>OV049924.1:284872047-285472047 GCA_920104205.1 Eupeodes latifasciatus
ATCATCAAAAAACTATATGGGAAAATTCAAGAAATTCACAATTGAAGATTCCAAAAACGCTTTCACCCTTGAAGTTGAAACTTCAAGTCAAATTGAACTCATCCTGCAAAGAAAAAAAGAAGAATGTATTAAAATGAAAATGAAGCTTCAGCCTGTCATTATTGTAGTTGGTGAGAAATTTAAGTATAATCAGTTTTATGTATCCCTGGGACAATGTTAAATTTAAATTAGAATCATATCTAGACTGTATTGATTTTTATCTTAAGCTTGTATATGTGTTGAATATAGAACACCCTCCGCAATGCAAGTCGGTGTGGATTTTTATTCAAAATTTGTTGTTCAATATTCAAGACGGTCCAAAAATTGCTTCAGTACAATCTTTATTAAATGATTTGAATTCATTTCTAATTTAAAAGTTGTCACTTGGCATCAATTTTTTCGTACTAATAACTTTTTGGCGATAATTCGGTTTATATTCAAACTTCCGCAATGTTTAGAAAACGATATGGTTTTTCGAAACATTAAAAAAACTTAAATTTTTTTGAAAATTTAATATTCCGTTAAGGGGATATTAAATTTTCAAATAAATTAAAGTTTTTTTTTTAATCCAATATCACGCAGAGGGATATTGAATTGGTGCGAAGTTTAAAAAATCAAGTTTGTTTAAAGTTATAATCATCTAGGTTATTTGGCAAATGATTTTATTTTTCGATTTTCTTGAAATGTTAGTTTTTATTTTTGAAAACGGGTTGGGTTCGAAATCCTGTATGGATCATAATACTGTATTTAAAATACTGTATCTCAAAATACTGTATTTCAAAATACTGTATGTACAAAATACTGTATGATCAAAATACTGTAGCTCAAAATTCTGTATCTTAAAATTCTGTATACCAAAATTCTGTATTTCAAAATGCTGTAAATAGGCTGACAAATAAAAATCGTTTTGATAATGTAAAAAAGTGCGCACTTTACACCGAACTTATTGATCCGTCAAAACTTCCACATGTTCGTTCATTTCGTTGATATTTAAAAGCTAATGTAAATTTAAGAATTAAGTGAAATTTGGAGTTGCAATAAATGATATAATGTACATATGTATACATACATAAATCGAGTTCTGCTTTTGTTGTTCTCTATAATGGAAGCTTAAGAGCGGAATTTTGCAAAAATACAGTATTTTTAGATAATGTTTTGCTCATACAGCATTTTGAGAAGAAGAATTTTGAGATAAAGTATTATCAGATACAGTATTTTGGCAACACAGCATTTTGAGATACAGTATATTAACCATACAGTATTATGAATATACAGTATCATACAGTATGATACAGAATTTTAACCATACAGTATTTTAAAATACAGCATTTCGAGCCGCTCCCTTGAAAACTCAATGTCTTGAAAACAAGATGATTTTTGAATTATTAAAAGCCTAATTTATTGAAGAATTAATTATCCGTTAGAGGAAAATAGAACAATTGCATATTCTGCCAGATTAAGAGAAGTTATTTCTCTTTCTTCTTTTTGTATTCTTTCATTCAAATAATTGCAAATTTAAAATCAAATTATCTACAAATGCTATCCAAAATGTTTTTTACTGATAAGAAGTTTTTAACTTTAAGATATATTTATGTATACGTCTTTACATTTTTAGAAAAAAATTTGGTTCTATTTTTAAGCATAATAAGTTATTAGTTAATTTGCATAACCAAAGTTTTGAACTGTATAACAAAACCTATCTAGTTTGTTAATTTATGCTAAAAAAAGTATGTCCATTAACATAAATGCTATTTATAATTGTCAAACTAAAACGAATATGTAAATTTGTAAACAAAATTATCAAAAAAAGTTTTTCCTTTGATTTTAAAAGATAAAAGTTTAATAAAAACATTTAAAATTAAATAAACTTTCTTTTTATTTCTAGAACTTTTCTTTCAGCTATGAGGAAAACTGTAGTGGGCAGTCGATTTCCGACCCAAAATGCTGTGTTGATTTAGCTTAGGATCTAATGTAAGAAAATCTTATTTTACATAGTTTTGCACCTGAATTAGCCTATTTACTAGGTTGATTTACCTTTTTTTTGCCTATACTTAGACATTCTACTTAGTATCTAAGGTAATTTTATCTAGTATTTTACCTTAGGGGCATGTTGATTTAGCTTAAGATCTAAGGTAAACCAACCATAGGTTTACCTTAGATCCTAAGCTAAATCAACACTTTCCTAAGTTAAAATACTAGGTAAAATTACCTTAGATACTAAGATGAATTGCCTTAGAATAGGTAAAAAAATAAGGTAAATCAACCTAGGAAATAGGCTAATTCAGGCGCAAAACTAGGTAAAAATAAGATATTTTTACCTTAGACCCTAAGCTAAATCAACACGTTCCTAAGGTTAAATACTAGGTAAAATTACCTTAGATACTAAGATGAATTGCCTTAGAATAGGCAAAAAAATAAGGTAAATCAACCTAGGAAATAGGCTAATTCAGGCGCAAAACTAGGTAAAAATAAGATATTTTTACCTTAGACCCTAAGCTAAATCAACACGTTCCTAAGGTTAAATACTAGGTAAAATTACCTTAGGTACTAAGATGAATTGCCTTAGTATAGGCAAAAAAATAAGGTAAATCAACCTAGGAAATAGGCTAATTCAGGCGCAAAACTAGGTAAAAATAAGATTTTTTTACCTTAGATCCTAAGCTAAGATCCTAAGGTTAAATACTAGGTAAAATTACCTTAGATACTAAGATGAATTGCCTTAGAATAGGCAAAAAAATAAGGTAAATCAACCTAGGAAATAGGCTAATTCAGGCGCAAAACTAGGTAAAAATAAGATATTTTTACCTTAGACCCTAAGCTAAATCAACACGTTCCTAAGGTTAAATACTAGGTAAAATTACCTTAGGTACTAAGATGAATTGCCTTAGTATAGGCAAAAAAATAAGGTAAATCAACCTAGGAAATAGGCTAATTCAGGCGCAAAACTAGGTAAAAATAAGATTTTTTTACCTTAGATCCTAAGCTAAATCAACACGTTCCTAGGGTAAAATACTAGGTAAAATTACCTTAGATACTGAGGTAAAATTACCTTAGGTACTAAGTTGAATTGCCTTAGTATAGGCAAAAAATAAGGCAAATCAACCTAGGAAATAAGC
This sequence comes from Eupeodes latifasciatus, assembly GCA_920104205.1. Classification (NCBI taxonomy): domain Eukaryota; kingdom Metazoa; phylum Arthropoda; class Insecta; order Diptera; family Syrphidae; genus Eupeodes; species Eupeodes latifasciatus. The sequence continues at coordinate 284,875,203 of OV049924.1, forward strand.
TAATTCAGGCGCAAAACTAGGTAAAAATGGGACTTTTTTACCTTAGATCCTAAGCTAAATCAACTTAGGAACTAAGTTGAATTGCCTTAGTATAGGCTAAAAAATATTTCCCAGGGGAAATTAGCAAATTTCAAATTTAGGGAAATTAGCAAATTTCAAATTTAGTTAGGCCTTAGGCCTAACCTACGTTAGCACGCGATTTAGGCTAATTTTACACAGGTTTTTCTCTGGGTGTGAGCGCGACCAACGAACGACGAATGAATTACAAAATGTGAGTTTATATACGTTTGAAGACTCCACACAAATTCTTAACAAAACGATAGCAATATAGTTTCTATTTGATTTATGATGCATACTTTTACTTTTCAATATCATATATTAATAAATTTAAGAAAACAAATTTATTCGTCGCGAAAAAAATTATAGTTGATACGAACTGTCTTTATTCGCGTTCCACATTATCCACACTCGCAACGAATAAAAAAATCGCGCGTACTTAACCTAAAAAAATCGTTCTTGTTTTGGTTTCGGTGGTGAATGTCAAACTTCATTCGCGACGAATTAAAAACTCTCATGTGAAAGAAATGTCAAAATCGACGAATATTCGTTCATTTGTTGGTCGTTGGTCGTGCTCATGTGAATATTGCTTTAATCCAGCATTTGGTTGGATCAGTATTTGTATTTCGATAGTCACATACACGCTGCTCTGAACAGGGCCAGAGGAACCTTCGGTCTGACGAAACAGCTGTTTTACAGCACTTAATTTGACCCCAGAGTCCAAAAAGACAATTTGTTACATGGGTCTCATACGGCGCGGCCCATCATCGTTCATAGTTTTTCTGTGTGGTTGAACGTTGTCCCGTCTGAAATGGAAAGATTCGGGTGTTCGAGTGCCTTCTTCACCGGTTTGTTTCAAACGCCATAATATGCTTCCAATCATCTACTATATAAAAATAAGTCGAATTTTCCTTCCTGACGCTATAACTCCAGAACGCACGAACCGATTTCCACGGTTTTGCATTCGTTGGAAAGGTCTCGGGCTCCGTGAGGTTTATATTAGACAAAATTCAGGAAATATTTCAACATAAAAGCGGTGAACTCCGTTTAGCTTTCAATAGAAAGCTTTTGTAAAAGTTCCGATTTGTGGAATTGAAATTTTTTAAATTTGTTGACGTTTCAAGGGTCCTATATTCTAAACCAAAGCTTACTTTTGGGAACCTTTTTTAGTCAACCATATCTCTAGAAACGTCAGAGATATCGACTTCAAATAACGTATGAAATCTACAATGAAAAGGAATGATTCTGATTGAGGATCAATGCTTGACTATTGCAAACATGCTACTGATTGAAGTAGGAATGATTGCGCCAAATCGATCTATACACGATGCATTAAACCAAAAATTAAATCGAGAGCTGCAATACAATGTTGATATATTGCAGGAATTCGTTGGAAATAATGTGCCTTGCTGAATGAACAAGAAAAAGAAGTATACGAAACATTAATGCAAGCGGTGAACAATAATACTGGTGGTCTATTCTTCCTGAACGCAAATGGAGGAACAGGGAGAACATTTGTCAGTTCATTAATTTTTCTGGAATTGCGGCAACTCTTCTAGATGGCGGTCGTACTGCACATTCTGCGCTTTAGTTGCCACTCAATTTAAACACAATTGATACTCCAACATCCAATATTTCCCGATCCAGTGCAATGGGAAAATTGTTGATGCAACGCAAGCTCATTGTTTGGGATGAGTGCACAATGGCACATAAGAAATCACTTGAAGCACTTACCTTCACACTGAAGGATTTTCGACGAAGTAACATCATCTTTGGCGGCTTGATGATATTGTTGGCATCAGGCGATTTCAGGAAGACGTTGCCAGTAATTCCCCGTGGAACGCCTGCAGATGGATTGAATGCTTGCCTGAAGGCATCACTTTTGTGGAATAACGTAAAAACATTATCGCTAACCACTAATATGAGAGTTCAACTTCAAAATGATCAAAACGCTGCACAATTTTCCAAACAATTGTTAGCTGTTGGAAATGGAAAAGTTCCAGTTGATGCGACAACTGGATTAATTACTCTTACCAACGACTTTTGCCGATTTGTAGACTCTCAATTAGCTCTTATTGAAAATGTTTTCCCAAACATTAGTGAGAATTATGCCTGCTTAAGTCAACGAGCAATTCTCGCCGCAAAGAATAATGATGTACACGCACTGAATTTCACCATTCAATCAAAAATCGCTGGCGATTTGGTGACATACAAATCCGTAGTAAACTATTTAACGGAGTTTTTGAATTCTCTGGACTTACCAGGATTTCCACCACATAACTTGCAACTCAAAGTTGGTTCAGTTATTATGATATTGCGTAATTTGACTCCACCGCGACTTTGCAACGGTACTCGACTTGCGGTGAAAAGACTTATGCCGAATTTGATTGAGGCAACCATTATTAACGGAAATTACGCAGGTGAAAATGTATGTATTCCTCGAATACCAAGGATTCCGCCTGATCTTCGTTAGACTTCAAACGATTGCAATTTCCGGTTCGCCTTGCGTTTGCAATGACAATTAACAAGTCGCAAGGCCAATCGCTTAGTGTTTGCGGGATAAATTTAGAAAACCATTGTTTTTCACATGGGCAGCTATACGTTGCGTGTTCACGAGTTGGGAAACCATCCAAAAAACAAAAAATGTGGTTTACCAGAGAGCACTTCAGTGAAACGGATAATTTATAGAGAAGTCCAACTAAATTACACTTCATTTTTGTAATCGAATTTAATTCATTACTGTTGTGAAATGAAATAAAATGTTTCCTTTTCAAATATAAAACAAAAAAAAAATAATTTTTCTTCATCTTTTAATCCCCAAACGAAATGTTACAAAAAACGAAGCCATCTGGTGGCGAAACGGAGTTCGAGTTACGTATACATCTACAACTACATCTTCTAACCCTAACCCTAATGTATTGCACAAGCCACTTGAGACCGAAGCAACGACGACACGAAATATGAGATAAAATAAACATTGGTCCAAATCCAATTATGAAATCAAGCTGATAAAATAAACATTGGACGATCTTCAATGCGGCCAACAATCATCGGACAGCATCACGAGATACATAAGTTGGAGTTGCAGCGATCATCAGATACAAATCACACATCATAATAGACAGTCGACTTTCGTCTGTTCTTTCCTTTCATTTTATATTATTTTCTGAATAAAGTTATATTTGTTTTTTTTTTTAAACTCTTTTATACTTTTTAAAAAGTTATTTGGTGCAGTCGGTAGGATACTCAATGAGATATATAAACGAATATTATATTGACATATGAATCCAGTGATACGAACGCATTTCGCTTCTTCGTGAAATGGAGAAAATAAACCCATTCAGAGGATCAAAAGATTGTAATCTGGCACTGTTTATATCAACAGTGGAGTACTTTCTAAACCAAGTCATGCTGCAGGAAAATCAGATAAAGGCTACATTAATAATCCACTCAAAAATTCAAGGAGAAGCAGTAAGAGCAACTAACAGCTTACCACATTTATCGTCGTGGAAGGACATTAAGGTAAACTTAATAAGATTATTTTTAATAAAAGAAACTTATATTAAGTTATCTCAAGAAATTGGTTGTATTGTAGAATCTAACACTTTTGAATTGTATAAAAAATTAGACTTTTTATTACAAAAATTGCAAACTAAAACGCAATTAGAACCAAATTTAATTTACACACAAGCAAATAATGAAGTTCTGGTATTTGAAGCATTTAAACATAATTTAAACCCTTCACAAAAAGCTATAGTTATCGCCTATAATTGTAAAAATATGGTTGAAGCTTATGAAATCTTAGAAGCCAATGATATGATTCGTTTAAAAATTAAAGTGAACCAAACAAGGGCTTTAATATGAAACACCATCAGAATAATTCTCCTAGACAAAATCAGGGACATCAAAATTATAACCAAAATAGATTTAATCAAAGTAATAATAATTTAAGACAACAAAATAGAATAACATCTGAGCAGGTTAGATACAACAACAACAGAATATTTGGAAATTTAAACCCTAATCAAGGACATAGGTTTGGTTTTAATCAAAATTATCAAAGACAAAGTTATAATAATAATAATAATTGGCAGGGACAAAATAATAATCAGCCAAGTTCAAGTCAAGTTAGGAGATTTAATAATAATCGAGAACAACCAATGGAAGTTAATCGCCTCAGTGAACAACAAACAATTAATGAAGAAGTAAATTTTATAGCAGAGGGGCTTCGACACTTCCCATCGTAGTACTTACAGTTCAAAAAGAAAAAATAAAAGTCTTAGTAGACACAGGATCTACTATGACCCTCCTCGATACAAAAAAACTTAAATCCTGTACAAGAATGAAATTAGAAAAAGAAATAAAAGTGAATACCGTCAACTCATATATTTTTATAACAGAACAAATAATAACAAAAATACCTGAAGAATTTTTGGAAGATGCCACATATACATTAGGTGGCGCAACAGTCCGTTGAGGACCAGGGCCTAGTGACTTACAACTCTCAACCATTAAGAAGATGCCACAATGGAATGGAAATTAATGAATTTTGAAAACAAAAATTTTGATGCGATCATAGGATCGAATTTTTTAAATGCCATAGGGGGTATTATTAATATGAAAGATAAATATTTAGAAATAAATCAGAATAGAATTCCTTTTCTTTCTATCCCAGTCAAAGAAAAAGAATATATCGATGCAAATGATCACTGTCCGTTTCAATATGACGAAATTCATGTGTTAGAAGATAACTCAATGGAAATGAGCAAACTTTTACACAAAGATTTGAATGAAGAAGAAAAGAATATACTAAGAGAATTTTTAAATAAAAATAAGGATTTATTCTACAAGGATGGAGAATTGTTAAGTTCCACAACTCAAACAGTTCATTCCATAAGGACAAAGACAGATAATCCTATTTTCACAAAAATTTATCGACATCCAAAAGTCCATGAGCAAGAGATAGCTAAACAAATTAAAGAAATGCTCAGTAATGGAATAATACAAAAAAGTAGAAGCCCTTATAACTCACCTGTTTGGATAGTTCCAAAAAAATAAGACAACTCGGGAACTATGTAGTGGCGTATGGTAATTGATTACCGTAAGTTAAATGAGGAAACTATCGAGTATAAATATCCATTACCAAACATTGACGATGTTTTGGATAAATTAGGGAGATCGCAATATTTTACGACACTAGATCTGGCAAAAGGATTTCACCAGATTAGAGTCAACGAAAAAGACATTGAAAAAACTGCATTCAGTGTTCCACAAGGACATTTTGAATTTCTTAGAATGCCCTTTGGCTTAAAAAATGCTCCTTCTAGTTTTCAATGTATGATAAAAGAGATACTGGGAGATCTCATTAATAAAATCTGTGTCGTATACATGGATGACATATTGATTTTTTCAACTTCTCTGATAGAGCACATAACAAACCTGAATAAAATATTTCAAAAGCTAAGAGAATTGAACTTAAAAATTCAAATAGACAAATGCGACTTTCTTGTGAAAGAAACGAAGTTTCTTGGACACACGATTACAGACAAGGGAGTTTTACCCAATCAAGATAAAATTATAGCAATACAAAAGATTAACGTACCGACAACCGTTAAAGAAATAAAATCATTCCTTGGTCTTACTGGTTACTATAGGAAATTTATAAAAGACTATGCTAAGGTAGCCCAACCAAGGACAAGATATTTAAAGAAAGGAACCAAAATCGATTCTAAGAATATCGAGTACATAAAATCATTTGAAACATTAAAAAAATTAATTGTTTCACCTCCAGTCCTGGCTTATCCAGATTTCAATAAAACTTTCGAGCTAACAACAGATGCATCTAATTATGCTATAGGAGCGGTCTTAGCTCAAGATAAACATCCTGTTACATTCATAAGTAGAACTCTAAACGACCACGAGAGAAACTACTCAACTACAGAGAAAGAACTATTAGCAATAGTTTGGTCAATCAAGTATTTAAGACCTTATCTCTACGGAAGAAAATTTCAGTTAAAATCCGATCACCAACCTTTAAAATGGTTGAAAACAAAGAGTATAGGTAAAGACATATCGGGAAGGTTACAGCGATGGATTCTATCACTTGGTGAATATAACTTCGATATAGAGTACCTTAAAGGATGTCAAAATACAGTGGCAGATTACCTCAGTAGGGAAATAAAAGACACTGGAGAAATTAATCAATTGGATGATTCTAGCCTAGAAGAAACTCTCCACTCAAAAGATGAAGAACAGTTAGATCACTTTCCTATAATAGAAAAGCCAGTTAACAAGTTTAAGCAACAGATAGTGGTTAACAATGATTATAATGAAAGAAAGATAAGAACGCAAGTTTTAGTAGGCAACAGAAAGTTAATCGAATTGTCCCCTACAATAATCGATTCTGAAACATTTGAAGAACAAATTAAGGAAGTTTTAGAAATTAAACAAACAGGAATATATTGTGACGACTATCACATTTTCAACCAATTACAACAGAAATTAATCAAATTATTTGATAAAACTATAATTAAATTTTATAAATGTAGTTACCTAGCACAAGAATTAGAAGATGAAAATAAAGTCATAGAAAAAATAAAATCTTATCACGAACTAGAAACAGCTCATGCTAGTATCGAAGAGAATTACTTGGGAATACAACCATATATATATTATCCTTATTTAAGAAAATTAGTAATTGACTTTGTTAATAGTTGCAACATCTGCAAGCAAAACAAATATTATAGGCACCCGATCAAGCCAAAATTCAAATTGACCGAGACTCAAACAGACATCAATCAAATAGTTCACATCGATATATTTTACATAAAAAATTTGAAATTCCTTTCCACTATTGACAAATTCAGTAAAAAATTGACAATGACATATATAAAAGATAGTAATGGCGAAACCATTAAAGAAACAATAATGCAATTTATTTCTCAACATAACAAGCCTTTGAAAATTGTAATGGATAATGAGTTCAATCAATTGAGTATAAAAAAAATGTTACAAGATCTAAATATAGAAATACAATATACTACCCCAAACTACCATACAGGGAATAGCCCAATTGAACGTGTACATAGCACAATCTTAGAAAAATATAGATGTTTATCCAATGGGAAAGAGCTAGGAATAATCGATAGAATTGATACAATATACAAAGCAGTTTTCTACTATAACAACTCCATACAAGTATTGAGTAAAGAGAAACCTTTTAATATACAATCAGGACATGTAGACAAAGAAAGATTATATAATACGTACCAAACTAATAAAGAAAAAAGAATAGAGAAAACCAATAAGACTAGAGAAGACTACGTAGAAACTCGCAGCAAAGCTTTTATAGTAAATCATCACAGAAAATATGATAAAACTACTCCGCGATTCTTTTACAAACAAACGGATCATGCACATCCAATCAATATACAACGTCATAGAAAGACAAAAATCAAAAACAAAGATGACATAATTAGGAAAAATAAACCTGGAAGACCTAAGAGTACTAAGTCTAACACAAAAATAGCATCAAAGAAAGATTCAGTTACACAAAAGATTCCATCGGGAATAGATCCGCTTCCGATCGCAAGTTGTTCGCATAAATAAAAATTATAATGAAAAGCTTAATATACATTCTTTTAATTAAGCTAGTATTTAGTGACATAACAATTGAAAACATATATAACCAAGAAGGTTATACTAAAATAAAATTAAAGAAAGTTAAACTAGTTAGAGATTATAAACATGTAGTTCATAAAATCAATATCACTCAAATCGAAGAAGTTTTGAATAACATTGACCGTGACATTTACAAATTAAAAAATATTAAATTTCCCGCAGAAGTATATCGAGAAATTCGTATTATTAAATCCGAAATCAGTAGTTTATTACTGCATAGAAACAGGAGAAGTTTAATAAACCTTGGTGGTAAAATGCTTAAGTTTTTGTTTGGAACATTAGATGAAAACGACCGAAAAAATATCGAAGAACAATTGAATATAAATAAATATAACAACCATGAATTAATTGTAACATTTAACAAGCAAATTGACATTAATAATAAACTGAAGAAGCAAATAGATACTATACAATCAGAATTTAACAGTATGTACAAAAGTAAAGATTTTCTAAATCTCAAAGTAGGAAATACATCAATAACACAAAGAATAATAACTTTAGAAGTTCTTGAAAAAATTAATAAAATTAAAAGCATTATTGAAAAAATTCAAAACAATGTGTTATCAAGTAAACTAAACACAATGGTAAATTCAATGCTCAGTATTCACGAAATAATCACATATAAAGTAACGTTTGATAAACTAAAGAATATAAAAATAACTACAGGGTTACACGATCAAGAAATTATATTTATAATAAGTATACCAGAAGAAATGTAACATATATATAACTTAAAGAACAATAATAAAGAAGAATTAAAAATAAATGATCAATATATTATTGAAAATGAAAACGTAGAATACATATCGAAAGAAGAAGGTTTAAATAAATTGGAAATATACATAAACTGTATAACAACAAGAAATTGTACTAAAATTTTCAATAAAAGAGAAAATATTGTATTAGAAATAGCAAGAGGAAAATTGTTAGTAAAAAACAGTTGTATAGAAATAAGTACCAATTGTAATGAAAAGAAAAAAATTAAAATCATAAATAATGTATTAATTCAGTTTGAGAAATGTAAGATAACTATAAATAATAAAAGAACTTTTGAAAATTCCAATGAAATAGAAGAACAATCTTTATATTTAGAGAATCCAAAATTGTATGAAAATATATCTAATCTCTTAATTGAAAAAGAAATTAAACTAGAAGATATAAATAATATTGACATAATTCACGAAAAAATATCAAAATTAAATACACATAAAGAGACTTCATATTACATACATATTGTAACTATTTTTATATTATGCACTGTAATTATATTTCTGTGTAGAGAAAGAATAAATTGTTTCAGGAGAAACAACAATCTTAAGGAGGGGGGAGTTACGTATACATCTACAACTACATCTTCTAACCCTAACCCTAATGTATTGCACAAGCCACTTGAGACCGAAGCAACGACGACACTTAAATTTTAACAGCATTTTGAGAAATATGAGATAAAATAAACATTGGTCCAAATCCAATTATGAAATCAAGCTGATAAAATAAACATTGGACGATTTTCAATGCGGCCAACAATCATCGGACAGCATCATGAGATAAGTTGGAGTTGCAGCGATCATCAGATACAAATCACACATCATAATAGACAGTCGACTTTAGTCTGTTCTTTCCTTTCATTTTATATTATTTTCTTAATAAAGTTATACTTGTTTTTTTTAAAACTCTTTTATACTTTTCAAAAACCTATTTTTCGCCGGGTTTGCTAGTTATTATTAAAACAAGGTCATATAAAACGGTGCTCAAATCAACAGAATTGTAAATTTCGGGACAAAAATTGTTCGAGGCCATATTGCCACAGTTATGGTCTCAATCAACAATTTTATTTTAATTCCACCATAGACATTTATTTTCTTAGACAGGTTCAGTATGATACAGGACAGATTGGTAGATTCACTAATCTACCACGTAAGACGAAGAAACGTGGACCGGGGGCTCACTTACAGTCGGCACGTCTTCGTGTGTCAGTTACAATAAATCTATCTATCTATCTATCTGGAACAATCTTTAAATACAAAATACAAATTTTTCTCATTGGGAACAAATTACGGAAACCACTTTTTTCGTACCTATCATTCGGTATTATCTTAGTTTTACGTTTGATTAAAATAATGGAACTGTAAATGGTTATAGCAGGAAAAAAACTTATAATCAATTCCAACTTTTGTTGAAGTTGTGATAAATATTGAAAACTACTCTTTAATTCTTTTGAATTTACGCATCGCAGGTTGATGTATGTTATCGATAACGCTATAAGGCTGATTTTTGTACTCTTTTCCTTAACGTTTAACTACTTGTTGATTATATAGACAATTTTTTCGCTGCAGGAATAAAATATGTACATTGCTTTGTTATAATTATGCAAATACACACCTATTTTTTTTATATGGGTTTATGTGGTAGGGTTTTTAACCCCTAATCATCCTGAATTCAGATTGATTGACATATGGCACATAATGACTTATTTAACCCTCACAGACTATTTGTAGCCCTTTTATTTGGATAAATGAAGATATTGATTGTTTTTATCTATTTATTTATCTCAGTGTAAATTTTTATTATACATTTTAGACAAACGCCAGGAAATGGAACCCTGTACTTCCAACCATTTTTAGCACAGTACTTCCGAACAGATGTGCATGAGGCAATATATAGATGCAAGGCTAGCAACGATGTTGGAACTATATTGAGTCGTAATGTTCGTGTGCAATCCGGTAAATATGATTTGTTTTCTTGTTATACAAAAATATATTAATAGTAATACGTATTTTTAAAAGGCTATATTAATTAAAATGGTTTCTAAAGGCATTTCCGTTTTCCGTAAGCAGCAATCATATGCACGGCATACATAAGTATAACAAACAAAATAGACTATTTACAAAAAAAAATCCATTGATTTGTTTTTAACTTAACTGACAAATAACGACAACATTTTGAATAGTAAAAAATGCTACAGAAGTACAGACACGCCCAGACTTATTGATGCAAAATATGTTTGTGTAATTAATTTGTCAAAAATTGAATCTTTGAATAGCGGAGATTGTAGAAGTATTTCCTTTCTGAAATTCAAAACTACTTACTTCTATTTTCTCTAGATATGAGACCAATGAGAAGGGAAATAATAAAAATAGTAATATTACCTCAGTTAAATTATATTGAAGCTGTAAAGAATTTAATTTTCTATATCTCTTAAGTAAACATATATGCAAATGTAAAATATTATCAAACTACAATAATAAATAAATAAATAAATAAATAAATAAATAAAGTAATATTACTGATAATAATAGTTTAGTTTAGTTTATTTCAATTTCTTTTGAAACCGTTGTTTGATGCTGAAAATCGAATTTTTTCATATAAATATGACGACTGTCTTGTAATTATAATGGTGTGAAGAATATTCAAGTACGAAACTTATGAAGTTTTCAAATGAAATACTAAGGAGCTTTATAGACAAATGTGAGACATGATCGTATTTGCTTAGGCCGAAAATATACTGAATCTTACTATTGAAAGCTGCTTCAAACTTTTTCTTGTTCGCAGAATCACATTTGTAGTAAATTTCACTACCATTCGTTAGAACTGGAATGACTAGTGTCTTGGCAAGAATCATTCTAGTTCTTAATGGGTTAAACTGCTTCACGGCCCATAGAGATCTAAGAGGTCCATATGTTTTACCTACTATAAAATTATTATGATTGTTCCATGTAAGCGTTCTGTTGAATACTATAACTAAGTTTTTTGAAGTAATTATAATTGGAATGAGATACATCTAAGAGGTACCGCTTAAAAACAGGAAAAGCTAGGTAATTTTTTGTTCGGTTAAGACTAAGAGTCAAACTATTACTTACTGTCCATGTAGAAATTTATTCAAGCTCCTCGTTTACAGTACCTACATACGTAGTTTTCTTCAAGCTCTAATGGGCAACTTTTATAGATTTGTATGTCATAGGCATAACAACGCTAAGACACATTTGGTATTATCTAAGCATCTTGTTTTATCGGGAGGAAGTTGGAAAGCTAATTTTCAACACATACGGCTTGTTTCCTCTCAATGATGTACGAAGGAATAAGTTTGATGGCTACTGGAGAAACGTTGAACTCAACACGTAACTTTGTAAGGAGAGCAAAATGGTTAACCATATCGAAAGCTTTGAAAAATTCTCAAAGAATGAGAAAGTTAACACAACCATCATCAAGCCTATCCCTTATATTCAATCACTTTCAAAGGGCTGTTGTATAACTGTGCACTAAAAAACTGAAAAGAAACTGAAGATGAGTTTCACAACTTGCAATGGTGTGAAAACTTTTTATAACTAATATTTTGTTCACATCGTGAAAATGGAAAATCGGTAAAAATGAAGTGGAATGAAGGAGAATTCGACTTTTCATTTAGTATACTTAGAAAGAAGAATGTATCGGAATTACTTTATTTATGTGGCAATTATTTTTGTGTTGATATTCCATTTTTTACTTACATCTAATTTATACTTTTATTTCTGTTCATTCCAATATTTACAGTTGTGAGACGGAATTTTCATATAAGAGTTGAAAACACTGAGGCCTATTTAGGAAATTCAGCTCTGATTAAGTGCACAATACCTGACTACGTGCGTCAATATGTTAAAGTGACAAGTTGGAATCGAGGCGACGAAGTTCTGCTCCCGGATCAATCTGATGTGGGTAAGTGGGCCTAATGAACAAAATTTTCTATGATAAAATGAGCTAAAATACGCAAATAGCAATTGAAGCAATTTTCTATTTTTGTCGACACATACTAGGTATGATTTTAAGATTTGTATTTATTCATATTCTAGAAGTCTTACAATAATAGTTGTGTTACCCACGAAGCTTTTGTTTATCTGTAAGTGATAAAAGTTTCGTAGTATTTGAATTGATATTAATATATTAATTGTATATTAATTCAATTATATGAAAATAATTTTGAATATGCAGGAAAAAAGAATATTTAAGGAAAAAAGATGTGTTAAACATTTTTTAATTTACTTTCAACAATGCATGGTTTTTAAATTTTTCTACTTTTTTAAAGTTACGAATATTTTTAAGGTTTGTAGGAAGTTGGTTCATAACGGATGATATCGTATAGTTAAGTTATCGTGTTCCGTAGTTGTTGTACGCCATTGGTATTTCAAGTAGACCTTGCGCTCGTATTCTAGTATTTACAGTAAGTGAAATAGTTGCTGGAATCTTAAATCGTCGTAGTAATAAATATATTTTCCAAGGTATTTCGCACCATCGAGTGACTTCATCAAACTCCTGTTGCATCGTAGAAATCGCAGTTTCAAGACATGTCTAAACACAATAGTTATATCGTCTGCATATGGAAAACCCGTAGAAGTGCACTTCAAACTTTGACTTTAAATGTTCTTCCTATGAGATAGCACTCTATCTATTTTTTCAAAAGAGCTCCCCTAATGCCAATTCTGTTTTTATTGAGACTCATGTTAATAGCATTACAGAATTCACCAAGAAGTCTTCCCGTCCCTTTACCTCTTTGAAAACCATATTGATTGGATTGCAGTAAGCAGTGTTTTTTGATATATTTGTGTAGCCGCCTTACAACAATTTCTTCAAGGTATTTCTCAATAGCGGGTAAGATTGAAATTGGCCTATAGTTGTGAATTGCACCCTTTTTTCCTCCTTTATAGATGGGACGAATAACTGAAGTTTTCAAAATGTTCGTAACGAACCCTTGTGTCAAACTTCTGTTCACAATTTGTTGAATTAATGGTGCTATTAGGCTTGCATTGATTTTAACGTTGCATCCCCTTATTCCGTAAGCACCTGGCCTTTTATTAGGATTCAGACTTTGAAGTATATTATTTATTTCGATTTCATTAGCTTCTTTTGCATTTAGAAAATTGTTGACAAGGCTGTCTTGATGAAAACAACATTAAGAAGAGTCATGATGTCGCTTCTAAGAATCTTTTCTGTCGTAATTGGTGTCAGCACATTCTTCCTGATGTGCCGTTGGGCACACTTATGAGATTTATGCTGACGCTGCACTTTTCCATGGGAACGGCGGCGGCGGCGCGGCGGCGGTCGACCTGGTGACTACTAGCTTATGGGTTGAATGAGTTGACGTTAAATTAAAGTTTTGACACTCAGTTTTGTTTAAAAAAAAAAAACTTTGTCTAAAATACTCTAAACAAAATTATATTATAATAAGAGGCTGGGAGGCTACCCCTACTGAGAACTTCCCATCCGTGCCCGTCTTTAGACTTTTCTAAAACTGTAACAAAATCATAATAACAATAAATTGTATGAGACAAAATCGAATCGAGCATACATTTTTTTATAGATTCTTATTTAAAAAAAAAAAACTGACGGTTGGATTCTTCCAGCTTCGATGCTCGCCAAACTAATAGTGTGATTTCGATGTCTTCGAAAACAAGAGTGATGCTCGTGCATGCTCTTCTGTGTATCTGGTCCACTACACTACTTATGATGTGATAATGCATCGTAGGCCAATTCATCAGCCTGATTTGGTTTAATAACATCCAGGGGGATGTTTATGTCTAGTTAATGATAAATTCAAATAACATTTCAAATGGTTTGCTAAGAGATTAGCCCAATGTTGCCAGAAAATATTTACTGAAATCGGGAGATTTCCACATTAGAAATCGGTGTAAATCGGGGTAATTTGTTAAACCCTACAACTCATGACAAAGATAAGCTTTCTGTCAATTTTTTCTGAATGTTCTTTTTTAGAATGTGTTCTTCATTAACTATGAAAAATAAATTCAGATTTCCTATTACAAAAAATAAAAAACTTTTTGTTTCATTTGTATCATGACTTATTTTATTTCATTTAAATTAATTATAATAAATAATATTGCTTGGTTACATTAAAATTAAATATTTTTATTTCGGAGGTACTGAATACGTTATTTAATAAGTAAGAATTGATATTTTTTTTGTTTTATTATGCTTTTTAATTAAAATTCATATTCTTTGAACACAAAACGTAAAACTTAATAATAAATATTTCCCTTGTTATATTAAATTTACAGTCTTTTATGGGGCATTGGCTTACAAGAAACTTAATTATTTAGTGCTTATAGCACCTAGCTAGCTTAGAAATGAAAAAAGTAATATGTACATATGTAAGCTAACAAATACTCCAAGGATTCAAGTTTCTTATAAACCAACGGCTTAGGTACATAAGTATCTTAATTTGTATTATTTTTAAATATATTTATTTTGCTTGAATTTTTTTAACAAATCATCAGACACTTTTAAGTTTAAACAATTTCAATCTTTGAACTTCAGGTAATCCTTAGAAAGTAATATTCCTTGTAAAGTATCAACATCTAGCCTATTTATTATTTCCGTCTTAAGCCTAGTACGCTGCTGATGCGAAACGAAAATTCCCATACAAAAATGACATGACGAAATCATAAACGAAAAATTTCGCTGTGCTTTTCGTTTTTCAGTACGCTGCTGAACGGCGAAATGTGACATTTTAGTGGATAGGTGTACTAGATTTCTTAGTACAATTCTCTACTCTTTTCGTTCTCAATTTAATTGCCCAGCACATTAATTGCTTGCGAAATTTTGACGTTTAATTTTTTATTGAAAAAAAAAAAATTGTTTAAGCCTAGTACGCAGCTGAAGTGAAACGAATTTTTTCGGCGGTCTCCAAGTGCAGAGCGAAATGAAAACGAAAACCAAAGCGGAAAAATATTTGTGGAGAGTTCTGTCTGGAAGTTGAATTTCACTGCTTGTCTTCATCACTTCTTGCACATCACCAATAACATCCTGAGTTTCCGATTCAGAAATACAATGTTGAAACACATTAGAAAAATCCATTTTATTTTAAATTTTAAATCAAAGATAAATCCAGATCAAAACACCGAAAATCACGGGTAAACAATTTTTTTCAATTTTAATTTGTACCTAAACAATTTTTTCAATAAATAAATTTAACGTCAAAATTTCGCAGGCAATTAATATACCGAGCAATTAAATTGAGAACAAAAAGAGTGGAGAATTGTACTAAGAAATCTAATACAGCTATCCACTAAAATGACACATTTCGTTGTTCAGCAGCGTACTGAAAAACGAAAAGGACAGCGAAATTTTTCGTTTATGATTTCGTCATGTCATTTTTGTATGGGAAATTTCGTTTCGCATCAGCAGCGTATTAGGCTTTACTCGTGACTTTCGGTGTTTTGACTTTGATTTATATTTGATTTAAAATTTAAAATAAAATGGATTTGTCTAATGTGTTCCAACATTGCATTTCTCAATCGGAAACTCAGGATGTTATTGGTAATGTGCAAGAAGTGATGAAGACAAGCAGTGAAATTCAACTTCCAGACAGAACTCTCCACAAATATTTTTTCGCTGTGGTTTTCGTTTTAATTTCGCTCTGCACTTGGAGACCGCCGAAAAATTTCGTTTCGCATCAGCAGCGTACTAGGCTTTATTCAAATTTATTTGCGAAAAAGTTCTCTCCACGTTTAGCGAATGAATGCCGTAACGATAATACCGATGAAATAGATCGAGTCATCAATGAAAAAGCTAAAGTTTGATTGCACTTTTTGATTGAGCACACAATCTTAATGAATCAATTTGTTTATTTACGGTCTTTTTAGGTTCCAATAAGGTCAAAGCTTTAAACAATTTATTTTTAAAATCAAATCTTTTGAATATTTGTTCGCATAGTTCGACGTAGAAACTTATACAGTTATTTTTAAATCGTTCGACTTCACAACTTGCAATAAGATTTTTTTCCAATTGTAAATTAACGTATCTGCCGAGACATAAATTATCATTACTTATTATATTGTATGGACATTTGAAATTAATATTTTCAATAGCCGTTGCCCTTAGATAAGCCGGCTTAATAAAACAATCTAAACTTGCTAGTACTAAAGTTTTAATTTCACTGTATAGCTTGTGAATCTGTGGCTATTCGCTTTGAAAAAGTCGTCAATTTATTAACTTGAGGAAGAGCAAAGCTTAAGAATTTTAGATACAATTCATTTAAAGGATCTTGTAGATACATTAAAATTACTTTATCACTTTCGAGATTATCTATATTCGCTTTAAAGGTGAAGTATATCTTGAGGGGTTCATACAATTCTAATATTCTGGAAACAACGCATTCCAATGATAACCAACGAGTCTGCGACGGATGTAGAAGTTTATATGGCTTGTGTTCCAATAATTTTAGAATATCTTGATATTTTGCCACCCTTTTTGGACTATTTTGAATATAGTTGTAAATATCCCGACACATTGTTTCAACAATTGGAGGAAGTTTTAAGCAGGCGTAAGATGCACAGAGGGCAAATGAATGGAAAACACATTTAAAAACTACTAGATTTGGGTAGTCACCCTTTAGCAAAGAAGCAACCGAATTTTTACTGCGAGTCATATTATTTGCTCCATCCGCCGCAAACCCAATTAATTGTTTTTTATAATCAATATTCTTTGCAATAAATTTGGTTATAATTGTCGAATGCAATGTTTTTGCATCCGCAGCAATAACTCTCGAGAGATCAAAACAAAAATCATAAATCTTAAAATTAATACATATTCTTACCACCGTGCTTAAGATTTTTGTTGCTGATAAGTCAGTTGATAATTAATAAATTAATTAAAAAGTACTCAAATTTTTAGTACAATTATAAATTATGTAAATTTCAGAGATAAAAAATACATTAAAATACTTTTTTATATAAAACATCAAAAATCGGGGAAAAGTGTCATAATTAGATCAAAAATCGGTGTATCGTAAATAGGTCTAAAAATCGGGAGAATTACGATAAATCGGTGTTTCTGGCAACACTGGATTAGCCATCAAATGCGAATGTTAACTCGTGGTCTTTTTCTCTCGTTCGTGGATGAACCTATTTTTGTTATAAATATTATATTCTAACAACTAACTTTACTCAAAAACTTAACACTGTGTAATTGGGATTTTTTCAAAAGTGGTTGATCCCCTGATTGTCCGGAAGCGTATCTAAGTCCCCAACTTTCAGCACAGAGATCATGCTTTCTGATGTGCGCTCCTTCTTGACCCAATATTCGTATGCAGTCCGAGGCAGTATCGGCGATGGAAATTTGTGTTTGGTGCGGTGTATTGGTGCCATGTGTTTTTTCCTTTCGGGGGACGATAGACCAAAGTTCTCTTAAAACACTGAGATGTCTTGGTGCTTCCCCTCATACATAACCCGCTACTTAAATTATTAGAAAAACATTTCAGCAGAGGGCTATGCTATCCTGGACTGAGTAAAAGTGGTCTTGTATGGAACTGGCTCTTCCAAGTTATCTACCGCTCACTGTCAGGTTACATTGTCGCTCCGTTTGACACGATCCTCGATCGATGGTAAAATATACATTGGTGCTTAAGATAATACTGTCAGATGTACCAGTGGCCGTTAATCTAAAAAATTTTGCTTTCCTCTAGAAGAAACAAACTTGAGTACTTCTAGATCAATTTACGTTATTTTGGGGGCCGATGTTTGGGGCCTCTTGGTGTATAATGTAGTCATTCATTTACTGCCGCAAGTGCGACATGCCTTAAAAAGCTTATTTCAGTTATGTTGATTTTGCTGCGACCACTCCGTGAACTCCTTAACCGAGCCAAAGTCGCGAGACTAGCTCTCACTAAGAATTTATAAGAAGGCTTTAAGGAAATCTAAGCTGTCTTCCTGGCGATCCTTCTGTGGCAAGATAGAAGAAACCTTTGAAGTCTCCAGGCTACGAAAAATTAACTTAACTAATCTAGCGATGCCAAGCTGTCTGGTGGTGGGTATCGATTTGAAGTACCTGGGCGGTTACTAAAATATGCTTGTTGCTTTAAACAATCCGGCAGCGATTCCATCAGCTCCAGCAGCTTTGTTGGACTTCAAACGAGATATAGCTATCTTCACTTCAGCGTGGTCGGGTTGGAGAAATTGATGTTCTTATGTTGATTGTTGCTATATCCCTTGTAGCAGAGTTCGATTCGTTATTGCCGTTCCGATTATGTCAATGTCATCTCATCAGCATATGCTAGTAATTGGACAGACGCACAGTGTGGTATATAGGTCTAAAACTTGGCCAAAAATATTTTTTTTCTCTATCGCTTAAATATTTCTTATTATTCAATTTTAACATTAATAATAACTAAAAACAAACATTTTTTAATGATGAAACAAAGTTTTTATTTACTCTTCAGTACTATTTTCATCAATATTGTCAAAAGAAATGTTATTTTCTGATAGCAAATTAATAACATCAGTTAATAAGGGTTTCTTTTTATTTTTATTACATCTCATGCCAGTTATTAATGGATCAGATGTTAGATGAAGCCTATTAAGAACATCCATGTTGCAATTAACACGAGAAAACTTTCTTGAATAGCTTAAACGGTATAAGCGAATATGTTTGTTTCGTGCTTCTGCTGCTTCCTCTGAAAGCTGTCCTATTGGAAGAATAGCTTTTTTAATTATCTCGGATCCATGAATTAGCACCTTATGCATTGTAGGAGACATTGGGTAAAATTTATATAAGGAAACATAAAGCTCGGCCGTTTCTTGACAATACTTTTCAAACGCTTCAGTATTGATTTTAAATCCGGAGCACAATGTATCTAAAACAATTTTAAGACGATACAATAAATGTTTATCTATTCCCGTTATAGCTGCTGATATTTCATATGAATCAAAAAATCTTCTGCTGGTATTTCCATCATTTGTATTGCCAAAATTCGATTTTGGGATATCCACTAGGAGTCCGAGTTGTTGCCTGAACTGATCCTGAATTTCTTTCTTTCTTCTTTCTACTAATTGTTTTTCGTCACTCGTAAGTCTAACATTCCATTTTTTCACAGGCAACCTGTAAGCTACATGTAACATGGTCTCAAAAAACCGTATACGAGCATGGAGCAAGGAAAGACCGAAGTCAAAATTTTCTTTCTTGCAGGGTCTTTTCTTACTTAGGTCATTAAACTCGTGTGAAAGGGCTTCACAAATATAGCACCTGGCCGAAGATTTGGTATGCGTTGCGGCATTACAAACCTTACCATCTACCATGGTGAATAACATGTTATGTTTTATAAACATATCATCAACTTCTGTAGCGGAAAGCGCAGAAATTTGTGATTTCACGTAGTCTATTTCTTCGTTGATAACATCGTGTGTTTCTTTGATGAATCGAATTCTTATTGGTCGACAATAGCGAGGTGATGATGGGGTTGGATTTTGCCAAAGAATTTTCTTTTCGAGACCATAAAGCAACTGTAGTGGAACAACAGAGCTTTGAAAAATATTGGCATCAGAGTCAGCTTGATTTTCAAATTTCATTTTATATTGACTCTGTTGAGACCCATCACAACCCCATTTACTTATCAAAATTAATGATTTTTTATCTTCCTCACTTAAAAGCTCTACAGCATTCCCAAGATGTTTTATAAGTCGACTCACAGTGTGATCCATCAACTTTTGTACTTTCACTTCAGCACATGTCTCGGTTATGGAGTGAATTTCAGGGTAGCATTCCTTTTTAACCTTTTGAAGCACAGAATAGCAAGGAAAAAATTGTTTGTTAGTTTCTCTAACGATTTCATACTGGGATTTAGTAAGTCCTGCTTCCGTAAACATAGAAAGAGCACGTAAGGGTGATAATTGATGTGGTTGGTTTGCAGTGTTATTATTTTTGGCCGCAACGTATTGCTTTGCTCTTCCAGGACTTTTAATTAGGTCCTTAACGATTTTTGAAGCATCGACATTCCCTGTCTCGCGAAACTTCATTTGTGTAGCGTAAGTCAGCTCTTCTACGTCCTTTGATCTCAGGTCTTCGGTTCTTCGTCTTTTGCTCCTATCACTTGATTCACCAAAAGATTTCTGAGGACGACCTCGACTGACACCTATGCTAGCACAAAATTGTATATGTACCTATAAATCTCTTAAACATATTTTGTTATTGACCTACCTGCAATAGGTAACGATACCATTCCGTTAAGCCACTCAGCATTTTTTTTCTCAAACAATGATTTTGTTTTTCGGACAGCTAACCATTTTTCTTTAAACTGGTGTTTTATAACAGATAACTTTTTTTTTGCTTCAACTATTTTGTCATGCTCACTATAATGACTCAAAATTTCTTGTTGCATATAATCCAGTTTCTCATCAAATGTTGCCTTATTTGAGCGTTGCATTATATTATATAACTCATTTCGAGTCATAAACCTCAATCCAGATGATCCTATTTACGAATTTAAAGCAAATTAACACCAAACAAAAAAATTTGAAAAATTTTAATTACCAACAAACAAAACACAATATTTAATAAAATGGCTCTTTTTGGCGGCTGATTCTTTTATTACACACTTTTATATACATAACCTCACATAACAAAACAAATTTCATTACATAGAAACACTTAGAAACATAACAAAATTCTTTTTAAACTAAAAAGATCGGCACATTTACTCACAATTCACGTAAACCGAAGATATACCTTATTTTCACAAACATCACATTAATAAATATCCAAAATATATATATAACAACTTAATAAATACCTGATCTACGATTATCCATAGCGATTTTAATGAAAAAAGGTTAAGAAACAAAAGTTTAGCAATTTTAATAATCTTCTATATCCACGTTTTTTCCTAACTTCAGCAGACAGTTTAAACAATTGTTGACTTTTCAATGATCCCGTTGAACTTGGTGACTAGATAAAGCTTGGAAGGTTTCGATTTTGTATGCACTTACTATTAAGCTTTTCAGAAAATAACAAATCAGGGTTGCCAATTGAGAAAAAAAAAATTGCATTTTGGCCAAGTTTTGAACCCATATACCTCTCTGTGAGACGTTTGAAAGATAGTTCTACTAGTGTTGACGTGGGAGCTCTCCACTATTCTTTCAAGTACGATGTTAAAAAAACGCATGACAGCGCATCACCTTGTCTAAAACCTTATTTTACATCGAAAGGTTCTGTTAAGTTGTTTCCAACCTTTATGGATCAGCGTGAATGCTCCATAATCATCCTGCACAAATGGACTAGACATGGCTCTATACTCTATACAGCTCGTCCCTGTAAATGCTGTCATATGCGGCCTTGAAATCGATGAAAAGATGGTGGGTGTCGATTTGATGTTCTTGGGTTCTTTCCAGGATCTGCCGTAATGTGAATATTTGATCGACTGTGGATTTTCCTGGTCTTAAACCACACTGATAAGGTCCTATCGGTTTGTTGACGATGGACTTTAGAAGTTCACATAAAACGGCAGAGAAGATTTTGTAAGCCATGTTAAGTAGACTGATTCCTCTATAGTTGGTGCAGTTTAGAGGGTCTCAGAATTGGGCAAACAATACTGAGGTTCCATTCATCAGGCATGCTTTCTTCCGACCATATCTTACAGATAAGTTGCTGCATGCTCCTAACCAACTTATCTCCAGCTGCTTTAAAGAGCTCGGCATTCAAGCCATCTGCTCCAGCGGCTTTGTTAAAATTCATCTTAGATATGGCAATCTTTACTTCGTTTAAGTCGGGAGGACGGGATCATCCCACCTGACAGTGGAATTCGACTCGTCGTCGCCGTTATACAATCTGCAGAAGTGGTCCTTCCATATCCTCAGCATTGACTGCGGTTCTACTATGATGTTTCTACTTTCGTCTTTGCAGCCTTCGGTTCTAGGTTTATGGACTTGTGAATTCCGTTTCACCTGCTTTAGAACTTCATTCCTGCTTTTAAACCTCTCAACATCTTCGACCGCACGCTTCTTATGTTCTCTCTTTTTCCATCTGAAAAGTCGGTGTTCCTCTCGCCTCTTCTGCTCATAGAGCTCATGAGAAGCTCTCGTTCTTCTATGCAGCTCAGCTTTGCGTGCCTGTTGTTTGGCTGCATTTGCCTGCCGACATTCAAACCAGGGCAGGGGTTCCTTGTTGGTGGTTGCTTGAAACCCAGCACGTCAGAGGCGGCTTTAGCTCCTCGGAAAGTTCGGACATCCATGATGCTGGAAGCGTGTCTAGCGTCGATCGCAATATTGTCAATCTGGTTGACTGTGGATTGATCTGGAGAATTCCAAGTTCTTTTGTGGATGTTGAGGTGTGGAAAACGCGTACTGGCTACCATAACGTTTCGCTTCGCAGCAAAATCAATGAGCCTGAATCCGTTGTCGGAAGTGTTGTCGTGCATGCTGTCCACCAAAGATGTCTTCCCTTCCTAGCTTGGTATTAAAATCGCCCAGGACAATTTTAATGCCGTAGCTAGGACACTGCTCATAATGTTTTGTTTAAGAGCTCGAACAACATATCCTTGGTGTTGTCATCCTTTTCTTCTATGGGGGCGTGAGCGCATATTAGGCTAATGTTGCCGAATTCAGCTTTGATGAGGATGGTCATGAGGCGCTCGTTGATGCACCTAGAGCTCAAGACTTGTTGCCTAAGTATGGCTTCAATAACAAAGCCGCATCCAAATAAGCGCTGTTGGTTCGTTGGTTGGATGGCGGTAATGTCTGCTTTATAGCAGTCTAAGGCCTTCGCTAATTTTCCGGCTGCACGTGGTCTGTTAAGGAAGTTTGTTGTCCTTAATTCGTTTGCGTGGGTTGTCAACAGTAAATCCGTCCGTATCCGAAGCTTGTTGGTGCTTCGCAACTAGGATATTTTTACGTGGTCAGGAAGTCACCCCGATGGCACAATCCCCAATCTGGAGGGCCAGATCCTTAGTATGACTCCAAGAACGGGGAGCCGGATAAACCGCTCCTTATAGGCCTGGGCTCCGAATAAGTCGTAGAAGCCCTATTAGGTGTTCACGAAGTAGTTCAACCTTACTGGAACTGTAGACGCCACCGTTGATTGCATCTCAGGAATTCCTCCGCTGCCGTCTGGATAAGGAGAGGTGCCTTAGTGGAAACACCTCTCTCCCCCTCTCTCGTTTGCTACACCCAACAACTTTCCACTGGGGTTGGAACCAGTTGAGGTACTACGCACCCGATGTTCACCACGGGGAGGTGAGAGTAGAAGTTGATAGACAGAGGTGGGTTTTGAGAAAAAAAATGTTGGACGCTTGTGTCCTCTTGAATGCACATGTCTACCATTTGAACATCAAAAAATTTTATATTACAGATAAAAAAATCCAAAGATGCAGAAAGGACTTTAAAAAAAATTGAGTGGGTGGTTTAATAAATTTGAAAAAAGTGATAATTTTGGTTGACCCTAAATATCTAACAACTTGAATAAAATTTTACTGTAATGTGACGTCGTACTGAAGAAGTATAATTTTGAAAAAAAGTCAAGTAAGGTTTTTTAAAGATAAAAAACAACTAAAAATATTTTTGCTATCGCTTTGAATATTTTTCCAACAAAAAATGATACTACTTCCAAAATTATTTTATGTAAAGAAAAATAACGTTTTCAATATCTGTAGAAATTTTGAGAAAAATTAAGAAAACTTAAAATAATTACTACTAAAAACTGGTAAAATTTCAAGTTGTTCAATGGTATAGAAATATTGTTGTACCTAATTGTTTTGTCGTATTTAAAGACAATATTTTCATTAAATATGTATTAAACTTTAACTGTTTATTGCATATCTACTCTTTCAATTTCTCCTAATAATAAAACTTTTTTTTTTGGAGATACGAGGTCATGAAGACGGCTCGGGTAGTGAACAAATATTATTTTATATGTGAATTCTGCATGCCCTAGGTTCAAAACACACTCATATTTGAAAAACAAAATTGGTCCATAGAGCTGTTTTTTTCGTATAGTTTATTTTAAAAACCTCAAACTCAATATACATATGTATTAAGACTGTTTTCATGCATAAGCACAATTGAGTGGTTTATAATCCAAAGTATTCGTATTAAAAATATTTTTCTAGTTGTATATTGTGAACGCAGCTTTATATCTGTAATTCTATATATTGACAGTATTATTCCGTTATAATTTTAAGCTGGCAGATATGTGGTGCTCTCTACGTCAGGTGATCTCTTTATTCGATCTGTTCGAGCTGAAGACGGACTAGTAAAATTCTGGTGCCTCACAACTAATACCTTAAGCGGTGAACGTCAACGAAGTGATTCAATAACACCTACTATTAAAGGTTAATTACTTTGATAAACTTATTGCCCATCTATATTATCTTACCTACTTAAAACTTTTTTTTAGAACTAAGTAAAAACTTAGCTCCTTGTACAACTCAAAAGCCAGTGCTTCAAGTTTATATTGAAAGAGGGAATGACGTTCACTTACCCTGCAACATTCAAGGAAATCCATTTCCAATATTTACGTAAGTATACTTATTTTCTTTTTTTGTATATTAAGAATTGTTTGTTTTGAAGAAAAATAATATGTGCGTAAATAATGAAGCAACATAACGCCAACTTTCGAAATAACGAATTTCGAGTTTGCCAGTATTTTCAAAAGTTTGATGATTTTATGCTGCTAAACAATGGAGCCCATCAATGAAACGTATTATGAAACTCTAGAGTGACTGCGCAATAAAAAAAATTCATTTCGCATATGTGACAAATACTGTGTCGGTCAAAGTCAATCTCAAACAGTGATAGTCAGACGACGCGACGTTCAGCGACTTTTATATTATTTAAATTTACTTCGTTTGTTTTAGCAAGTATACTAGCTTTAACCAAGCTATTTCTTATACTGCTCATAGCACAAGGTCGGAGGGTCCGTAGTTGGAGTCCCAGTCCGGCATACAAAATGAAGCTCCTTTTTTTTACAATTGTAAAACAGAAACTGCCTAAAAGAATCATATCAAGATCAAGAACTTTCTAACCCTTTGAATTTGGGAAAATTAACGGAAGCCCAAAGGTAGTTAATAACTTTTTAGAAAACCCGTAATTATATGGACAAAATTACAATGGTCGTACATACGTCAACCATTCTTTCAAATACAGGTAAAACTAAAATCATTAGAAAATACTCTAGTTCCCGTTCCCCACACTCTACAACGCAACGGCTTAATTTTGCAAGGTACTACATGGCTTGATATAATTATGGTAGCATCATATCAAACGATTAGAGAAAAGTTATTTTTTTCAGATGAAAAGATGTCAACCTGGACGGATAGTTAAAACGTGTCAACAAAGCCTAAATATACATCAGTTAAAGTGGAGACCATACTCTGGTGATTTGAATATCATCGAAATGTATGAGGTCTGACCAGCAAAGTTTATGAAGAAGGGAAGGTTTAAAATTGGTCTGACCTAATATTAAATTAAAACAACGAGCAACAGTTTTCATTTTTGTTTTAAGATACAAAAATAAATACAAATAAAATTGGTTAATTTAGTTTAAACCTTCCTTGGTGAATAATTCATGATAAATTTGAGTTTTGGCAACACTGCTTCCGTGCCCGACAGAGAATTTATTAACCTGTTAATTTTTACCGTGGTTAAAATTCGCTGTGCAAAAAATAGGTGTATTAAAATGAAGTCACTCTCATTCGTTGTTTTAAGGCAAGACCAGTAAGTTATTAGTTTGGTTATCATTTGTTTATTCGTATTAATTATTTTAACTATTTTATAATGTAAAACAAGTCAAAATGGTCAAGAACGACATTGTTCTCAGAAGATTAGAGAATTTATCAAAAAGCTTCTAGGTGAAGGTTATACCTATAAAACAATTGTGAGGCACGTTGGTTGTTCTCAAAACATGATTACGAATGCCTTAAGGCCCAACTATAATAGGCATAAGCTAGCATAATGCGCGCATAAGTAAACGTGCGAATACAAAGAATCTCAATACGAGTGAACATAATAGAGTCTAGCTCCGTTTCGTTCAATTTTTCTCAGTTTCGTTAACTTAAGCAAACTTAAGCAAGAGCGATCCCAGTCGCTCGCCGCATAAGTAAAATCTGAGAGTTTTGATCAAATACATACAGGCCAACTCCACTGCAGATAATTTCTCTCAGAATGTTTATCATAACATAAAATATCCAAGTATGCCCATACAAGAGAGACAAAACCTTCAGATATCAAACACTAGCCGACCCGTGCTCGCGTTGCTTCGCAAATTGTAACCACGAACATTTTTTGAATATTAGTATTAGCATATGAAAAAATTTCTCAATGGGACTGAGCATATTTTCTACAATAATATTAATTTTAGTTTATAATCAAAAAACACTTCCTTACCGAAATTAACACTTTAGAAAAAAAACTTAAGTAAAATATTACGTAGTAAAGGCCAAGCCGCACGTGAAAACAAACAAAATACAAAACCATTTCAATTTTTTAGTTGAAAACAGAACGAAATTTTTGTCTATTTACTTCTTTTCTTTCTTTTATTCATACCTAGAAACGTTTTTTTGCAACCGAAGAATATAGTTTGCGGTAAAAAAAAAAAACAAATTTGTGTTTTTAATGTTCTCATACATCTATAGGTATGCGTGTGTAAATATCCATAGACACATTTTTTTATTCATCTGCTCATGTTCAGTGCAGTGCAACTGACTTAACCTACCTACATTTGTGTGCTCTTTTTATCGACGTCATTGTAAGTACCTTCTTTGAGTTATTTTTAAAGAAAATTTTAACTTAATTTCAGTTTTATTGTTCCAGGAAGTGATACAAAATTGGTAATTCAAGCTATTATAATAGAACTTTTTTATTTTTAAATTAGAAGAATTATAATCTATTCACTTCCTCGAACCAGAAAAAAAAAAAAGATATAATTTTTCTTTAGATAAATCGGCATTTCATGTGCACGGCACTGTTTATTTATTTTTATTAAATGTCCATAGTAACTTAAAAAAAAGAGCCCACACTGCTCAGCGATGTGACGATAGAATTAGAGAAACAAAAAAATAATGTGTGTGTGTAGGTTAGTTGATGAACTATACAAACAATACAGAAAAATTGAATATGTAGGTAGGTAAGAGAAAAAACGTAACTATTAAATGGAACACATATTAAGAGAGAAAGAGCATGGGAAGAAAAGAAAATTAAAAATGTTGGAATGATAATGAAATGAAACAAAGCAGCGACCTCGCGATTGTGATGGAATCTAATTTCCTGGATAAAATAAATTCAAAAAGTTTATAATTTTATAATTTTTTTTTATTTATTTCTCAGGTTGTATGTTTAGCTTAGAAGTGATTTTAGGCTTAAAATTTGCGCAACAATATTGACTTTATGAAGCAATGCTAATCTTTGTCGATTATTGTATAGGTTTTAAGATATGAGTGGTTGTATAAGTCAACTAATGAAAAAAAATGGACAAAAAATGTAAAATTAATAATATTTAAGTTTGACAAATAATTAATGAAAAAAAATTAAAGCCATAAACACTCTCATAACAATATAGAAAATAATAAAATATATTTCAAATAAATCGGTTGACTACTTTCTGAGATCATGCGTTACGAATTTTAAAATGGTTTCGCTTTTATATAATAGTATAGATATAGATATAGAAGTATAGATATCAGATATCAGACATTTAGTTGGAGAGAAAAATCTCCTGTGTAGTTGGCACACAAACAGACAGTGTGCCAATGAATATCTCATTCTGTGTATCTGTTGTGTATTCTGTCATTGTCATTCTGTGTTGATATTATTTTGACATGTAGATACGTGAGCAAAATTGCATTGTGGCTATCCGCAGTAATTTCACAAAATTCTCGTTGGGTTTTTGACATAAGCTTATGTTTGCTTATGCCTATTATAGTTGGGCCTTTAAAATCGACCAGGCACCCAGAAACCCGAGGAAGACAAAGAAAAATTACCAAAACCACTGATCGGCAGATTACAAGGGCTGTTAAGACCAATCCTCTTATTAGTTGAACCCAACAATTAGAAGAAGGTTGCTGTAAAACAAACTACACTCTAGAAGTCCGAGGAAATACCCATTATTAAATATTGAGTATTTGTCATCGACAAAGACAAAGAGGTAAACACTTCGCGCAGCAGCATCTTGTAATGAGCAAAGAAAAATTGCGGAACATCTTATGGTCTGACGATTCAAAAATTAATTTATTTGGTTTAGATAGTGGTAAAAAGTTTGTAAGAAGACCAAAACTAAAAGAATTTTTAAAACAGCACAGTTAAGACCATCAAACATGGCGACGGAAGTGTAATGGTCTGGGGATGCTTTCCTGATTTAGTGTTGGACCAATATTCTGGATTTAGGAAATGCCCGTTAAGTGCTCATTGCAACAAGATAATGAAGGCAGCAAGGACGTGGTTTATGAGAAATAAGACCAATGTTATGGAGCGGCCGGCCAAATCTCCAGGCCTAAACCCAATTGAGAACTTGTGGAGTGACCCGAAAAGGCCTCTTATTAAAAATTCTTACACTTATTTTCCACAATACAAAATTCATTAAACTCTCCTGTGGAGTAAACGGAACAATTATACAATTTGTATAAGCTTTTTTGAATATTTTTTAGCACACACCTTTTATTTTGCACACCACTGTAAGTAAAATTATGTGTGCTTCATTTTTATGGGAAGGAGAAGTTCACTGAAAAGCTTTTTATTTTATCGCTTCTTACTCTTTGGGCCTTACCAATAATAAATCGCTAAACACACGTTTAGGTATCGTTGAGTTAAATTTTAACAGCAGCGAGTTAATTTCCGTGTATACTAATAACCAAAATAAACACGTCTTTTACTAATTAGTCTTCTATTACAATATCTACTACATTCTCTGTCAAAAAGACAGCATTGAATTGACATTAATAAAATTTGCAAACATACAAAACAAAAATATTAGATTAAAATTAAATTATGCAATATTTAAACTAAAATTATTGAGACTTCGAAATAATAAATGGTTCGAATTTTTGAGAGAAAAAATAAGAACAAAACAAATTTTTGAGTAGCAGTTATTTATTAATGACTTTTTAAAAAAGGTACATACGTTGGTTCATGTTTTAAAACTAAATGAAATATGTACTTATTCTACTTAAAATGATACAATCTATCTAACAATCAACTTCCAGTGAAGGAAATGAAGCTAAATTTATTTAAAAGCACAATTCTCGTCCATTGGCAGATAAATTATCCGTAAAATTCAGGTTCTGGTAGATTTGATGGGGATGGTATGTTTTCTCTGGAATAAAAAAAATATTTTAAAAACAATTGCAAATAATATCGAGAAAATATTCTACTTGTCATCATAATCATCTAGACATGTTGCATCGCAATCAGATTCTGCGGTATCTTCAACAAATGTCCAGAGCGGACATTTCGATCTCCGGAGGTTCCTGAGGAGGTTTTCCACCACCGGTCTTCCTCTGAGATCGATTAAATTGACTTAAATTGGTCCGCGCCTCCTGCTTGTAGAGGCTAGATTGGTCTTTTATTTGCTTCTGCGTCAATTCACTTGCCTGAAACGTTGCAGCAATATTTTGCCAGGCTATAGCTTTGGCTTTTAATGACTTGCCATTATTAAGCCTACAATCTATAACATGCGCAAGTGATCTAGCTGCTTCGACTAGTAGCTCCTTCATTGCCATCGTCCAATTTGACGATCTGCTCCGTTTTAAATTTTGTTTTTCAGCCATTTCTAAAATGATGGATATTTGATAGAACATAATCACAATTATATATTAAAACAAGTATTATTCGACTTACTTTTTTATAAAATATTGCCAAGAACAATCAGCAGACAACAATCACAACAAATCTCAACTCTTGTGACCTGAAAAGTATTTGTTGCGTGTGCTGTCAAAATGACAGTGCAAAACATGGAGTTTAATTTAACTGTCCGTTTATAGTTGAGTTTCCGAACAATAAAATTTAACTGGGCGTTAGCCCTTAACCTTACTATTAAAATGTTTATTGGTATGGCAAAATATTTAAAACCGAGTTAAATATTTAAGTGAGCTTTAATTTTGATTATTGGTAAGGCCCTTTGTCTCTGTTCGTTCAAACTTTGTAAGTTGTCGCTCTAAATTCTTCAATTTTCGGAGTTCTGTCAACTAATAACATTTCTTACAATATTTTTTTGTTGATGTAGAACAATTATTTAAGAATTCGTAAAAATCTGACATTTAGTTTCGCATTATGTAATACCAAGTTCTTCAATAAAAAACAAAAAAGTAGTTGGCAGTACTGATTCTGTTCTACATTCGTTTTCAGTATCTACACATAATACTGCGGACTGCGGTTTTTGCGAATTCGAAAATTTGTATGTAGAATCGATTTACATAGTAAGGCCCTTGAGTGCGATTGAAATGCATGCGCCATTTCTACATTACAATACGTATGCTTATTTAGAATACCAACTGTTCAATTATATTATTAAAAATGATCCTGTTTAACTAATAAGGCTAACTTAATAGCGTTGGCTAGATAACTAGGGACAAATAATTGACGCATATTTCCTGTGCTATACATTTACATTGTTTTCTTTATTATAGGTGGTTTAGAGTGTCTGACTCATCAGCATTGTACCCTATTCCTTCTTCGCAAAGAATTATTCTATCAAGGACGCTCCTGCTAATAAAATCTGCCGATGATCGAGATTCTGGGAAATGGGT
Organism: Eupeodes latifasciatus; assembly: GCA_920104205.1. NCBI lineage: Eukaryota > Metazoa > Arthropoda > Insecta > Diptera > Syrphidae > Eupeodes > Eupeodes latifasciatus. The sequence continues at coordinate 284,906,425 of OV049924.1, forward strand.
AAGTAATTAGAAATAAGAAGTTTTTTTAATTAGACTGTTTTAAAGGTAAAAATTTCATCAAAGAAAAATGCTATTGTAAAAAATGTGAGCATCGACAAGTCTTCTTCATATGTTAGGCAGTAATGAATGTGGAATCATAAACTTGTATTTTCTTAGAATTAAGAAATTGAAGTCGTTAAAACAGGTGTGGATCAGGATACAATTAAAAAATTAAAACACAACCTCTGGGCAATCAGATTCCAAAGTTGAAACAAATAAAACACATAATCTTTCTGTACAGCTGTCGAATGTAACTTTTATAACATTAAAATAATACGGAACATTATGTATGACGATCATACGATCATTTAAATCAAAGCATTTTTCTATTTACTTTAGGTACTTGACAACAAATTACATATTATAAACTATAGAAAAGCACAGTCTATAGCTAGCAAGTACGATGCTATATTAACAAATTATTGCCTACACAGGTATACTCTGGTTAATGTTTCTGTTTAATTCTGGTATAAAATATATATCTTTTAAAGCCATAAATATATATGTATATCTTAAATATATCGCACTTACACGTACCGTACATGTTAGAACCAAACACAAAAATCATAATTTTGGCCAACATTATTCGAGTTCGAATAAAGAGTAACGGAAGAAACGAAGGGTTCCGTAGACTTTACCAAAACAAGTTATAAAAACAGAATGTTACAATACAATAATGGTAAGGGCATGATTAAGCAGTAATTGGGCTGGTTGCTTAAAAATGGTTTCGTAGAACAAATTACAAAAATGGTATCACTAGCTTCAGAGCACTTATAAAGATGTTTTGTAAGTGGAAACATATATCTGATAAACGTTATTGTTCCAGAAAAATGGGGTTGCAATGGAAATAAGATATTTAGGAAAACATTTTGGAGCACCCCGAAAAGTTTTTTTTTTATTATTTTTTATTTTAATTTAATTTAAAAAAAACATGTTGAGTGTTACACTCTTTTTGCCTTCCATCTCTGAAACGGTTGAGTTTAAGAAAAAATGATTCAAAGAAACATTTTAAAAAATTGCTCACTTCCTAGTAGCTTTGTTTTATTGGTGTATTAATTTTAGTTGTTATAATTTCTTTCTGATTTGAGTATATCCCCCCGACTAACAGGGGAATATACCCCTCGCATCCCATACGACTTTTTCCTTATTGTGTCCCAATCCACTCATATAAACCCCAAGACAAATGCTCTATATTTACGAGTATAATAATTCGTACATCTTTTGTAAAAAACGTATTTTGGATACACACGCGTATTTAGGACACAGTTGTAGTCCCAGACAGTTGTGAGTTTGTATGCCTTAAAATCGTAGATCATAATTGTATTCAAAGAACGTATTCTTTAAGATAAAAAACAACACAAACTGTAAAAAGCGCGAAAATTTCGAGGTTACATTTTATAAATACGAGTTGTTGATTTGAATTTACTTGGTAATTTCATTCTTTGGTCAAACAAGTTGATTTATTTAACATTTAAACAATTCTATAATTTAAACATGACTAGTCTTCAGGGGAAAACATTCTTCATTGTTAGTCGGGCAGTTTATAGCAGACAGAAGCTTCAAAGAGTCATTATTTTTAACTTACCATAGGTCCCATCGAGGTCCCTCTAGAATCTAAGGAATAACAATAAGCAAACTAAGTAAAAGGTGTAAATTCACAAACGCATCACTGCAGAGATGATTTGCGATCATCCCTGTAGCACGTTCATAAACGCAAATAATTGGCATCCCTTAAAATGTCAATTGTTCATTATTGCAAAGTTCGATAAACTGATGCGCAAATATAAACAAAAAAAGCATCAATAATTTTTTTGGTAAGTTGTTGATGCCGACGCTATTTGGAGCAAAAATGGCGGAAAAAGACAATGAAAAGTATTTAATCAAATTCTAAATTGTTTATAAACTAGTTAAATTGATGAATTGCAGGGAATATTTTACCAGCGCACAAATTAAACTATTACTAGAAACCAGATATAATGAAGGTGAATTTATTGCCGGCAGAAAATCAAAGTCAGTATTGTGGAGAAAAGTTCTAGAGATAAAATGTGTGGCTCCAGATTTGAATTACAATGAAAGTTTTTATTAGTACCACGTCCATCATAAGGCAAAAGTTGTTTTTAAATCTAAAACTTTTTGTCAATCAGCATCGCATCGTAATCAGCTGAGCACCGATCAGCATCGCAAAAAAGCAGTGATGCCTAATCACTACCAAAAAATTTGACGTTTGTGAATTTACCCAATAATACAAGAACAAAATTACATACATATATGTATATTAGAGAAAAAGAGATGCACACAATATTCTTTAAAATGAAAACGTCTTCATACCAGAGTTCTCAAGGAGACCAATTTTATAGTGGAAGATACTTTTTTCTTTGTAATTTGGGGGAAACGTTTTTAAATTATATATTATATTATTATATATTATATTATTATATGAGTTGATAGTCATGAAAGCTAGCGAGTAGACGTCTCTCTTTATCTGGCAATTTGTGAACCTTGTAAACGATCGTATAATCATTAATTAAAGACTGTGTTACTTTCAAAACGTGAATTAAAATAAATCCTACAAAATAGCCATCACAATTTAAAGTGCAAATTGTATTTAAAAGCTTAAAAAGACAAAATTATATTCGTCTATTTTCCTACTCAAAAATTCATATTAAATCAATCATAAAAACATACCGTGCCAATTCCGAATTGTTTTCTTTGTGCTCACTTTAAACCCTTTGTTTTGTGTGCTCTCTTTGGTCACCATGTTTTCTTCCCCACCATCTAAACGCACCGGTTGTGGATCTGTACCGCACACTAACAAAGATTCGTCACTAAAAAACTCCCTGTCACCGACGCGCAAAATTGCTTCAATGCCCATCGAGGACAATAACAAAACATGGGAAGAGAAATTGGACGAAAAACTACAAAAACAAAGTGAGTTAATTATCTCTTTACTTGCCACAAAAATGTCTCAGAGTGAAGCAAATATAAAACAGAAAATTGATATTGAGATAAGTGAAATAAAGAAAAACATTTGCGACATAAATAAAAAAGTTAATACTATGGAAAATTCACTGTCAAACACTAATTCTGATATGCAAGCCATGAAATCCGAACTAATCTCTGCACAAAAATCACTTGCCCTTGTTAAAAACGAATTATCCGGCGTTAAAGCAGAGCTTACTAATAAAACCACTGAATTAACACAACTAAAAAACGATTTCGATATTGCTTCCCACGATCTACAGATAATAAAAAGCTCACTTCATTCACAAGAAAATCGGCAGGTAGCTTGTGATGCATTTTTATTCGGTATACCGCACTCGCCCGAAGAAGATTTGAACATGATCTTTAACACACTTTGTAATGCCATCAACATTAATCCACCGAACTTGCAGGGTATTTTTCGCACTCGGGCCAAAACCTCTTCAAATGACACAGCAATCATGATCAAATTCTTCTCAGCCTACGATCGAAATTACATTTTAACCAAAATAGCGGCCTTTCGTAAAATACATAACCGACAACTTTGTTTACGCGATGCTGGTTTCTCATCTGATGTTGTGATCTATATACGGGAAAGCTTATCTCCACAAAACAAACAGCTGTTACAACGCGCTTTAGAAATGAAAAAATGTAAACAACTTGCATCAGTTCATACTGCGAGAGGATGTGTTTATGTTAAACGTCATCAAACTGACTCAGCTGTTCTTATTGATTGCATCAACAAGTTGGAAGGAGTTGCCAGATTAAATAATGAAAATACATAATTTATATTAAAATCTCTACAAACTTTATTATTTATATTAATTAATTTTTCTCTCTCATTTTGTTTGTATTTCTTTTTTCTATCTCTTAAATTTTTAAATTTCTAATTTATATATCTATTATTTATTAATTATTAATCTAATTATCTAATTTATTATTTATTTTTCAATTTTTTTTTTCTCTCTTCTTTTTGTAACTATAACTAAAGAAAAAAATTAAAAACAAGGAAAAACAGGAAACATTTTTTGATTCCTCTATACTGCTATTTATGTGAGTAATTGTTGTTTTTGGTTTTTTGTTTTGCATCGTTCCTTTCTCTTAGTGTTTCTTTTATTTCTCTTTTCTTTTTCATCTCGAACATGGATGGAAGTGAGGCTTTGCGTGCAATGGTAAGGGTTTTGAGTTCTCAAAAGAATGGTCTTAAAGTTTGCCACATTAATGCTCAAAGCTTAATGCCTAAAATTGATGAATTTCGTGATCTGTTTGAGGGTTCCAACCTTGATGTCATATGCGTTACAGAAACCTGGCTAGTTGAGGGATTAAGTGATAAATTGTGTTGCTTAAAAGGTTATAAAATCTTTCGGTTGGATAGGAAAGGTCGAGTTGGGGGTGGTGTTGCAATTTATGTAAGGAATGAGATCAAGTGCAAGTTAAGATGCACCTCTAAAGCGGATAATGCGATAGAATATATTTTCATTGAAATTTTAGGTGAGGGAGATAAACTTTTACTGGGAAATGTGTATAGGCCAAATAGAAATATAAATTTTTTTCCTCTTGTTACATTGTTGGAAGAAGTCTCCTTATACTGTCCCAACATAATTGTATGCGGAGATTTCAACTGTAACATATTGATAGATCAATCACTACTCAACGCAATGAGTTCATTACAGTTAAGTGCTGTTAATACCATCAACCCAACGCACTTTTCTAACCATCTTCCAACGTTACTTGATATTTTTTGGGTGAGCAGTTTGGAAAAAGTGAAACTGTATGATCAGCTTTCAGCTTCTGCTTTCTCAAAGCATGATTTAATATTTATGACTTTCGATTACAATGTAACCTTGATAGTTCAGACCATACAATACAGGGCTTTTGGCAGGATTGACAATATTGCTTTGGAAGAACATTTGAGAAGTATTAACTGGGACACAATTTATTATCTACCATCGTCGGATGAACAAATTCAATTCTTCAATGAATGTACCCTGACGCTTTTTAACAGACATGTTCCACTGTTAACAAAAAGTTGTACACCTGACATAAAACCATGGTTTTCACACCATATTCGCTCTCTAATGCTAGATCGAGACAATGCATACAGACGCTGGAAACGTTTTCGTTTAAATGATCACCTCTGCACCTACCGCTCACTTCGGAATCAGGTCGTTCAAGCAATACGATCGAAAAAACGCCAAATATACTCCTCCCGATTAAATGCTTCGTTGACCGGACGACAATTATGGACCAATCTCCGACAAATAGGTGTTGCTAAAAGCAAAAATTCTTGTGTCAATGATTTTGATTGCAATGAACTCAACAGAAAATTTATTTCGCTTCCAGCACCTCCTTTAGCTACGGCTCGCCTTCCAGAGGTTCCTATAAACAACGCGTTAAACAACTTTCATTTTACATTTAGATCGGTCGATAGCGCTGAAGTAGTTGCCAGTATTTTGTCAATTAAATCTAATGCCTTTGGACTTGATGAGATGTATCCAAAATTTCTTAAGCTGATATTACCATTGGTCTTACCCTTCGTAACATACATCTTTAACACTATTTTAACTACGGGTAAATATCCGAATCAATGGAAAAAAGCAAAGATCATACCAATTCCCAAAAACTCTCAAAGTGATGATTTCAGACCAATTGCAATTTTACCTTTCTTGTCCAAAGTTTTTGAAAAAATTTTGCAAAATCAAATGACTACATATCTCAATTCTACAAACTTACTGACACCTAAGCAATCCGGTTTTCGGAAAGGTCACAGTTGTATCACAGCTTTACTCAAAGTAACGGAGGATTTGCGACAAGATCTAGATAAAGGTAAAATTATTTTTTTAGTGTTGTTAGATTTTTCGAAGGCATTCGATATGGTCGACCATTCAGTTTTATGCCATAAGCTTTTCCATCAGTTTAATTTTTCATCCTGTGCTGTGAAGCTTTTGCGTTCCTACTTAACAGATCGAATGCAAGCCGTTCAATTGAACAATAGTCTGTCCGACCTCCTCCCAATCTCTCGCGGTGTTCCTCAAGGTTCGATTCTAGGTCCTCTGTTATTCTCACTCTATGTAAACGAATTACCATCAGTGGTAAAATATAGTTCAATCCACATGTATGCTGATGATGTACAAATGCATTTGAGTTGCCCGTTAGGGCTTATAGAAGACGGCGTGAGCCGTCTCAATGAAGATCTTGACCAAATCGCATGTTGGTCGAAGAAAAATGGTCTCTTATTAAATCCTAAGAAATCTGTAAGTCTTGTGATTTCAAAGAAAGTTGTTGACCTTTCTTGCTTTCCTCCAGTGCTTCTACAGAACTCTTCAATCGAATATGTTGAAACTGCTAAAAATCTAGGTATGGTGTTTAACCGAACTTTAACCTGGAACAGTCACATAAATATTGCTGTGGGTAAAACATATGGCATTCTTCGAACCATGTGGGCCACACAATCCTTTACGCCTTTAAGAGTGCGGATGTTATTAGCAAGAACGCTGGTTTTGCCTACACTTATTTATGGTTGCGAGATTTATTCGCATTGCGATTCCGTCAGCAAAAGAAAACTAAAGGTAGCCTTTAACAGCCTGGTACGTTATATTTACGGCTTAAGAAGATATGACAGTGTATCCAATTTTTCCAAAAACCTGTTAAATATGACTTTTGAAAATTTCCTAAAGTACCGAGCATTAAACTTACTCTCAAAGATACTCCTTAATCGTGAACCCCAATATCTCACTGATATAATAACTAGGTCAACCTCGCATAGGACGCGAATGCTTACCCACCCGCGCTATGCCTCTCTCACATCCGAGCGTCAGTTTTTTGTATATTCAATTAGACTATGGAATTCTCTTCCACGAAACATAAGAGAAATAGACGATGTTTTGAAGCAACAGAGCAAAATTAAGCTTCACTTTTCACAACGATAAAATCATCATTTTCATACAATGATAACAAATTTATTGTTTTTCCCTCTTTTCCTTCTTTTTCGTTTGTTTTTCTTTCTTTCTTGTTTTAATTTTTGTTTTTAAATTTTTTTTTTTTTTTTTGGTTTGTATACATTTTTTTTTTCTTTATATGTATGTATCTAAGTAACAAAATTGTCAAACCCTAGCTTTCATAAAATGTTTAACTGTAGCCTGTGCCTAAATTATAAGACAATACGTCTTAATGTGTATAGGTTTTTCATGAAATAAATAAATAAATAAAATAAAATAAATATTTCGTCGCCCGAGAATTGTTTTGTCGTAAGCGCCAAATTGTTTTTTTAAACTGGATATGCAGTATTATGTTTTCAAAGGTGCTCTTTTCATTTCTGTTGTCGGAGTTTGCCTATCTCTTACCGTGCGTTGCTGAGGTAAATAGTATGCATTTTGTCGTATGTCCACAAAATAATCACCCCTTGAGTTTTGTTTTGTCGTAAGCGACAGTTTTTGGCATATACGACAAAAATTCCATGTGTTTTCCCTCTTTTTTTCTTAATATTGTTTTGTCGTAAGTGTATAGGCTTAAAACATGGTATAAAGAATACAAGGCATGCTGTGTATGAGATGATAGGTCGCCATCTTGTATTCGTGTGACGTCATTGCGAGTGACAGCCAGTTTTGTGCGGTTTTTACTTCTTAATGTTTTGGTTGATTTCATTTGCGAAAGTAAATAGATAGTGTGCTCTTGAAAAATATAAATAATTGTAACTTCTTTTTAAATAAACAAACTATTTACATAAATGTAAATATGCCAAATTATTGTTGTGTGAAAAATTGCAAAAATTATTCAAACAACAAAAACTGTGAAAACATGAGATTTTTTTGCTTCCCAACTACCAGCTTTGCACGAATATGCTCGTTGCATTTTAAAGAAGACGATTATTGTCTTAAAGATAAACTTATGAATGTGCCATTGCCTAAATCAAAACTTGATCCGAAAGCCGTACATCTCAGAAACATACCTGAAAGTTGCGGTGACAATGCGCTTGCTTTATCAAGCGCTCTTAGGGCGGACAAAAGGAACAACCGAAGAACTGTGGCAAGTTGCCTCCAACATTATGAAGAGAAAGAAAATATTTCACCCAATATGCAAGAACAAAATATGCAGCATGTTGTCGAGATGGAAAATTCAATTTCAACTCAAACAGAGTAGGTTCATTTTTATATTAAAATATTAAAAAGCATTGTGTTAAATCAAAATTTTGTTATATACAGAGTTGATATGGAGTGTAGCAGACAGCTTCAAATAATCGAGTTGGAGAAACAGTTGCAGCTTTGCCAAAAAGAAAAAAAACAATTGGAAGAAGATAACTGCAAGCTCCGCAACCTTGAAAGCTCTGTTGCATCTATTTTTACTGATGGCCAGATCAAACGACTAAAGAATCCCAAGAAGAAATTGAACTGGACACTGGATGATATATCGTCAGCGATTTGTCTACATTCTGCAAGAAAAGCAAACCTCATTTACATGGGTTGATGCAATATCTGAAGGTGGTCTGCACAAACCATCTCCAGAATTTATGGAAAAAATTGTTGCTCTTGAAAACATATTTATTAAAATCAATAGCAATAAGATACATGTGATAAGTGATTACTTAAAGTTTCACTTAACAAACTGTGATGATGTAAATTTACCTGAAAAGGTTAAACTTTTGTTCTTTAGATGTAGACTTTATTTTAGAATAAAGTCTTTAAATAATACTAATAACGAAAAAAAGAAACAAACGTACAAAAAAAATAAAAACTATTACTTAAAAGAGAAATACCTAGTTTATCTTCTTATTTCAGAGTTTTACATCTATAGAAATTGAAAACCGAACTCAATTCACCCACTAAATATTTATAAGAAAATGGGATTTCTATAGTTTCGATTTCCTCTTTTCCTTTCCTATATCCACATATTCTACAAGTTTCCGAAGTGGCTACAATTCCAATATCTGTTGACTTGGTTACCTTGTTCAAGGGCATTCTTGGTTGTAAATTCTACAAAACAAACAAAATTGGTTTAAATAGAATTTCATTATTTAATTTAATTATTAATTATACCTTGAGAAGATCAAATTTATCAAATAACCACAAGATAATTTCAATTCAAGCAATTGGAATCCTGAGAATTTTTGTTCAATAATCGTTCGCACTTTTTCTTCATGAAATGTTTGGCCATCTAAAACTATAGATAATTAAACATTAATCAAATTTAACAATATGTTTAACCATATTATGAACCACCTACCGTTATAACTCTTCTTCAACCAAAATAATACAATAGGCCAGGGATTAACTAAGCACTTAAGAATCACTAAGGACTTTTTAACATTATCAATTTGAGGTGATGCTGGTCTTTGCAGAACATATAATAATATAAATGAAATAAATTATTAATGTTTCAATTCTCAATAACAAATAAATTATTGTTTAGTCTTTTTCAATCTGCCGATTGAGAACCAAAGAATATCAAAGAACATCATAAATAAGAAAATTCACTCGCAATGACGTCACGATTCAGTCGACCAGAACTGTCAAGCATACCTTGTATTCTTTATACCATGACCTGTAGCCATATGTATCTCTTCTCCAAACAGATCTCAATAATGTCTCAACCTGGTGCACAACAGCTTAACATTACCAAATGCTAGACAATGATCTTTTCTCGTAAACGTCTTTACTATCTTTATAATCATAATATACAAAGTTAAAAAAAGATAAGGAACCTTGGCTTTTTGTGTGACGTGAATTTAAAATTTCTATTTCTACTTTACTTTGATGAAATGATCCATAAAGCAGACTCAGCTCTACATTAAGTTTATCCGACCTCGACTTAAGTATGTGCTCAAGTTTGGAATATAATGCAACCATCGATGAATCCTTTGTTTTGGACTTCAATGACTTCTCTTATCGTGACCGCCACCAACTGTTAAACCTCAACTCATTACAGGAACGTAGAGAAATTGCTGACATACTTTTCATACATCGGCTTCTCTCTGGTTCAGTCGACTGCTCTACTATCTATAACTCGACTTTTTTTTCAACAATAACAACCGTAACCTGAGAAAGACTCACATCTTTTATTTACCAACACCCCACACCTGCTATGCTCTTAATAAACTCCTGACCCGTATTTTTCGGTTTTAATTTGAATCAAAATTCATTTTATTTTGACATCACCTATAATCTCAAACTCTTTAGCTTTAAGTTATACTTATAGCCTGAATTTAGCGAAATAAACGGTGGTTAAGTCCCTACTCAAATTCTTCTTTGGATATTTTTGGTTATAATAACCAAGCAATGCCTTTTGCTAGACTCATTTTTGAGAAGTTCATTCGATATTTTGATTTTGTATCTAATAAAGTTTTCTCTTATTCCTCAGTAGAGTTTGGGTTCTATTAGTGGAGGTGTGGCACCTTTTTGAGAAGAAGAATGAATATGAATGAAGAATAATTACCCATAAAGACGACATAATCAGGTACCATAATAAGGGAGACAATATTTTTCTTCCCAAGTTCAGTAGTGTGGCAATAAAATCCCACACTTATTCCGAGTTAATTATAGTAGAACGTACAGCTTGACTTTCTGACATAATGGCTGTTTTGCTTGCGATTAGTTTCTTTTAATAATGGGTGATTTTTTTGAGGTTAGGATTTTCATGCATTAGTATTTGACAGATCACGCGGGATTTCAGACATGGTGTCAAAGCATGGTATAAAGAATACAAGGTATGCTGTATATGAGATGATAGGTCGCCATCTTGTATTCGTGTGACGTCATTGCGAGTGACAGCCAGTTTTGTGCGGTTTTTACTTCTTAATGTTTTGGTTGATTTCATTTGCGAAAGTAAATAGATAGTGTGCTCTTGAAAAATATAAATAATTGTAACTTCTTTTTAAATAAACAAACTATTTACATAAATGTAAATATGCCAAATTATTGTTGTGTGAAAAATTGCAAAAATTATTCAAACAACAAAAACTGTGAAAACATGAGATTTTTTTGCTTCCCAACTACCAGCTTTGCACGAATATGCTCGTTGCATTTTAAAGAAGACGATTATTTTCTTAAAGATAAACTTATGAATGTGCCATTGCCTAAATCAAAACTTGATCCGAAAGCCGTACATCTCAGAAACATACCTGAAAGTTGCGGTGACAATGCGCTTGCTTTATCAAGGGCTCTTAGGGCGGACAAAAGGAACAACCGAAGAACTGTGGCAAGTTGCCTCCAACATTATGAAGAGAAAGAAAATATTTCACCCAATATGCAAGAACAAAATATGCAGCATGTTGTCGAGATGGAAAATTCAATTTCAACTCAAACAGAGTAGGTTCATTTTTATATTAAAATATTAAAAAGCATTGTGTTAAATCAAAATTTTGTTATATACAGAGTTGATATGGAGTGTAGCAGACAGCTTCAAATAATCGAGTTGGAGAAACAGTTGCAGCTTTGCCAAAAAGAAAAAAAACAATTGGAAGAAGATAACTGCAAGCTCCGCAACCTTGAAAGCTCTGTTGCATCTATTTTTACTGATGGCCAGATCAAACGACTAAAGAATCCCAAGAAGAAATTGAACTGGACACTGGATGATATATCGTCAGCGATTTGTCTACATTCTGCAAGAAAAGCAAACCTCATTTACATGGGTTGATGCAATATCTGAAGGTGGTCTGCACAAACCATCTCCAGAATTTATGGAAAAAATTGTTGCTCTTGAAAACATATTTATTAAAATCAATAGCAATAAGATACATGTGATAAGTGATTACTTAAAGTTTCACTTAACAAACTGTGATGATGTAAATTTACCTGAAAAGGTTAAACTTTTGTTCTTTAGATGTAGACTTTATTTTAGAATAAAGTCTTTAAATAATACTAATAACGAAAAAAAGAAACAAACGTACAAAAAAAATAAAAACTATTACTTTAAAGAGAAATACCTAGTTTATCTTCTTATTTCAAAGTTTTACATCTATAGAAATTGAAAACCGAACTCAATTCACCCACTAAATATTTATAAGAAAATGGGATTTCTATAGTTTCGATTTCCTCTTTTCCTTTCCTATATCCACATATTCTACAAGTTTCCGAAGTGGCTACAATTCCAATATCTGTTGACTTGGTTACCTTGTTCAAGGGCGTTCTTGGTTGTAAATTCTACAAAACAAACAAAATTGGTTTAAATAGAATTTCATTATTTAATTTAATTATTAATTATACCTTGAGAAGATCAAATTTATCAAATAACCACAAGATAATTTCAATTCAAGCAATTGGAATCCTGAGAATTTTTGTTCAATAATCGTTCGCACATTTTCTTCATGAAATGTTTGGCCATCTAAAACTATAGATAATTAAACATTAATCAAATTTAACAATATGTTTAACCATATTATGAACCACCTACCGTTATAACTCTTCTTCAACCAAAATAATACAATAGGCCAGGGATTAACTAAGCACTTAAGAATCACTAAGGACTTTTTAACATTATCAATTTGAGGTGATGTTGGTCTTTGCAGAACATATAATAATATAAATGAAATAAATTATTAATGTTTCAATTCTCAATAACAAATAAATTATTGTTTAGTCTTTTTCAATCTGCCGATTGAGAACCAAAGAATATCAAAGAACATCATAAATAAGAAAATTCACTCGCAATGACGTCACGATTCAGTCGAACAGAACTGTCAAGCATACCTTGTATTCTTTATACCATGACCTGTAGCCATATGTATCTCTTCTCCAAACAGATCTCAATAATGTCTCAACCTGGTGCACAACAGCTTAACATTACCAAATGCTAGACAATGATCTTTTCTCGTAAACGTCTTTACTATCTTTATAATCATAATATACAAAGTTAAAAAAAGATAAGGAATATTGGCTTTTTGTGTGACGTGAATTTAAAATTTCTAGTTCTACTTTACTTTGATGAAATGATCCATAAAGCAGACTCAGCTCTACATTAAGTTTATCCGACCTCGACTTAAGTATGTGCTCAAGTTTGGAATATAATGCAACCATCGATGAATCCTTTGTTTTGGACTTCAATGACTTCCCTTATCGTGACCGCCACCAACTGTTAAACCTCAACTCATTACAGGAACGTAGAGAAATTGCTGACATACTTTTCATACATCGGCTTCTCTCTGGTTCAGTCGACTGCTCTACTATCTATAACTCGACTTTTTTTTCAACAATAACAACCGTAACCTGAGAAAGACTCACATCTTTTATTTACCAACACCCCACACCTGCTATGCTCTTAATAAACTCCTGACCCGTATTTTTCGGTTTTAATTTGAATCAAAATTCATTTTATTTTGACATCACCTATAATCTCAAACTCTTTAGCTTTAAGTTATACTTATAGCCTGAATTTAGCGAAATAAACGGTGGTTAAGTCCCTACTCAAATTCTTCTTTGGATATTTTTGGTTATAATAACCAAGCAATGCCTTTTGCTAGACTCATTTTTGAGAAGTTCATTCGATATTTTGATTTTGTATCTAATAAAGTTTTCTCTTATTCCTCAGTAGAGTTTGGGTTCTATTAGTGGAGGTGTGGCACCTTTTTGAGAAGAAGAATGCCTCTTAATTACCCATAAAGACGACATAATCAGGTACCATAATAAGGGAGACAATATTTTTCTTCCCAAGTTCAGTAGTGTGGCAATAAAATCCCACACTTATTCCGAGTTAATTATAGTAGAACGTACAGCTTGACTTTCTGACATAATGGCTGTTTTGCTTGCGTTTAGTTTCTTTTAATAATGGGTGATTTTTTTGAGGTTAGGATTTTCATGCATTAGTATTTGACAGATCACGCGGGATTTCAGACATGGTGTCAAAGCATGGTATAAAGAATACAAGGTATGCTGTATATGAGATGATAGGTCGCCATCTTGTATTCGTGTGACGTCATTGCGAGTGACAGCCAGTTTTGTGCGGTTTTTACTTCTTAATGTTTTGGTTGATTTCATTTGCGAAAGTAAATAGATAGTGTGCTCTTGAAAAATATAAATAATTGTAACTTCTTTTTAAATAAACAAACTATTTACATAAATGTAAATATGCCAAATTATTGTTGTGTGAAAAATTGCAAAAATTATTCAAACAACAAAAACTGTGAAAACATGAGATTTTTTTGCTTCCCAACTACCAGCTTTACACGAATATGCTCGTTGCATTTTAAAGAAGACGATCATTGTCTTAAAGATAAACTTATGAATGTGCCATTGCCTAAATCAAAACTTGATCCGAAAGCCGTACATCTCAGAAACATACCTGAAAGTTGCGGTGACAATGCGCTTGCTTTATCAAGGGCTCTTAGGGCGGACAAAAGGAACAACCGAAGAACTGTGGCAAGTTGCCTCCAACATTATGAAGAGAAATAAAATATTTCACCCAATATGCAAGAACAAAATATGCAGCATGTTGTCGAGATGGAAAATTCAATTTCAACTCAAACAGAGTAGGTTCATTTTTATATTAAAATATTAAAAAGCATTGTGTTAAATCAAAATTTTGTTATATACAGAGTTGATATGGAGTGTAGCAGACAGCTTCAAATAATCGAGTTGGAGAAACAGTTGCAGCTTTGCCAAAAAGAAAAAAAACAATTGGAAGAAGATAACTGCAAGCTCCGCAACCTTGAAAGCTCTGTTGCATCTATTTTTACTGATGGCCAGATCAAACGACTAAAGAATCCCAAGAAGAAATTGAACTGGACACTGGATGATATATCGTCAGCGATTTGTCTACATTCTGCAAGAAAAGCAAACCTCATTTACATGGGTTGATGCAATATCTGAAGGTGGTCTGCACAAACCATCTCCAGAATTTATGGAAAAAATTGTTGCTCTTGAAAACATATTTATTAAAATCAATAGCAATAAGATACATGTGATAAGTGATTACTTAAAGTTTCACTTAACAAACTGTGATGATGTAAATTTACCTGAAAAGGTTAAACTTTTGTTCTTTAGATGTAGACTTTATTTTAGAATAAAGTCTTTAAATAATACTAATAACGAAAAAAAGAAACAAACGTACAAAAAAAATAAAAACTATTACTTAAAAGAGAAATACCTAGTTTATCTTCTTATTTCAAAGTTTTACATCTATAGAAATTGAAAACCGAACTCAATTCACCCACTAAATATTTATAAGAAAATGGGATTTCTATAGTTTCGATTTCCTCTTTTCCTTTCCTATATCCACATATTCTACAAGTTTCCGAAGTGGCTGCAATTCCAATATCTGTTGACTTGGTTACCTTGTTCAAGGGCATTCTTGGTTGTAAATTCTACAAAACAAACAAAATTGGTTTAAATAGAATTTCATTATTTAATTTAATTATTAATTATACCTTGAGAAGATCAAATTTATCAAATAACCACAAGATAATTTCAATTCAAGCAATTGGAATCCTGAGAATTTTTGTTCAATAATCGTTCGCACTTTTTCTTCATGAAATGTTTGGCCATCTAAAACTATAGATAATTAAACATTAATCAAATTTAACAATATGTTTAACCATATTATGAACCACCTACCGTTATAACTCTTCTTCAACCAAAATAATACAATAGGCCAGGGATTAACTAAGCACTTAAGAATCACTAAGGACTTTTTAACATTATCAATTTGAGGTGATGTTGGTCTTTGGAGAACATATAATAATATAAATGAAATAAATTATTAATGTTTCAATTCTCAATAACAAATAAATTATTGTTTAGTCTTTTTCAATCTGCCGATTGAGAACCAAAGAATATCAAAGAACATCATAAATAAGAAAATTCACTCGCAATGACGTCACGATTCAGTCGACCAGAACTGTCAAGCATACCTTGTATTCTTTATACCATGGGCTTAAAACATACGATCAAAAATTTAAAATAAAACCTTAAAATTGTTTTGTCGTACTTGTATGAGACTCACATATAATGTAGGACTGATCAGATCATAGAGAAATACAACACAAACAAGAAAAAAAATATTGCGGTTTGGTTTGTCGTACGTGTATAGAGATTTCAACTGGAGGTGCAAAAAGTATAAATACAAAGAGCGATCAAAAAAAAGGTCATGTCCACTGCTTTGATTTTTTTCATTCAAAATGCATTATCCTTAAAATTAATTACACAAAAATTTTCGGAGCCTGGACATTCTCTAATTCAAGAGGTAGATTGCGTCCATAGCTCTATTGACAAATACTTGCGCAACTTGGAAATATTTAGCCAGTTTTCACTTATGCGACATCTTAAGAATATGAAATTTAAGAACGTAAAATTAAAATTAATTCAAATGTTGCCAACAGATTTTAAAGTATTTCCGCCAAAGCGGGCCAATTAAACTTTTCGTCAATTCCATTCAGTAAAATAAAGTTTCTGAAATATATTAAAGACGAAAAATTTACACTTTATTATAAAACGAGCGAAAGAGAAATTGAGTATAAGACAGCTTCAATACTGAAAAAATCAAACAAGAGTAGCCTGGCAACTCCAAAAAATTTGTTCAACCAAAATCTTCTTGTTTCAAGTAACTCGAAACCGTTGTCAAAAGACAAAATGAATGACCTGAAGAGTTTATTTGTTTTTTTGCCAAAATTAGATCAAAACTACTACGAAGCCTTGTTCAAATCAAAAACATAAGAAAAAAATCATTCATAATATATTATTTAATACTATTTTTTTTACCTATACAGTTATTTATGTTAACGTTAGGTTTAAAAAAATCATTCATAATATATTATTTAATACTATTTTTTTTACCTATACAGTTATTTATGTTAACGTTAGGTTTACTAACCAAAATTTTGATCTCATAGATTTAATCGTATATTTCAAAGTCATAGAATTACTTTTTCGATAGTTTTTATGAAACAAAATGTGATTTTAATTTTTTACCTATATTAACATTAATATTTTTATGGTCATTCACACCAAGATTGCCTTTAAACAAAGACTCAATAAATGTGATGTATGTATTGCTATATTAACCTTTATAAAATAAATACAATTTAATTGTTATCATTGGAAATTGACTTTTTTTAATTGGTTCTTATACTAATCCCTATTGAAATAAACACGACGCTTGAATATTGAAATGTCATACGTGCGTTTACTTTGTCGTACGTGTATAGGATGGAAACAAAAGCTTATTTTGGTGGCGTATACGACAAACTCATTTTGGGGAAAAAGCTTTATAATTTAAAAACCAAAATAGCTAGGACAGTTTTAAATACATAAATCAAAAGAAGATACTCCACACAATATATTCTAATAAAAAAAAAACTTAATCGCTTAGTTTTTTTTATAGTAACGGAAACCTTTAAATGCGATTTCTAAAAATCGTGTTTTTGGGAGATACAACAAAACAATTCTCGGACGACGATTTCTTGATTGTTATCTAAACTGAACTCATTTTCTTAAAAGAAAAGCAACGCAGATGACCACACCTAATTTATATTTGCGTTGATTTGTAAGGTTTAACAAATTCTATTTGAATTTTATTTTCCAAAGAAACATTTTTTACCAAAAGGACATATTATAATTATGAATAAATTGACCTCAAGAATAAAATGAATAATAATATAAACAAAAATATAACAGCAATATCCACAAAACAAAACGAGGAAAGCGAAGAATGAAAAGAAGGAAAAGTAGTGCAGAAATTTTGTTATGAGAATGATATTTTCATTGAAAAGCTCTCTATTTTGTAAGTTCTTACT
Source organism: Eupeodes latifasciatus (assembly GCA_920104205.1). Classification (NCBI taxonomy): domain Eukaryota; kingdom Metazoa; phylum Arthropoda; class Insecta; order Diptera; family Syrphidae; genus Eupeodes; species Eupeodes latifasciatus. The sequence continues at coordinate 284,924,159 of OV049924.1, forward strand.
TTTGGGTTCTATTCTCTGAAGCTTTGTTAGTTGTAACTGTTGATTATTCAATTTTTGTAGTTTTGTCAGCTAATAACATTTCTTAGGACAATTTTCTTGTATGGGGTTGAGACATCCTTATACGATTATCTGTGGTTTAGGTTTTCTATCAAATAACAAACAAATTTCATTAACATGAGATAATGATACTCCGTCAAAAAAATAATTCAAAGAAATTAAAGAAACTTACTTAAGGTGGCCTGTGTAAACTAGGACCTCACTCTACAAACTTCTCCATCTAGCTCGGTCCCCGCAACATGTCTCACAGTTTCGCGCTCTAAGTTGGGTGATGTCACTTTCCACTTGTGCGCGCCACCTTCCTCTACTACGGTCTTCCTCTACGCGGTCTTCCTCTACTGCGCTGTCCTGTGGGTGTGGATTCGAAGACTTTCCGGGCCGGAGCATTGGTTTCCATGCGCTCTACGTGACCCAGCCATCTTAGTCGTTGGACTTTTACCCTTCTGGCTAAGTCTACGTCACTGTACAGCCCGTACAGCTCGTTGTTCCATCTACTCCTCCCCTCCCCTTCGATGCATACGGGACCGTAGATCACACGAAGAACTTTTCTCTCAAAACGACCCAAAGTGCTTTCATCCGCTTTTGTCATAGTCCATGCTTCTGCACTGTATAGCAGGACGGGGATGATGAGGGTCTTATATAGCGACACTTTAGTTCATCGAGAGAGGGCTACTCAATTGCTTTCTTAGCCCAAAGAAACAGCGGTTAGCAAGAGTTATTCTTCGTTTGATCTCAGCGCTGGAGTTGTTTTCTGCGTTTATAGCGGAGCCTAGGTAGACGAAGTCCTTGACTACCTCAAATTTACGTCTGTCGATGGTGACGTTTTGACCGAGACGATGATGTTGTTCTAGGTCCTTTCTTGACGACAGCATGTACTTTGTTTTGCCCTCATTAACCGTTAAACCATTTTTGCCGCCTCTGCCTCAATACTCACAAAAGCCTAATTGACACCACGCTGAGTTTTTCCGATTATGTCAATGTCATCATCATATGCTAGTAATTGGACAGACGTTTGAAAGATGGTTCCACTAGTGTTGACGTGGGAGCTCTCCACTATTCTTTCAAGTACAATGTTAAAACAAATCGCATGACAGCGCATCACCTTGTCTAAAACCTTTTTTACATCGAAAGATTCTGTTAAGTTGTTTCCAACCTTTATGGATCATCGTGAATGCTCCATAATCACCCTGGACAAACGGACTAGTTTGGCAGGGATGCTAAAACTATACATGACTCTATACTCTATACAGCTAGTCTCTGTAGATGCTGTCATATGCGGCCTTGAAATCAATGAAAAGATGGTGGGTGTCGATTTGATGTTCTTGGGTTTTTTCCAGGATCTACCGTAATGTCAATATTTGATCAACTGTGGACTTTCCTGATCTAAGTCCACACTGATAAGGACCTATCAGGTTGTTGACGATAGACTTTAGAAGTTCACATAAAACGGCAGAGAAGATTTTGTAAGTCATGTTAAGTAGACTGATTCCTCTATAGTTGGTGCAGTTTAGAGGGTCTCATTTTTCAGAATCGGGAAAACAAAACTGAGGTTCCATTCATCAGGCATGCTTTCTTCCGACCATATCTTACAGCTAAGTTGGTGCATACTCCTAACCAACTTATCTCCAGCTGCTTTAAAGAGCTCGGTATTCAAGCCATCTGCTCCAGCTGCTTTGTTAGACTTCATCTTAGATATGGCAATCCTTACTTCGTCTAAGTCGGGAGAACGGGATTGTTGGCTTTCGTCGTCTATGTTGAATGGATCATCCTACCTGACAGCGGAATTCGGTTCGTCGTTAGGTTAGGTTGGGTTGTAGTAGCTGTCCAAGATGGAAACGGACACACTTAGGCCAGTTTAATGGCCCATTGTGATACTACATGAATCTCGAGGTTTCTTCCTAAGCTCAATGGAACCGGTTTGAGTCTCTTACGAAACGTGAGAGGCTGATTATGCCGATATGATTTAGATCGTTTATATCGTTAAAGAAAAATTCTCCTAGGTAATTCTTGCGTCTCCGAGCCAGAGCAGGGCATGTGCAGAGAAGATGAAGAACTGTTTCTTCCTCTTCCTCTTCCTCATCCATACAGCTTCTGCAAAAGTCATTTGAGAATACGCCTAGTCGCGTGGCGTGCTTTCCTATTAGACACTGTCCGGCTAGGACACCTATTATCCAGCTTATATGCGATCTGCTTAGAGATAGCAAGCACCTTGAACGTTTTAAATCCAGTGTTGGCCAGATGTTTTTTGTGACTTGACACGTGGTGATGTTGTTCCACCTGGTGCCTGCCCTCCTCACAGCGTCTTGCATTAGCAACAAGTTTACAAGTAGCGATTGGTATGCCAGTACGTGCCAAACGTGGTAGGATGGGCTGTACTGTACCGTTCCTGGCGAGTTCATCTTGTTGTGTTCCACGGGAACACAAGAAAACAACTTCTTCTGTTAAGGTTCAAAATAAGAGTGACTTAAACTCTTATCATTATTTCCTTCGTTACCTATTCGCAACCTAGATCATCACTTCTTTCAAATCAACCACGCATTCTACACCATTTCGGTTGCCTCTTGACACAGTTTGTTTATTTAAACAACGAATGCACCATATGTTGTAATTGACATACTTGCACTCCATGGGTCAGTATTGTTTATGTTTGCAATATGAGCCATGTCGTTGCTTTGTTGTTTGAATGACATAGTTCGATTGATATTCCCTTTAAAGTGTAACGTATGACACATGGAGGAACCTTTAGTAACAATTGAACTATGTCATGTGTCTTAAGCGATTCTTGGGAATTGTGTGAGGTCTCCAGTTTAATGGCACAACACTCCTCCCCCCCTAAAATAAGAAAGGCGTACGAGGTGACGAGTGAGATCTTTCGGCTTCAGGTGCGGAAGTAAATAAATCATAGGTCTTTATCACAATTGTATTTATTAATTTTGCAATCTTTTTTTTTTTTCTTTTTTTTTTTTTCTCTTATAGGTACTTAGATATCGGGTGATTTTTTAAGAGCTTGAGAACTTTTTTTTAAAAAAAACGCATAAAATTTGCAAAATCTCATCGATTCTTTATTTGAAACGTTAGATTGGTCCATGACATTTACTTTTTGAAGATAATTTCATTTAAATGTTGACCGCGGCTGCGTCTTAGGTGGTCCATTCGGAAAGTCCAATTTTGGGTAACTTTTTCGAGCATTTCGGCCGGAATAGCCCGAATTTCTTCGGAAATGTTGTCTTCCAAAGCTGGAATAGTTGCTGGCTTATTTGTGTAGACTTTAGACTTGACGTAGCCCCACAAAAAATAGTCTAAAGGCGTCAAATCGCATGATCTTGGTGGCCAACTTACCGGTCCATTCCTTGAGATGAATTGTTCTCCGAAGCTTTCCCTCAAAATGGCCATAGAATCGCGAGCTGTGTGGCATGTAGCGCCATCTTGTTGAAACCACATGTCAACCAAGTTCAGTTCTTCCATTTTTGGCAACAAAAAGTTTGTTAGCATTGAACGATAGCGATCGCCATTCACCGTAACGTTGCGTCCAACAGCATCTTTGAAAAAATACGGTCCAATGATTCCACCAGCGTACAAACCACACCAAACCGTGCATTTTTCGGGATGCATGGGCAGTTCTTGAACGGCTTCTGGTTGCTCTTCACTCCAAATGCGGCAATTTTGCTTATTTACGTAGCCATTCAACCAGAAATGAGCCTCATCGCTGAACAAAATTTGTCGATAAAAAAGCGCGAAACACATTTCGAACCGAACACTGATTTTGGTAATAAAATTCAATGATTTGCAAGCATTGCTCGTTAGTAAGTCTATTCATGATGAAATGTCAAAGCATACTGAGCATCTTTCTCTTTGACACCATGTCTGAAATCCCGCGTCATCTGTCAAATACTAATGCATGAAAATCCTAACCTCAAAAAAATCACCCATTACATACATACATACATTACAATTTTTCTTTTCGCTTTGTTTGTAAAAGTTTTTTTTTTTTTTTTTTTTTTTTGTTTTATAATGATTAGGTAGCATTTTTGTTTTTGTTTTTGGTTTGTTTTAGAAATTATTATACCTGCGATGTTTCTTCAAGGTCAGGTGTTACATTCATTTCGGGATTGTTTAAATTTTCTGTTGACTGTTTATTAAATGTACATTTTATTTTAATGATTTTTTTTAAAATTACATATAAAGCTACAACTACACAAATTACAAAAATAACAGAAATAGAAATGTTAGCATGTTCATGTGTGACATGGAATAACAAATTGTTTTTCTTTAACAAATCTTTAATATTTATGCTATGATTATCTAAATCCAATTTTTCTATATGGGTGGTATGAGGTGAAATTTGGGATAAATTAGTGAGAATTACTATGTTTTTAGGTATGGTTTGTTCTTCTAAAAAGTAGGATATAGGAGTTTTGTTTTGTATGGTATTTGATGCCTGGAGGTAAACTTCTTTTGTTATTGCCTTACAAAATGGTTCTACACTTAGGATTTCACTGTCAGATATTGTGATCGTTTTTGGTACGTCTCCGCACAAAATCCTAACGTTCGTTGGCTTTGGCATGACATACAGCCATGAATTCTTACTCATTAGATTAAACCAAACTTCGTGTTCAAGCGCAAATATTTTTGTTTCGCAATTAGCATAGTTTTGCATCCCTGATATTAATTGTATAATGCAGTTGTTAGTATTGTGGTTATGAACTACGAAATTTTTCTCACATATGAAGTGATTGGAGTCAGTTTTGGTACATTTATTTAGGTCTTCGCTGTTCAAAAATATGTATCGTCTATAATTTTCGTTTATAGCTACAAATTCACTTTATATTGAGACATAGCTATAGGTGTTCTCTTTGTATTTTGAAGGTAATGGTGTAAGTTTAACTAGGTTAAATTCTTCATCTACCAATGGGATAGTAACTTGTATCATGAGATTTTGATTTACGAAAATCGGACTCGTCGTAGTGATTCTGTCTATGAGTGGGAGATTCATTCTAGATATTTTTATCGGGAATCTTATATTGTTTGGTAGTTTGTTTCGTGCATACAACTTATTCTTTTGGCAAAGTTCACATGACGCAATGTAATTCTTTATATCTTCATACATATGTTTCCATTTGTATGTCTTCTTTATGCGTTTGAGTGTACGTTTGACTCCTTGATGACCGCCTAAAGGTGTGTCATGAAATTCATGTAAAATTTTCTTAATCTCCTCTGGACTAGAGACTTCGACAGTATTCTGACTTACATCTTGTTGTGGATTTGGCGAGTTTTTGCTATGACTGCGTGTTATTACATTAACTTCAGCTGTTTTCATACGGGAGAGAGCGTCTGCGTTTGTGTTCAAACAACCTGCTTTATGAGAAACTGTAAAGTCATATTCTTCAAGTTTAATACGCCAGCGCATTATTCTCGAGGAACGGTCCTTAAGGTTAAACATCCACACAAGTGGTTTGTGATCAGTAATAACTTCAAAGTGTCGACCGTACACGTATGGTCGGAAATGAGTTACTGCCCAAACAACTGCTAAAGCTTCTTTCTCTATGGTAGAATAGTTCTTTTCTGATTTATTTAATATCCTACTGGCAAATGCTATAGGTAAATCGTTTTCATCGGTATCTTTCTGTGACAATACTGCACCTATAGCGTCATTGCTGGCATCAGTTGTGATATAAAAGTTTTTTCAAAGTTTGGATATTGTAGGATAGGGGGTTCGATAATCGCTTGTTTAAGTAGTTTGAATGATTCATCACAAAATGCATCCCATTTGAAGACTACATCTTTGCGGAGGAGTTTGTTTAGGGGATTTGCTATTTTAGAAAAGTTTTGTATAAACTTTCTGTAGTATCCTGCTAAACCAAGAAAAGATTTAATATCTTTCTGGTTTCTTGGAGCTTCGATGTTTTGTATTGCGGAGATCTTTTCTGGATCGGGTTTTACACCTGATTCAGAGATGACATGTCCTAAATACATGACTTCCTTTTCTAAAAATTTGCATTTGTCTAACTGCATCTTCAGATTGTATTCATCTAAAGCTTGAAATACCTCAATTAATTTTTTGTTGTGATCATTCAGATTCTTACCGTATATCATTATATCATCCAGATAGACTAAACACTTTATGCCTTGTAGCCCTGTAAGGACTTTATTCATCAACCGCTGAAAAGTAGGAGGAGCATTACGTAAACCGAATTGCATTCTGTTGAACTCGAATTGTCCATTTGGTGTGCTGAATGCGGTCTTCGCTTTGTCTTCCTCATTAACTTCAATTTGATGAAATCCACTGGCTAGATCTAGTGTTGTAAAGTACTTTGAATCGCCCAATTGTCCCAGGATGTCTTCGATATTAGGTATTGGATACGCATCCGCGATTGTCACTTCGTTTAGTTTCCTGTAGTCCACTACTACTCTCCACTTCTGTTTTCCTTTCTTTGGCACGACTAGAAGAGGGGCATTCCATGGACTTGAACTTGGTCTAATTATTTCATCCTGCAACATTTTGTCTACTTGGTTCTTTATTTCATTTGTGTGAATTTGTGCTAATCGATATGGTCTAATGTTAACTGCGGGTAGATTTGGGTTTGTATTTATTTGATGTTTAATTCCAGAGGTAGTTGACAGGGTGTCGCTCTCGAGGAAAAATAAATGGTTGTACTCACGGCAGATATCAATAATCGATTTCTTTTCTTCACGATTTAGATGATCTAATGGAAGTTGGTTTTGAATTTTACTCAGTCTGTCGTTTATATGAGTTTGGGTATCGAATGAATTTAGATTATAAATATAGTAGTCATCACTATTTGCAAATTCTAAATTTAGATCTTGTAAGACGACAACTTCGTTATTGGCGTTTAGTACGGACATATATATGTATCCATTTGTAGGCTCAGTTATAGCTGAAGAGGTATAAACTTGAGGACGAATTTCTTGTGAAAGATATATTTGATTTGTTGGTTCGCGAATAGGTCCATATTTAATTATTTTTTTCAGATCTAGCAGGTATGGTAATAGACTTTCGTTTACTAATGAAATCTGTTGTATATATTTTATCTTTGAAGTGGTATATTAGAGTATTGTCTTTATAATTTAGTATAGCGTTAAAATTTCGTAATAGGTCTTCACCTAAAATTCCATCTTGAGTTATTGGGAAATTTTCGGGCACTACATAAAATAAATATTTTAGTTTTACTCCTGGTGTTATTTCTATATTCAGAAAAAGTGTGCCCAGTGTTGATGTGGGAGTATTACCTATGCCTTTCAATTCAGTTATATTGTTAGTATGAACCCAAAGCTCTTTATTTAATTTATTTATTTTTATTAAACTCAGGCTTGCACCTGTGTCTAACAGCATAATGTTTTGATTGGAGATGGTGTCTTTAGAAGTTATATTAATTTCACTTTTGAAACTGGAGGCATTATTTAAACAGCCTATAGGAGCAACAGGTTTTTCTCTATGATTTTTGGAATATGTAGATATCTTTTGTTTAGAATTTTCTTGAGTTGGCTTTAGGTTTGGAATAGAGGATTTAGGAATTTGAGACTGATTTTGTGATTTTTGCAGAAGAATTTTATCGCGTGTTGAAATAAAAGGTTTAGAATCTTGATACAGTGACTCTGATTTCGATTGATTTGAATTTATATTTGGAGACTGTGAACGAAAAGGATTTGATTTTCGGTTATGAGACAGTGGATTCAGAGTGTTTGTTTTACTGTTTTGAGACAGTAGATTCAGTAAAATTGAATCTTCGTTATGAGATTCTTGAAACAGTGGATGTGATTTTTGGTTATGAGACAGTGGATTCAGAGTGTTTGTTTTATTGTTTTGAGACAGTGGATTCAGTGAAATTGAATCTTCGTTATGAGATTCTTGAAACAGTGGATGTAAAGAAATTGAATTTTGATTCTGAGATTGTGGATACAGTGGTTTAGCTGATTTATTATCGTTTTTACACCTTAATTCATGTGCTGTACCTGGTTCCGGGTGTTGGACGGGCCAGCTTTGTGATAGTTTCCCGAATTTTGATTGGCTCTATATTGCGTCGAATTGTCTTGCCTGCTGTTATTAAACTTTCTTTTTCTGCATTTGTCTATTGTGTGACCCAGATTTTTGCAATAACGACATGAAATATTATTTTGTACGTTATTGACTCTCACAGGCTGGCTTGTATTTGGACTCGACCTGTAAGTTCTGTTATCCTTTGGCTGAAAGCGACACTCTGTTGTATTGTGTGTCTTCGTTCGGCAGTTATTACAGTATTTGCTGTCAACATTGGCAGTGGCAAGAAGTTTTTCTTCTTCCATTGCGATATCTAGAGCTTCGTCTAAATCACTACACCTTGCGCTTTTCACCAAAGTTTTTAACTGGGGTATCAGCCCATTGCAAAAACTGTTTAGAATCGTTTTGGTGTTAAGACTTCTGATGGCTGCATTAGCAGCTTCATCTGCTGTGCTAGCATTTGCGTTGTTGAGTTCATCAAAAAGAGCAAAAGCTCTTTCTGCGTAAGAAGTCACAGGTTCCTTATAACCCTGTTTGAACTGAAAAACTTCAGTTTGTATAACTTGTACAGACCTAGTTTTTCGGAAGTTCTTTATAAGAGCTTCTTTAACTTCTTCCCAGGCATTATAATTGTTATATTTGATAATAACGTTATATGCCCGGCTTGTTAATTTTGATTTAACAATATCAAGAAGTTCAGCCTTATCCGTTGACTCGGGTGCAGTGGAAGTTTTGTTTGATTGTAGGTCTACTAATTGAATAAACCTATCCAAATCCTTCGCACTTCCATCAAACTCAGGTATGAGTTTTATGGCTTGAGGAACTTTGAAAGTCATTATTTTTTTATTCGGTGAGCAAAAGAGGAAATCGGACTTAATCCCAATCGAAGTAGGAGGTGGTACGGGTTTTTTTGTTTTTTGAACCGGAAGATCACTTTCTGACGATCTGCGGGAACGCTGGATTTTTCGAGTTCTAAGTGAAATGTTCAAATTCAATTTAGACATATATTTTTTTTTACGGATTTAAGAAATTGTGTCAAACTTGTATTGCGACCAACAATAAGGATGGGAGTGTATTAATTATTAACCAAAAGAAAAACTGGTTACATCAAGAAATATACAAATATAAATGTAGGTATATCAAAAAAAAAATAATTTTATATGTAGGTATGTATATAAAAAAAAAATTAGAATATTAATATTGTATAACTTATGTGCTATTTCTTACAATGACATTGTTGATGCTGATAAAGATGTTGAAATTGTTGATTATGATATTGAGGGTAATGTTGATAATGTTGATTATTGAATTGATGATGGTGTTGATTATGGAGTTGATGATGGTGTTGATTGCCTCAGCGTGGCAATTTCTTCCTTCCTTCTTTCGACCACAGGAATTCGCTTACCTCTGTGGGATATTTTTCACTTTTTGTTATATATTTTTTTTTAGTCACTTATTTTTTTTTTTTTTCACTCACAATAATATATTTTTTTTTTACTTAAAATTGTTACTGTCTTCTCCTTTTTTTTTTATTTGCTTTCACTTGGGTTAAAACCAGATGCTTTAGTTTTAAATCCCACCGCTGCCACCAAATGTTGTGTTCCACGGGAACACAAGAAAACAACTTCTTCTGTTAAGGTTCAAAATAAGAGTGACTTAAACTCTAATCATTATTTCCTTCGTTACCTATTCGCAACCTAGATCATCACTTCTTTCAAATCAACCACGCATTCTACACCATTTCGGTTGCCTCTTGACACAGTTTGTTTATTTAAACAACGAATGCACCATATGTTGTAATTGACATACTTGCACTCCATGGGTCAGTATTGTTTATGTTTGCAATATGAGCCATGTCGTTGCTTTGTTGTTTGAATGACATAGTTCGATTGATATTCCCTTTAAAGTGTAACGTATGACACATGGAGGAACCTTTAGTAACAATTGAACTATGTCATGTGTCTTAAGCGATTCTTGGGAATTGTGTGAGGTCTCCAGTTTAATGGCACAACAATCTGCCTTACAGTTACCTGGAATGTCTCTATGGCCCCGCACCCAGCCAAGGTGAGTATTAAACTGTTGTGCCATCTCCATAAGAGATGATCGACAGTTATGGACTGTTATAGAGTTTGTAGAGACAGAGTCGAGAGATTTGATAGCGACCTGGCTATCTGAGAAAATACGGACATCAGATGTTGATATCACGTTTTCTTTAAGCCAGGACAAGACTTCCTTTATCGCCAAAAGTTCCGCCTGGAACACGCTACAATGATTGGGAAGGAGGAATGAGAGACTTAATTTCAGTACACACCTCCACCAACCCCTTCTTTTGTTTTTGATCTATCTTTATAAAAATGGATTGACTCATCCTCCAAGAATGTCCTATCCTCCGAAAAAGATCTGGGAGGTATAGAAATCTGGAAATTTCTGTCGAATTGCAGTTGGGGGATGGTGTAGTGTGTGTGCTTTGGAATTGATTCTAAATACCTAAGAATTACGGAGTGGCCAATGTTGTTGTTAGTCCACTGCGACGAAGCTTTGAGGCGAATAGCAGAGCTTGCGGCTATTTGTTTGCTAAATATGTCAAGAGGTGTTAGGTCGTGCGAAGCGATCCGCTTATACATAGGCAAGCTGAACGTTGGACTTTATTTAACTTATCCCTGTTCATACCTTTCTCTAAAGCAGTCCACCATACTGCCACACCGTACATTAAAATCGGTTTGATTACCGATGTGTATAGAAAATGCGTGATTCTGGGTTGTAAGCCCCATTTTTTACCAATAGCTTTTTTGCAAGAAAAGAGAGCTACAGTAGCTTTTTTGACTCTTTCCTGTGCGTTGCGTTTCCAATTTAGTTTTTTATCTAAGACAAGACCCAGGTATTTAGCCTCGTCTGGGAATTTTAATTGGATTCGTTTAATATAGGGAGGGTTGACAAATGGAATTTTGTGTCTCCTCGAAAATAAGACCAAATCGGTTTTGTGTGGGTTAACACCGAGTCCACACCGATCAGCCCAAAAAATTAGTCTGTCTAAGGCATTTTGTAAGAGTTCTTCTAGGGTGTTAAGATGCTTTCCTGAAATTGCTATGGCAACTTCGTCTGCATAGGCTATCACTCTGAAGCCCTCCGCATCCAGACTAGTTAAGATTTCATTCACCACTAGGTTCTAGAGGAGAGGGGATAGAACACCACCTTGCAGTGTTTCTCTACTAACGAATCGTCTGCCAGAAGAGTTGCCCAGTTTTGAGTTAATTATTCTGGTAGTAAGCATTAAATAAATTAACTCCCGAAGCGATTTCTCTACATTTAGAGATGTTAGTGCAGAAGTGATTGCAGATGTGTCCACGTTGTTAAAGGCACCTTCGATGTCAAGGAAAGCAACCATCGTGAACTCTTTATGATGGAGGGAATATTCGACGGTGCGTACTAAAGTGTGTAACGCTGTTTCCACCGATTTACCTTTACAGTAGGCATGTTGAGACGAAGACAGAAGTCTTGTATCAATACTTGCCCTTAAATGGATATCAATCAATCTTTCCAAGGTCCTAAGAAGGAATGATGATAGACTTATAGGTCGTAGATCTTTAGGATTGACTTGCGAGCATTTACCTGCTTTGGTGTACAAACAACTTTAACTTCTCTCTATGCCGAAGGAACATGGACCAGGTAAAGACAGTTGGTAAAAATTGCCTCAAGGATTGGTGCAATTATTTCAGAAGTCTTTTGTAGCTCGGCAGGTATTATTTCATCTGGTCCTGCAGATTTAAATGGTTTGAAGCTGTTGAGAGCCCATTGTAGCTTGTCCCTTGTGATCATATTTCCTTAGTGTCTTCTTCTAAATTCTTAGGTATTATTTGTATGAATCCTAGTGAGAGGCTAGTCTTGCGGCTTTGGCTCAGTGTCTTCTGAGCGAGTCAAGCTCTGAGGCTCACCATTGTGGTTTCCTCTTTCCTCTAATGAGTATAAGTGGGCAAGCAATTTCTAGCGATCTGTTCATAGCTGAGGTGAGGTCATTGACTTTGTTGCCAAGTTCTTTAGCGTTAGAGGAAGGAATAGATAGTCCCGGTTTTAGTAAACTTTGTAATAAGTTCCTGTATGAAGCCCAGTCAGTTTTCCGATAATTTCGAAAAGTCAATGGACTCGGGGTTTCATCCACACTGATATTGAACTGGATATATCTATGATCAGAGAACGAGTGTTCTCTGGATCCTTTCCAAGATCATATGGTGTATAGTATCTGAGACAAGAGTCATGTCTAGGACTTCTTGTCGAGTTTTAGTGATGAAGGTTGGTTCATTTCCAACATTACTTACTAAGAGATTAGTACCAAGAAAATAATCAAAAAGAGACTCACCTCTGTCGTTGATATTCGGACTTCCCCATACCGTGTGATGAGCGTTAACATCGCTCCCAATAATTATTCCGTTCCTTTGCCTTTCCGCTTTAGCGACGATTTTTTCCAGGGTATTTCCAGGGAGAGGGTCAAGGTGGTCATGGCCAAGATACGCCGACACTAGCCAGAAACTTCCTTTGGTTGTTTCCAGCCTAGCTAAGGTGGTATCTTTGTCACTGAAATGATGGAGTAAAAATACACTAATGCTACGTTTCACTAGTATGCAAGATCTAGGTTCACCTTTATCTGTCACACACAGTGTGTAGTACCGAGGAGTCCTGAGTCCTCGAACAACGGACCCCATAATCCATGGCTGTTGGATCAGGACAATGTCTTCCCCGTTTCTTGCCAGACGGAGAAGAAGTGAGGCCGAGGCTTTTATGGAGTGCTGGAGATTAATCTGTACTAACTGCAGCATTTTGGCTACAATTAGGCAGATGAACCTCCACCACGGTTTTGTTCTGATCCTCTGAGTCTGAGGATGAACCCAAGAGTTCGTCCTCGCTCAGAAGGATCATGTTAAGGTCGTCCTCAGTCTCCATTAAGGATGGACTGTCTACGACTTTTGTAGAGGGCGGAGTTGCGATTGGAGAGGGCATGGGTGCATCGTCACCCTCTGTTAGGAGAGAAGACGACGTCCAGGCCCACTAACCGCTAGTTCACCTTCGGTTGTTTTAGGAGGCCCGCTATCCGCGTTAACCTCATCTTTTTTATAGACTCGAATTTTAATGGATTCGAAGCCATAGTTTATAGACCCTCGTTTAAGGCTAGAGGAGCCAAGGATTCTTTATTGAGTACCACAATGGAACTCCTATAAAGATTCTTCACCTATTCTAGCTTGGCTATCTTCCAGTTATGCGTCGGAAGGGACGGGTTACAAACCTTGATCATCTCGAGAATTTCCTCGATACCAGCAGATTCGATTGGAATCCAAATGCGGGCTCTAGGTCTGCTAGGAATGTCTTCCTTAGCGACAAACTCGAGCTTCGCACCTGGAAAAACTTCACCTAACCGGCTGACAGCGAGCTTGTATAAGTTACGAGAACTCTGGTCGCCACAAACCATGAGTTTAACATGACCTTAATGCCAACCCTCATCGCTTATGAAAGGAAGCTCTCTCAAAATGCTTAAAAAGCCACCCGAGAGCTTTACCTTGACCAGCTGCCAATGATCAGCCGAAATTGTGCCATCATCATCGCTCCTGTCAATGACCGCAACCACGACTTTGCCCTTAACTAAAACTGGCTGGTTTTTTTATGGGATTGAGGGGAGTGCTGGTGTTGTGCACACGAGGCCGTTTTGGTGTCGGTATAACCCCCTCAAGAGACCTTTCACGTTTAGACGTAGATTCCTTACTGGTCCTTATTGAAGCAAGTATGCTTTTAGCTCATTCGACGCTAGCGGTTTGCTGCGGTGTCCTTTCAGCCCTCGATGATGCACTAGAGGCCTTTAGGATTTTCGCAGCTTGCCGCCTTTGTCTATATAGGCTTTTTGAGAGTTTCCCCTTTCCATTTCTGGATGTACACTCATTAGTAGTGGTAGGGCCATTTTTCACAACCCTGCCACTACTGAAATTAGGTATCGCTACCTTTATACTCTCGTTGCTACCAACAGCAGAGGACGGTCCATGGTTAGCCACTACTCCCTTCTCTGTGTTGGCCGCAAGAGATACGGCAACAGGCTTTGACGCCAAACTGCCGCCCGGTCCTGAGGAGATACCGGTCTCGTCATTCTTTTCATTTTTGTTTTGTTCATCTTTGGTCCCACGAGTTGCGAAGAAAAGAGGTCCATCTGCACAGAGATTCGCATGTACAGATAAGACTAGTTAATCCGGAGGTCACCAGGTATCCGGATACTCCGTTAGAGACATAGGCTGGTATGCCTTGTTTATTTGGGAATGGGTGATGATTCTGGGAAGGTAGAGGGATAAGAACGTCCTTTAGTTTCAGCACTCATCTGGAGAAAATTCTCGAGAATCATTGACCTTACTCAGCTTCTACAACTCGACAAGTTCGACGTTCAGAGTAGAAGTGGGTTCGTTGTAGCCGTTATACAATCCGCAGAAGTGGTCCCTCCATATCCTCAGCATTGACTGCGGTTCCACTATGATATTTCCACTTTCGTCTTTGCAGCCTTAGGTTCTAGGTTTATGTACTTGTGAATTCCGTTTCACCTGCTTTCGAACTTCATTCCTGCTTTTAAACCTCTCAACATCTTCGACCGCACGCTTCTCATGCTCTCTCTTTTTCTTTCTGAAAAGTCGGTGTTCTTCTCGCCTCTTCTGCTCATAGAGCTCATGAGCAGCTCTCGTCCTTCTATGCAGCGCCGCTTTGTGTGCCTGTTGTTTGGCTGCATTTGCCTGCCGACATTCCTCATCAAACCAGGGGTTCCTTGTTGGTGGTTGCTTGAAACCCAGCACGTTAGGGCGGCTTCTCTGATTGCATCTTGGCAATGTTGTAATTGGTTCTCGGTACATTGTGCGGCAGAGAACTTTGTGAGAGGTTACTTGTAATTCGGTCGGAGAAGTATTTGGCGATCTCTTGCGATTGTAGCCGTTCGACGTTGTACCTTCTCCCAGCATCTCCCTGTTTTGCTTTGGGTCTGGAAACCCGAAGTGCTACCTTGGCTACAACGAGATAGATGTCCGAGTCGATGTTAGCTCCTCGGAAAGTTCGGTCTGGTGCGGGAAGCGTGTCTGGCGTCGACC
The DNA here is from genome assembly GCA_920104205.1 of Eupeodes latifasciatus. Lineage (NCBI taxonomy): Eukaryota > Metazoa > Arthropoda > Insecta > Diptera > Syrphidae > Eupeodes > Eupeodes latifasciatus. The sequence goes on from OV049924.1 coordinate 284,939,312, forward strand.
GCAAAGTGATCAATCTGGTTGACTGTAGATTGATCTGGCGAATTGCAAGTTCCTTTGTGGATGTTGAGGTGTGGAAAACGCGTACTGGCTACATGAATGAATCCGTTGTCTATTTTTCCCGATTATTCCACCAAAGATGTCATCCCTTCCTTGCATGGCTTGGCTTGGGCTTGGCATTAAAATCGCCCAGGACAATTTTAATGTCGTAGCTGGGACACTACTCATATGTTTTGTCTAAGAGCTCGAAGAACATATTCTTGGTGTTGTCATCCTTCTCTTCTGTGGGGGCATGTGGGCATATTGGGCTAATGTTGCTGAATTCAGCCTTGATGTGGATGTTCATGAGGCGCTCGTTGATGCACCTATAGCTCAAGACTTGTTGCCTAAGTCTGGCTCTAATGACAAAGCCGCATCCAAATAAGCGCTGTTGGTTTTCTCGGTAGCAGTCACCAGTAGATGTCGCAGTTTTTCATCCTCTTTTTGCCCGGCCCATCCCATCCTATTTCCTGGATGGCGGTGATGTCTTCTTTATAGCAGTCTAGGGTCTCCGCTAATTCTTCGGCTGCACGTGGTCTGTTAAGGGACCTAACATTCCACGCGCATATCCGAAGTTCGTTGTGCTTACTTCGTTTGCATGGGTTAGGTTAGGTTAGGTTAAAGTGGCTGTTATTTGAGAAGTCCAACACACTTAGACCAAAATATGGTCCGTTGTGATACCACATGGATCAGTTGATCAGCTTAACTCGTTGAACCAATTGGAGCTTCGAATGAAGCGTAGGAGACAAATAATGTCTGAATTTGTTAGATCACTGGTATCGTTGAAGTAGTAGTCTCCAAGGTGGATTCTACGTCTTTGTGATAAGGCAGGGCATGTGCACAGAAGAAGAAAGATTGTCTCTTCTTCTTCTTCTTCTTCTTCTTCTTCTTCTTCTTCTTCTTCTTCTTCTTCTTCTTCTTCGTCCATGCAACTCCTACAAAAATCATTTGCAGAGGCTCCAAGTCAAATAGCATGCCTTCCTATTAAGCAGTGCCCAGTCAGGACACCTATAACGTAGCTAATGTGCAATCTACTCTGAGAGATTAATTGTTTTGAGCGCCTGGCGCTAAGATTAGGCCAAATTAGTTTTGTCGCTAAACAGGTGGTGGTGTTATTCCACCTGAAGTTTGTTTTCTATATGGTATCTTGCTTTAGCATGAGTTTACATGTAGCTAAGGGGATACCTATGCTAGCATTGTGAGCCAGCAGAGGTAAAGTTGTTCCGCTCTTTGCAAGTTCGTCAGCTTTGCAATTTCCTGAAATGTCTCTATGGCCCGGCACCCAGAAAAGGTGAATGTTGAACTGTGTAGCCATCTCCGTAAGAGATGATCGACAATTTAGGGCTGTTAGTGAGTTAGTGGAGACAAAGTCTAGGGACTTTAACGCAGCTTGGCTATCCGAGAAGATGCGTATATCATTAGTTGATATAACGTTTTCTCTAAGTCAGGATAGGACTTCCTTTATAGCCAGGATTTCAGCTTGGAACACGCTACAATGATCGGGTAGACGAAAGGAGAGACTTAAGTTTAGTCTATCTGAGTATACGCCTCCACCAACCCTATCCTCCGTTTTTGATCCGTCTGTATAAAAGTTTATAGGACCATCGTTCAAAAATGATGTATTCTCCCAAGAAGACCTGGGAGGTATAGTCACTTTGAAGCTATAGTTATTAAACTGAGGATGGGGTATGGTGTAGTCAATATTACTGTTTATAATTCTGAACGAGTTCAAAATAGTGGTGTGGCCAATTCCATTATTGATCCACAGAGAGGAGGCTTGAAGCCGTATAGCTGCATTAGCCGCCGTTTGCTTGCTGAAAATGTCCAGCGGTATTAGATGGAACAGAACATCAAGTGAGGCGGAGGCGGAGGCGGTAGAGCGAAGTGCTCCTCCCATACACAGGCAGGCTGTTCGTTGGACTTTGCTGAGTTTATCGCGATTTGTCGCTATATCTAGCGCCGTTCACCATACCGCTACGCCATAAGTAAGGATCGGCCTTACGACCGAGATATATAGCCAGTGTGTAATGCGGGGCTGTAGGCCCCATTTATTACCAATGGCCTTTTTACAGGAGAACAGGGCTACTGTGGGCTTGTTTATTCTCTCTTGAATATTAGGTTTCCAACTTAATTTCTTATCCAAAATGAGACCCAAGTATTTTGCTTTTTCAGAGAATTTAAGTGGTACACCGTTTATGAGGGGAGGGTCAATGAGTGGGACTTTGTATTTCCTTGTGAAGAGGACAAGGTCGGTTTTTTGTGGGTTAACGCCTAGTCCACACTGATTTGCCTATCTGGTGAGCTTATTTAAAGCGTTTTGTAGGAGTTCTTTTAGTATATTGGGATGTTTACCCGTTACTCTGTATCCCTCTCTTTCTAGAGTAATTAGTAATTCATTTATTACTAAGTTCCAGAGGAGAGGGGATAGGACACCACCTTGTGGCGTACCTCTGCTGACACCCCTTTGTGCAGTAAAATCGCACAGTTTTGAATTGATAATCCTGCTTGTCAGCATCTGATTAATCAATTCGCTGATCGACTTATCTACCTTCAGAGATGTCAATACACGTGCAATTGCAGATGTGTCGACATTGTTAAAAGCACCTTCTATATCTAAGAAGGCAACTAAGGTGTACTCTTTATGATGGAGGGAATATTCGATTGTACGTACTATGCTGTGTAGAGCCGTTTCAACTGATTTCCCTTTGTTGTAGGCGTGTTGAGCCTTTGAAAGGAGGGACTTATCAATACTTGCCCTTAAGTGGATATCGATCAAACGTTCAAAAGTTTTGAGAAGGAATGATGATAAGCTGATAGGTCTTAGGTCTTTAGGGTTAACGTGGCTGGATTTTTCAGCTTTTGGAATAAAAACAACTTTAACATGTCTCCAAGACATCGGGATGTATGCCAATTTAAGGCATCCCTTGAAGATGTTTTCTAGGATGGGTATTAGAAAACTTGCATTTTCTTGCAGTTCAGCTGGAATTATACCATCTGGACCTTCAGATTTATATGGCTTAAAGCTGTTAATAGCCCATTTGAGTTTTTCCCTATTGACTAGACCTTGTGGGGGATATAATGTATTGTCACAACTATTTGGTACAATGTTATTAATAATATTAGAGCTACCAGGAAAGTGAACGTCTAGTAGCAGGTTGAGCGATTCTTCGCTTGAATTGGTCCAGAGGCCAGAGGCGTTTTTCAAGCAGCTTGGCATGATTGGATTTTTTGAGAGGGTTTTGCGCAACCTGGATGCTTCAGAGCAATCGTCCACGTTGCTACATAAGTTTCTCCAGGACGATCGTTTGGTTTTCCTCAGTTCTTTTTTATATATCTTCAGTGATTCTTTATATGAATTCCAGTCAGACATGTCTCTAGAAGCTTTCGCTCTGTTAAAGAGTTTTCTGCATTCTTTTCGAAGTGGATCTAGCCCTGAGTTCCACAAGTGTGGTTTCTTTTTACCTCTTACTTGTATAAGAGGACATGCAGTATCTAGAGCTTTGTTTAGGGCTAATGTTAGATTATTGACTTTGTCGTCAAGATCTTCAGTATTGGAGGGGGTATTAAAGAGTTCAGGTTTTACTAAACTATTTAACGTTCTCTTGTATTTTGGCCAATTTGTTCCTTTTAGATTTCGAAAGATCGGTTGGCAAGGTGGTTCATTTATAAATTCAAATTGGATGTATCTATGATCAGAAAAGGAGTGATCTTTAGATACCTTCCAGTTCAAAATAAAGGTTGGCTCTTTACCAACGTTACTTATGAGTAGGTTAGTGTTTAGAATATAGTCGAATAGAGACTCGCCCCTGTTGTTTATATCCGTGCTACCCCACACTGTATGGTGGGCGTTAGCATCACTTCCGATGATGAGACCGATGTTGAGCCTTTGCGCTTCAGCTGTTAATCTCTCCAGGGCGTCACCCGGGAGAGGGCCAAGGTAGTCGTGGCCGAGATACGCCGACGCCAGCCAGAATGTTCCTCTGGCTGTTTTCAGACTTGCGGCGGTGATATCTCGATCGCTGAAATTAGGGAGTAAATATACATTTAGGCTACGTTTTACTAATATGCAGGATCTGGGTTCATCCTCACCTGGTGCATAAAGCACGTAGCATTTGGGAGTCCTGATTCCTCGAACAATGGATTTAACAATCCAGGGTTCTTGAATCAGGACAATATCTTCATCGCTGCTGGATAAGCGAAGAAGAAGGGAGGCCGAAGCCTTTATGGAGTGTTGGAGGTTAATCTGGTGTAACCGCAGCATTTTCGCTACCGTACTCCCGATCAGCCTCCAACACAGTGATGTCGGAGTCATCTATATCAGAGGACTATTCTAAAAGAATGTCCTCATCTCCGCTGTTGTAGACCTCGACCTCCATTGCGGAAAAACCTTGGTCGGTGGTAGGAGCTTCCACTGCTACTGGGGATACCTGGGATGCATCGTCTTCCAATGAAGGAAATGTGACCGATGCACCAGGTTCCTCTGCAGCCGTTTCCGCTTGTATGGGTGGGGAAGGGGAAAGGGTTTGTGCCTCGGTCCATCTTTTTTGTAGATCATCAGCGGTATTTCATCAAACCCGAACCTGATCACACCTTTCGGTTGCGCCAGAGGAGAAAGGAAAGGGATGATAACAATTGCACCCTTGTAGGGTCCCTTTGGATCCTCTAGTTTCGCAACCTTCCAGTTGTGAGTAGGAAGGGTTGGATTGGAGAGCCTGATTACTTTCAGGACGTGGTCAGCTTCCTTGAATATGGCCGGAACCGTGATGCGAGCCCTTGGTCTGCAAGGAATGTCTTCCTTTGCGACAACCTCCAGCTTAGCACCAGGCCAGACCTCCCCAAGTCGGCTAACAGCCAGCAGCATTAGATCGCACGACCTCCGATCATCACAGACCATCAACTTGATGTGTCCCTGATGCCAACCGCCATATTTTGTGATGGGCGGTGGTCCCGGATTGTCAGACATGATCTCTACAAAACTGAAGGCCAGCTGTCCTTTGGCCAATATCCATTTCTCGGCAGAGATCGTGCCATCTACGTCGCTTCTGTCGATAATTGCGACTACCATTTTGTCCTTCAGAACGTCACTGAAGGACATTTTTGCCTTACGAGGGTCAAGAGAAGTGCTGGTGTTTAGCACTTTGGGGCGTTTGGGTAGTGAAACACTACCCTCCATAGACCGTTGTCGCTTCGACGTTGAGACTTGGCTGGTATTTAAGTTAGTTTTGGCCAAGAAGCTCTCGGCCCATTTTATTTTGGCGTCGTGCTGAGAGTTACCTCCAGCGCCTAGTTGTTCACCAAACGTCTGGAGAATGCTCTTAGCACTACGCATGTCCTTGTAGTAGGCCTTGGAGGGTCTGAGCTTTCGCCCATCTCCCCCAGGACCTTCTTTAGGATTCTTGCTTTGGTGGTAGAAGGACCTGGCACCGCAGCCCTACTACCTCCGACTCGCGGTGTTGATGAGTTGAGAGGTTTACTCTCTGTGGTAGTAGAGGAGCCGTTCTTCACAACTGCCTCACTACAAGAAGAAGGTAATCTTACCAGATTATCCGATATTCCACTGGCGACAACAGGGCTGTCCATAGCCATGTCAGCACCAGTGGAAGAGGGTTGAGCAGCAGACAACTTTGCCGTCGTACTGCTGGCCGGTTCGGTCTTTGAATTTTGTTTTGTTTGTTTTGTTTTTAAATTGTTCATATGAATCCCACGAGTAGCGGATAAGGGGTGGTCCATCTGTACAGAGATCCGTGTATACAGATAAGGCTGGTTAATCCGGAGGTCGCCAGGTATCCGGATACTCCGTTAGCGACTGAGCTAGTTTTTTAATTGGGCCCTCAGCCAGGCTGATCATCGGCACGGGTCGTGTAACACCTTAGATCCAGCCCAATTGGGATTGAGATTGAGGGAAGGAGAGAGAGGGTAGGGAGTCAGGCAGTTTAGCACTGATGGAAGGACTAATTATAAGGATGGTTAAGAGAGGAATCGAAGGAGGGGTTCGTTGGATGGTTTTTTCACCAGCAACGTGGGGTGGGTAGGAGATGAAAAGGTAACAATAGTCGGCTATTTCGCTTTCTATGTGGGAGAGGAAGTGATCAAAGGAGGGGTGAAGGTATGTGAGCGACCTTTGGTTTCAGGACTCATCTGGAGATAAATTCTCGAGAATCATTGACCCTACTCAGCCTCTACAACTCGACAAGTTCGACGCTCGGGTAAAGGGTTTGCATGGGTTGTCAACAGAAATCCGTCCGTATCCGAAGCTTGTTGGTGCTTCACAACTAGGACATTTTTACGTGGTCAGGAAGTCACCCCGAAATTAAAGAAAGTTTTTTGTTAAGCCCATATGAACATGCAATCAAAAAACGAGTTACGAGCACATTGCAATTCTTCAAAATCACGAATACTTGAAACAAATTTGAAAATTCGATGCAGTTAAAGAACTCATTATCACCGAACCGAAATCTTACGGCTATAAAGAAGGCAGACCTATGAAATTGAAAAAGGTGTACTTTAAAAAGCTTTAAGAGTAGATATTTCCTACAAAATCAAAGCTCTTTCTAAGAAATGTTGTTTCTTTGTAATTTCAACCTTTTCCTATAACCTCCCCCATGAGTTTTGTTTGTTTCCTTTTGTGGTAACAGCAATGGTCTCCATTAAGGGTAAGATATGAAGTTTTTTTTGTACTTTGATTTTGCTTTTGCGTAAAGTATATATTTAGTTTGATTAAACTTTTTGCCTTTTCTTGCACTCTCGTAGATGATACGTTTTTCGTGTATTATGACCAAGGCAAGGCAAGCGATAGTTTGTTTTTATTATCCTCTTGTTTTATTCATTCACATTGATTTTTTGACTCGTAGATTTGGGACAATAAATAAAAGGAGAATCCTTTATTTTTGTTCGATTGACCGATGTGTTGATTTACAATGTATGTAGCACATGGATTGGTAGGTATGTATCTCTTTGTAGAAAAGGAAAGATTTTTCAATCTATAGTATTTGATTGCATGGACTTTGGTCCATTGGAATTAATTATATCTGTTATATTTGTTGGTAGACATGAAAGGATATGAAATTTGGTTTCTTGTAAATCGGTAGGTTAGGTATCTGTAACATAGACACCTAGATACATATTATTATTTCAAACGATGCACCCAATTTTTTAGATTTATTAATAATTTGTAAGTTTTTTTAGCTTATCCAAAATTGTGTTTAATACATACAAAACCTACATAACCTAAGCCTTAGTACATGGTGCAGATAATACCTATTTGCTCGAAGTACGAATATTATGTATGTACCTAGTTACTAGTTATTTATAAGTAAGCTGTACATACCTATGTATGTATATATGTTGTTTTTATGAATGTTTTTCTAATGGAAAATGCTGATGTTTTGTGTATTAAATCAGCTACAAAGAAGCCTCATTGAGAGTTCTTTAAAGAAAATAAAAAAAAAATCAATCTTGTACAACATCAACCACAAAATGAATTCACAACATCAAATGCTTTTATTCATCTATTTTTGTCGATGATAATGAAAATGATACTTCAAAAACAGCAAAACAAACCTTAACTATTACACAAGTCACCGTGGAACGATTGTCACAATAAGAATTTCAATATACGGCTAAAAAATATATGGATTTATTTTTATTTCATTTTAAAGATGGAAAATGGTATATTGGTAATGTTGAGTTCAATATTCTCGGCTACTTTAAAGAAATTAAAAATCAAATTTTGAAGAAACAAATGGGTTACATCCTTACTAAAGGTGGCAATACATTCATGAGTGAACTAGGGTCTCACACAACAAACTTCTTCATCAAGCTTGGTACCTAGCTAGATGTCTCCAGTTGCGCACTTCTAGTTGGCTGAGGTCACTTGATGCTCAGCATTCCTCTACTGCTCTACCCTGTGGGTGTGGATTCGACGACAATATTTCCGACAATATTTCTCATGGCATGAAACAACTTGGAATTCAGTAAGTATCTTCTTTTATTCTCAAGATATTCAACCGAAATACCATTTTTTGTATAGTCTTTAATATTAGGTCCGTTCGCGTACCCTCCTAAAACAGTCAAATTTTACCAAAAAATACGAAATTTAACCAAATCCTGTTCGCGTACTCAAAAATTTCGTAGTTTTTCGTAAAAGAGAGCGCTCACGAGAGAGTAAAATATTTCCCCAACCTGCGAATTTTAGCCCAAGAAATTTCTTTGGGCTGATTTGTGAAAATTTCAAATTTGATAGAAATTCAAATAAATTAAATGAATTGCTCGCTTTTGCTGTCAGTTATAAAATTTAAAAACAAATTTTCAAAGAACAGCAACAAGACAGTAATATTGTGTGAAAAATTTGTTGTTTTCCCGTTCGCTTACTTTTTTGTAGTTTTTTTTTTTTGGTGAGAGAATTTTACCCCCACTCTTTAAAATATTTCTTTTTACGAATTTTAGTGCAGAAAGTACGCGAACGGACCTATTAATTACAACATTTTTTTATAAAATGAAGAGAGTTTTACGTCAATAATTTTTATTGTTGTTATAAAGATATTTAAGTGAAAGATTATTTTTTGACGGTTGTTAGTTGTTTTTTGCAGGTTTTCAATTTTTATAAAAAATTATGTCAATGAAATGAATTTTTAACAAAAATTAATTAAATTTGAACAGAATCAAATAATTTTGAAGTTAGATGCACTAATTATTCAAATTTTAGTAGTATATTGGAAGGTTTTCATTTTTTATAAAAAAAAACTGGCAATTGGATATTATTAAATTCACTACATAATATTGGTAGGTAACAATATTTTGTATTAGATAAAATAATTTTGAAGGCAGAAAATTTATTTATTAATGATATGGGTATTTGAATAGAAAATTAATGTTTAATAGTAATTTTGTTTAGGTTTTTATTTATTGAAAAAAAACTGTCAATTTGATTTTCTTAAAAAAATTGATAGATGTCTTCGTTATACAAAATTATTTTGGAGTTATTATTATTCTATTGTTTTTAATATTGGGGAGAGTACGATAACTTTGGCGACAAAGTTTAATGACGGATTTGTATAGAACAGTTAAAAACAAGCATTTTTTACTATCGGAGGGGGGTCTATCTCCCCCCGTTTAGGCGGTAGGGGCAGTTTAAAAAAATATGTACATTAAATAGAAAAAAATAATTAAAAAATAACGGTAATACTTATAATTAAGTATTATACCTTTTTTTAAAGCCAACACTTTTGTCTATTAGCTTGTTTTCAAATCAAGTCAAAACTATACATAGTTTTTGAAAAAAATTGTTTTAAAGTCAAAATTTGTGCAAAAAAAAGTTAAAAAAAAAGGTTTAAAGTGTAATTTTTCAAAACTTTCAGATTATCTACTATTTTTTTTTTATAATTCATTGCTCTTATTTGTTTTTGATCAAAAACTGAAAACTAGATGACTTGATGTCTTCTAGTTCTTGAGAAAATTAAAAATTACCAAAACTAAATATTTTAATTAAATTACTTTTTCCTTGCTTAAGTATTAACGTAGTCTTATTTTGATAGTAATAATCGATAAGATATATCTACATACCTAGGGTAAATTAATTTTTCTTAAATCCAGCTTATTTAAATGCAAAAGAAACTTTGCATGCACCCCATCTTGCACCCACCGCACCTTGCACCCTCCCCACCTTGCACGCACTCCAACTTGCACCCACCCCAAATCCTATAGTGTGCCCAAGCAGGGGGGTTGCAGGGGGGCAGCATGCCCCCCTTAGAGATGCCACTGTTGCATACACCCAAACACGCATTACGCATACGCAAATACCATTATTACTATAAAAATAAGACCACTCAAGCAAAAAAAAAAAGAATTAAATTAAAATAGTAGTTGTGGTTATTTTCAATTTTCTCAAAAACTAAAAGACATAAAATCATCTAGTTTTCAGTTTTTGATCAAAAACAAATAAGAGCAATAAATTCTGAAATAAAAACAATGGTAGATAATCTTGAAGTATTGAAAAAGTTACACTTTAAACCTTTTTTTAACTTTTTTTACTCAAATTTTGAGTTTAAAATTAAATTTTTATTTTCAATTTTCTTAAAAACTAAAAGACATAAAATCATCTAGTTTTCAGTTTTTGATCAAAAACAAATAAGAGCAATAAATTCTGAAATAAAAACAATGGTAGATAATCTTGAAGTATTGAAAAAGTTATACTTTAAACCTTTTTTAACTTTTTTTACTCAAATTTTGAGTTTAAAATTAAATTTTTATTTTCAATTTTCTTAAAAACTAAAAGACATAAAATCATCTAGTTTTCAGTTTTTGATCAAAAACAAATAAGAGCAATAAATTCTGAAATAAAAACAATGGTAGATAATCTTGAAGTATTGAAAAAGTTACACTTTAAACCTTTTTTTAACTTTTTTTACTTAAATTTTGAGTTTAAAATTAAATTTTTATTTTCAATTTTCTCAAAAACTAAAAGACATAAAATCATCTAGTTTTCAGTTTTTGATCAAAAACAAATAAGAGCAATAAATTCTGAAATAAAAACAATGGTAGTTAATCTTGAAGTATTGAAAAAGTTACACTTTAAACCTTTTTTTAACTTTTTTTACTCAAATTTTGAGTTTAAAATTAAATTTTTCAAAAACTACGCATAGTTTTGACTTGATTTAAAAACTGGATAATAGAACAGAATGTTGGCTTTAAAAAAATGTATACAACTTTATTGTAAGTATCACCGTTATTTTTTTCCATTTTAAATAATAACTTTTTTAAATTGCCCCTCCCGCCTAAACGGGGAGAGATAGACCCCCCCTCCCATAGTAAAAAATGCTTGTATTAAGACTCTCTACCAAAAACCGTTATTATATCTTGGCGCCAAAGTTATCGTACTCGTGCCTTAATATTCAATGTAATAAATATTTTGTTTTATTTTGATTTATAAAATAAACCATTAATTGTTTATTTTTTTTAAATTCATCGGTTCGATTTGAAAAACAAATAACATTTGTTATTTTATGTCTTTGAAAAAAGGGGAAAAACGCTTAACGCAACTCTGCTTAAAACTTTAATTTCCAAGTTTGAACTGAATCCACACCATGTTTTGAGCTTCAAAGGCAAAGACAGACAGGCGACAGATGGAAGGAAGGTCACCCACTTTTTCGACTTCTCTACCAATGTCGTTTTTACTTAAAATCTTGAGTTTAACAGTTTTTACGAATGTAATACTTGACATATACATAGTTCCTTAATGTCGCAAGTAAAAACATATGCATATTTAAAATTATAGTATTATTCCTTAAAATTGTATTTGACATTTGTTAAAGTTTATTAAAATATAATTTTAAAATAATGAATGTTAACAGTTTTTACGAATGTAATACTTGACATATACATAGTTCCTTTATGTCGCAAGTAAAAACATATGCATATTTAAAATTATAGTATTATTCTTTAAAATTGTATTTGACATTTGTTAAAGTTTATTAAAATATAATTTTAAAGTAATTAATGTTTAATAGTAATTTTGTTTAGGTTTTTATTTATTGAAAAAAAACTTGCAATTTGATTTTCTTAAAAAATTGATAGATGTCTTCGTTATACAAAATTATTTTCGAGTTATTATTATTCTATTTTTTTTAATATTCAATGTGATAAATATTTTGTTTTATTTTGATTTATAAAATAAACCATTAATTGTTTATTTTTTTTAAATTCATCGGTTCGATTTGAAAAACAAATAACATTTGTTATTTTACGTCTTTGAAAAAAGGGGAAAAACGCTTAACGCAACTCTGCTTAAAACTTTAATTTCCAAGTTTGAACTGAATCCACACCATGTTTTTGGGCTTCAAAGGCAAAGACAGACAGGCGACAAATGGAAGGAATAGGTCACCCACTTTTTCCACTTCTCTACCAATGTCGTTTTTACTTAAAATCTTGAGTTTAACAGTTTTTACGAATGTAATACTTGACATATACATAGTTCCTTAATGTCGCAAGTAAAAACATGCATATTTAAAATTATAGTATTATTCTTTAAAATTGTATTTGACATTTGTAAAAGTTTATTAAAATATAATTTTAAAATAATGAACGTTTAACGGTTTTTACGAATGTAATACTTGACATATACATAGTTCCTTTATGTCGCAAGTAAAAACATATGCATATTTAAAATTATAATATTATTCTTTAAAATTGTATTTGACATTTGTTAAAGTTTATTAAAATATAATAATTAAATGTACGATACATATCTCCTCAAAATTTCTTCTTTTCAAAATACGACTAGATATTATATCTAACAGCATTTATTTTAGACATTTCATTTCTTTTTTTGCATCACATACAAAATGTTAATTTTATTGCAAGTTTTATTGCAACCTGTGTCTAATTGTAAATTTATCTTCATTTTCTTTAATTTAAATTCATTATTGCAATATGTAGGCATTGTGTATTTCAAATTCATATAAAATAATGAAAATGAATGCACCAGCCAGATTCAAGAAGGAATAACAATAAGCAAACTAAGTAAAATAATACAAGAACAAAACTACATTATATATGAGAGAAAAAGAGATGCACACAATATTCTTCAAAATGAAAACATCTTCATAACAGAGTTCTCAAGGAGACACAATTTTATCGTGAATATACAAGATACTTTTCTTCTTTGTAATTTGGGGGAAACGTTTTTAAATTATATATTTCTTGATTGTTATTTAAACCTAACTCATTTTCTTAAAAGCAACGCAGATGACCACACCTAATTTATATTTCCGTCAATTTGTAAGGTTTAACAAAATCTATTTAAATTTTATATTTCAAAGAAACAATTCTTATCAAAAGGACATATCGTTGCCCTAAAATTGGGTTGCCGTAAGCGCCATTTCAATGTTTTTGGGCAGGAGCGAACGCAGAAAATAATTTTCTAGGTGGGGGGGGTGGTTTCAAAAAATATATATTATATTATTTTTTTCTTTTAAGTCAAGTGTTTCTTTTTTCTTTTTTGGCACTATTTTATATAGGTACTAAGAAACATGTATGAATAAAAATAACAATACACATACCTATGACTTGCTTTCATGATTGACAAAATAGTTTGACTTTGATTTCAAAGCTAAAACTTCATTTTTATATGCATTATGCATATGCATGTATAAGTTTGTATGCCTTATTTCCTAGTTGCCGTTGTCGATCCCATCATTCTTAGGCTGAACTCACACATAAATAAATGTGAGTTACAGAAACAAAGAGATGAGGTGAGATTTTTCTATTTTCACAGTTCTCTTTTGTTTGTTTTTGCATATTCAAATTTACCGTAGATTAAACTCACCGTGAAAATACTAGAAATAATGATTTTGAATGCGTTCCGAACCTTTAGACCCAAGACATAGGGTCATATTCATAGTTACTTGATAAGTTCTGATTTTGTCTTTGCTAAATTAAACTTCAATTTATGTTATTCATAGACAATTTAAACCCATTTTAAAATGAAAATCTGGATTCTAAAAATAAACACGACGGAACCTATGTTTAAGCTGTTTCTAAATCTATTAAACGTCAAAAATAAATAAACTGATTGAGTAAATTAATAATTAAGTTACAAGACATTTTATTTGAAAAAAAAAATTAAAATGTCAGAAGACTTCAGCATACATCAATATTTTGATATTTTGCTGGATGTTGGAAAGCTACCAACTAACAAAAAACGAAAGCTCTGCTTAACCCGATTGGACTCTTTGAAATAGATGAAGACGATTTGTATGAAAGGTATCAATTTTATGATTGACCTTCTAAATATTATAGATCGAAATTTAATGTAATGTTTGCTAATATATGCGTGCTTCCAAGTCTTAAAACCACCAGCCCGACTTCATAAAATTTCTTAACTAACAGCAAACAAAATAGTTTAAAGGGTTTTAAAGATTTTGGCTCTCCAGCTAACGCAATTTATTTTGTTACCCTCTACAAGCCATTTTGTATAGGTTTAAGTGAATTTTTTCAAAACTGTAGTAGAATATGCCTTAAACCTGTTTCTAACTAAACAGAGCTGGAATATTCTTTATGAATAGCAGCTGTGTCTAACCTACATACATATATGTTAAATTTAGTCCCTTGCTCATCACGAAGGTAGAACTCCAGCTCATCTTCGATTCAATAAGGAATAAGAAGTCAGCAGGTGTCGACGGTATATCCAATATTGTACTAAGACACCTACCGATTGAAGCAATAGACATCTACACCACTCTGTTCAACAACGCGCTGAATAATGCATATTATCCAGTGCGTTGGAAGACAGCAGTGGTTCATCCTCTCCCGAAAAAGGGAAAGGACAACTCCAATCCTTCAAATCTCCGGTCAATAAGTCTTCTTCCAAGCATCAGCAAGGTATTTGTGTGTGAGTGGGCTGCAGACAACAGTATAATTCCGGATAATCAGTTCGGGTTCAAGGCAGGACATGACACTATTCATGCCGCGTCTAAGCTCGTTTCTGGTATCCAATGGAACAAGTCCAAGAAACAATGCACGTGTGCTGTTCTGGTTGATTTAGAGAAGGCCTTCGACACCGTATGGTTAGAAGGGTTGTACCTCAAACTCACCAGACTAGGCATCAGTAAACCATTATTGTATATGCTTTATGATATGCTCAACGGTAGAAAGTTTGTTGTCAAGAGTGGCAATGTAACTTCTACCACCACCTTTGAAATTAAAAACGGTCTTCAACAGGGAGCGGTGAACTCGCCGATCCTCTTCAGCATTTACACCAGCGATCTGATAGGTAGCTTAACTAACGCAATTGCGTATGCCGACGACCTGATTGCGTACAGAACGGCTCGAAAGGTTGAAGTTATTAGAATTCTCTTGCAGCGTGACTTCGAGAAGATTCAGCGATACTGCGACGATTGGAAACTGAAAATAAATGTCCAAAAGTCGGAGACAATCTTGTTCCGGACTCCGTTGGCTAAAGCCTCGCGAGATACGTGTAAGAATTGGCGCAAGATGGTCATTGTTGACCCGCACGGACAGGCATTGACGAGCAAAAGTGTAGTGAAGTACCTCGGTATCTGGTTGGACCAGTATCTATATTTCGACAGACATATGGATGCTGCTCTGACTAAGGCCAGAGGAGCCTTCGCTCTGACCAAACGGCTGTTTTACAGCAGTCGGCTTGACCCCAGAGTGAAGGTAATTTGCTACATGGCCCTCATACGGCCAATGATTGTTTATGGTTGTCCAGTGTGGTTCAACATTGCCCCTTCCCAAATGGAGAAGTTTCGGGTGTTCGAGAGACAGTGTCTTCGGCGCTGTCTCGGTTTGCATCGGACACCGGAATCTTCTTATCTGCATTATTATTCAAACGAGGTTCTATACAACGAGGCTCGAATCAATAGAATTGACAATTTCGTGATAAAACTTGTTCGGGGTCACATTGCGAGGGCTATGACTTCGACCAACAATTTGATTTTCGGTCCGTTCTATCCGAACGACAACTACTTCGACAATGCACGCCTGAGCGGCTTTATCCCACCAGAGGCATTCCTCTATCTAGACCAGTGCGGCATGATACAAGATAGATTGGCAGTACCGCTTATCTACCACGTCAGGCGAAAAACCGTAGACCGGCGGCTCCTGTATGAACGGGGCATCCTCGCTCGTGATGGAGCGGAGCTGCTTCGGTTCAGTAGGGCTGTGTCCGAAAAGGACCGCATTGATAGGGTGAAGCAGGAGAACCAGTTTTGGTGGCTTCAAACTGCAACTGATAATGGGTAATCCGGGATGGGGTATTTTTGCCTTGGCCGGCTTACATACTTGTTTTAGTCTTAAGTTTTAGCTTTAAGTAGAGCAGGAATGGTGGCACAATAAAATAAAAAAAAAAAAAAAAGTAAAAAAACAAAATCTCATAAAATACAAAAAAAAAGAAATCAAAAATAAAAAAAAAAATGCAAACACATATCACAGACAATATTATAAAAATCCTCGATGGAATTACAAATAGAAGGACATAGTTGTTTTGCCGCTGTGGTTGTTCTAGTTTTAAGTAGTTTGTAGGTAGATTAGGTAATTTTAAGTTTTATTTTAAGGACTTTAGTATGTAAGTAAAAACCCCAAAAAATGATAAAGATTTTAGTTTTTAAACTTTTCTAAAAAAAAAAAAAAAAAACATAAATTGAAATAAATAAAACAATCTTAGTTCGTAGGCCGAAAGGCATTAATTTTAAGAATCATGAATTTCCCGATTAGGGCCAGTAAGTTATATTTAAGTAGAATTAATTAGGCTAGTTTCCCATTTTGTCTAGCATGTAAGTAGAGTTAAGTTTAAATGAATAAAAAAATGAATTTCGAAAAAAAAAAAAAAAATCTGTATTTTAGGTTTTCCATCAAATAACAAACTAAGGATGGCCATTCCATTAACATGAGATAATGATACTCCGTCAAACAAATAATTCAAAGAAATTAAAGAAACTTACTTACTTACTAAAGGTGGCGCTACAGTCCTGTGTGAACTAGGGCCTCACTCCACAAACTTCTCCATCTAGCTTGGTCCCCAGCAAAATGTCTCCAGTTTCGCGCTCCAAGTTGGGTGAGGTCACTTTCCACTTGTGCTCGCCACCTGATTCGCGGACTTCCTTAATTGCGCTGTCCTGCGGGTGTGGATTCGAAGACTTTCCGGTCCGGAGCATTGGTTTCCATGCGCTCTACGTGACCCAGCCATCTTAGTCGTTTTACCCTTCTGTACAGCCCGTACAGCTCGTTGTTCCATCTTCTACTCCACTCCCCTTCGATGCATGCGATTACTCCACCAAAGATATTTTCTCTTCCTAACTTCTCACTAAAATCTCCCGAGACAATTTTAATGTGGTACCTAAGGCACTGCTCATATGCTTTGTCAAAGAGCTCGAAGAATATATCCTTGGTGTTGTCATCCTTCTCTTCTGTGGGGGCATGTGAGCTAATATGCGAATTTAGCTTTGATGCAAATAATCATTAGGGTCTCGTTCATGCACCTATACCTCAAGACTTGTTGCCTTAGTCTGGCTCCAATGACACCACAAATAGGTATTATTATTTTTCTCCGTAGCAGTCACCATAGTAAACATAGCAGTTTTTTAACAACTTTTTTTTCAAATTTGTCTTGAAGTGGTCAGAAATTCACCCGAAGGCAAACTGAAACATAAGATCCTTGATTTGAACTCCATTTGCAAGAGCCCGCACTGTGTGGGTTTGGAAATAAACCTGTTTACGTTTGTGCCCTCTTGAGTGCACATGTCTACCATTTGAACATCATGGTTTTATGGAACAAAAGGGATATATGACCTTATATTTAAGAAAAATCCTGATATTGTAATTTACACTTCTGAAGATTTAAAAAAAAACTATGGAACCATATTACGTGACATCAATGCATATTGAAAAGGTCATGTTCATGTATAAAAACATAAAACGTAAATTATCGGGATTTAACACAAATACTTGTAATAAGTTATCACCTTCACCATTAACAAAAATCTCATTTTCGGATTACGATTTGTTGTTGTAACGCAATTAAATAGATGATCTGATCACGAATACATATATTGTAGCAATTTTTAGTTGTATCAGAGACTTTTGCAATTTTATAATGTGCAGTACGGTAGTACCCGTGGCATGATGGTTAGTGCGTTGGTGTTGGACTGTCATGCCAGAGGCCTTGGGTTCAATCCCTGCCTGTGCTATCTAAAGTTTTTTTCACGGGTCCTGCCTCTTGCGATGAATTGACAAATCTTCCAAGAGTAATTGTTGTCACAAAAGTGCTTTCTCAAATTAGCCGTTTGGATTCCCTTCCATTCCTGACAACAGTACTCGCACACAAGAATGGTTAGAGTTGTAAGTCACTAGGCCCTAGTTCTCAACTAACTGCTGCGCCACCTAATTTATTTATTTATAGTACGGAAACCCTGGATTTTTCTTCCTTTCATAGAACTAAATAATTAAATTTCTTTTCTTAGAGCGCGGGACAGATTCCTATCTGCACGTATACATATATTGGACAGATTAAAGACAATTTAATATCTTTTTGATATTGAGAAAAGTTTAAAATGTTATGCTCTTAGCCTACTTCATTGATGCTAGATTTTTTATACATACTTTATTTAATGAGAATTAGTTCTCCTTAGTGAATCTGAGTAATTTTATAATCAGTAGGAATTTATTTTTCGTAATATGCGTTATTTAAAAGCATTAATAAGATAATAAAATATAAAAACATGTTTCTTAAGTTGTAAGCTTTTCCTTTAAAATTGTATTTGAATTTTAATGTTTACACAAAATATTTTCCAAATGAAAACATCTTCATACCAGAGTTCTCACAGGGACATAATTTTATCGCAGATCTTTTTTTTTTGGTTGGAAAAATTTAAATGCTACATTGTTCGGTAGATATTTTGACTTTACTTATTTCCCTAAAAGAAAGCAACAAAGATGAACACAGTGTTTTATTTGTTTCTGTTTAATTTATATAATTTAAGGTTCATAATTTAGATACATAAATATGCGTCAATTTGTAAGGTTTAAAAAACCTCTTAAATCGTATTATCAAAATGATAATGGTAACACTGCTTTCTGCAATCAAAAGCAGCATATTTCAAAACGCTTCCTCTCAATCACGTAATACCATCGCAATGCAGTAAAAGTAATATAATCCAGCTAAACAAGCGCACTCCAAAGCACTGGAAAACAACCACACAACTAAGGGTAAGGATAAACAAATTATCAATAAAAAATAGTGCAGCAACAAAAATAGCCTTGAGAGAAAAAGAGATGTGTGAAATTTGTTGCGATTGAAAATTGTTTTATAGAAATGTGACATGGATTTATTGTAAAAATATTAATTTTATAAAAAAATTGTCTTTAATACAAAGCCAAAGAGCGTAAACCATTGAATCCGTTAATATAAACCGATATGTGCAAAACTTTTATCTCATTATAATATTTTCTCAATTAAAACATCTTTTAACAGATATGTCAAGCATCTAACCAGTTTGGAGAACAAAGAATAGAAATTCAGTTGATTGTGGAGTCGTACGTTTCGGTGCACATCTTACCGCAAGTACAAATAGTTAATTCAGGTGGAACAGCTATATTCAATTGTTCAACGACAGGATCATTGGTAGAAAGCGTTGACTGGCTTCACAATGGTAGACCAATTATGGAAGACAACAATTTCAGCACTGGCCGAGATAAGTGAGTTTCATTGTATTTGTATTTATTTGTAAATTAGTTTTAAGATAAATTGTTTGTAACATTCAATTCATTTAACCCGTGAACAATGTGACATTGCACACTATGTATGTTTGGCTAGCTTTAGATTCTTTATAAATTGAATTGACACAGAAAAAGAAAACAAATAAGGACCTTAACGTTAGTTTTAAAAAATGTGTTGCCTATATTTTTGAAAGTATTTGCAATGTGTCGATAATGTTGAAACAAAAATTTTAATAAATACCAATAAATTATTTCAATAAGTAACTTATTTACTTATGATAGTCGTCCGTATCCGAGGCTTGTTGGTGCTTCGCAACTATAAGATTTTTAAGTGGTCAGGAAGTAGCCCTGACGGCACAACCCCCAACCTGGAGGGCCAGATCCTTAGTATAACTCCAAGGACGGGGAGCCGGATAAACCGCTCCTTATAGGCCTGGGCTCCGAATAAGTCGTAGAAGCCCTATAAGGTGTTCACTAAGTAGTTCAGCCTTAATGGAACTGTAGACGCCACCGTTGATTCCATCTCGGGAATTCCTCCGCTGCCGTCTGGATAAGGAGAGGTGCCTTAGTGGACACACCTCTCCCCCTCTCTCGTTTGCTGCCCCCAACAGCTTGCCACTGGGGTTGGAACCCAATCTCCAGTTGAGGTACTAGGCATCCGATGTTCACCACGGGGAGGTGAGAGTAGGAGTTGATAGACAGAGGTTGGTTTTGAGAAAAACCTGTGGACGCTTGTGTCCTCTTGAATGCACATGTCTACCATTTGAACATTTTAAGTTGATTCATGCAAAGCAGCAAAATCAGAAATCGAGGGAACTTAAAAATTCTTTCGCACATTTTATTGCCTTCGACAACCTACATATGTAAGCCAGGGGTGGAATCGGCTAAGGTGATAGTTGACTATAATTTTTTTGATAGTCAAATTGACTATCATTTTCATTCCGTCTGTGTAAGATGATTCAACTCAATTCAATTCGATTGAACAATTTCAGATTCAAATTATCAAAATTCATTGTTGCCTTGGTGAAATTTTAAATTGATTCGTATAAAATATCTAAATAAAAGTATCAAATTAGCTGTTGTTGTGCCATTAAACTGGAGACCTCACACAATTCCCAAGAATCGCTTAAGACACATGACATAGTTCAATTGTTACTAAAGGTTCCTCCATGTGTCATACGTTACACTTTAAAGGGAATATCAATCGAACTATGCCATTCAAACAACAAAGCAACGACATGGCTCATATTGCAAACATAAACAATACTGACCCATGGAGTGCAAGTATGTCAATTACAACATATGGTGCATTCGTTGTTTAAATAAACAAACTGTGTCAAGAGGCAACCGAAATGGTGTAGAATGCGTGGTTGATTTGAAAGAAGTGAAGATCTAGGTTGCGAATAGGTAACGAAGGAAATAATGATTAGAGTTTAAGTCACTCTTATTTTGAACCTTAACAGAAGAAGTTGTTTTCTTGTGTTCCCGTGGAACACAACATTTGGTGGCAGCGGTGGGATTTAAAACTAAAGCATCTGGATTTAACCCAAGTGAAAAATGTAAAAACAA
Source organism: Eupeodes latifasciatus (assembly GCA_920104205.1). Lineage (NCBI taxonomy): Eukaryota > Metazoa > Arthropoda > Insecta > Diptera > Syrphidae > Eupeodes > Eupeodes latifasciatus. The sequence goes on from OV049924.1 coordinate 284,960,147, forward strand.
AAAAAGATATTCGCTCACATTGAGTGTAAAATTAATTTAAAAAATACGAAAAATTGTTAAATAAAAAAAATTCAATTTAAAGCAAAAATTCACTTCACAATTAGTAACATTTAAAATAAAATTCAAAGCTCGAAAAATTATTGATTTTTGTTCTACCTTCAAAAAACATAGACATTTTTTTTATTATATTCTTAAAATCCGAATTCAAATAATTGCTTAACAAAACGTTTAGTAATTTATCAAAATTTTGTGTTTAATTGTTAATTTTGTGTTCTTTTTTAAATTTAAATCCAAAAAAGTAGGAGAAGACAGTAACAATTTAAAAAAAAAAAAAAAAAAAAATATATTAGTGAGAGTGAAAAAAAAAATAAGTGACTGAAAAAAAAAAATATATATAACAAAAAGTGAAAAATATCCCACAGAGGTAAGCGAATTCCTGTGGTCGAAAGAAGGAAGGAAGAAATTGCCACGCTGAGGCAATCAACACCATCATCAACTCCATAATCAACACCATCATCAATTCAATAATCAACATTATCAACATTACCCTCAATATCATAATCAACAATTTCAACATCTTTATCAGCATCAACAATGTCATTGTAAGAAATAGCACATAAGTTATACAATATTAATATTCTAATTTTTTTTTATATACCTATGTACATATAAAATTATTTTTTTTTGATATACCTACATTTATATTTGTATATTTTTTGATGTAACCAGTTTTTCTTTTGGTTAATAATTAATACACTCCCATCCTTATTGTTGGTCGCAATACAAGTTTGACACAATTTCTTAAATCCGTAAAAAAAATATATGTCTAAATTGAATTTGAACATTTCACTTAGAACTCGAAAAATCCCGCGTTCCCGCAGATCGTCAGAAAGTGATCTTCCGGTTCATAAAACAAAAAAACCCGTACCACCTCCTACTTCGATTGGGATTAAGTCCGATTTCCTCTTTTGCTCACCGAATAAAAAAATAATGACTTTCAAAGTTCCTCAAGCCATAAAACTCATACCTGAGTTTGATGGAAGTGCGAAGGATTTGGATAGGTTTATTCAATTAGTAGACCTACAATCAAACAAAACTTCCACTGCACCCGAGTCAACGGATAAGGCTGAACTTCTTGATATTGTTAAATCAAAATTAACAAGCCGGGCATATAACGTTATTATCAAATATAACAATTATAATGCCTGGGAAGAAGTTAAAGAAGCTCTTATAAAGAACTTCCGAAAAACTAGGTCTGTACAAGTTATACAAACTGAAGTTTTTCAGTTCAAACAGGGTTATAAGGAACCTGTGACTTCTTACGCAGAAAGAGCTTTTGCTCTTTTTGATGAACTCAACAACGCAAATGCTAGCACAGCAGATGAAGCTGCTAATGCAGCCATCAGAAGTCTTAACACCAAAACGATTCTAAACAGTTTTTGCAATGGGCTGATACCCCAGTTAAAAACTTTGGTGAAAAGCGCAAGGTGTAGTGATTTAGACGAAGCTCTAGATATCGCAATGGAAGAAGAAAAACTTCTTGCCACTGCTAATGTTGACAGCAAATACTGTAATAACTGCCGAACGAAGACACACAATACAACAGAGTGTCGCTTTCAGCCAAAGGATAACAGAACTTACAGGTCGAGTCCAAATACAAGCCAGCCTGTGAGAGTCAATAACGTACAAAATAATATTTCATGTCGTTATTGCAAAAATCTGGGTCACACAATAGACCAATGCAGAAAAAGACAGTTTAATAACAGCAGGCAAGACAATTCGACGCAATATGGAGCCAATCAAAGTTCGGGAAATTACCAAAAACCTGGCCCGTCAAACACCCGGACCCAGGTAAAGCACATAAATTAAGGTGTAAAATCGATAACAAAGAAAATCCACTGTATCAAGAATCTCAAAATAAAGATTCAATTTCTCTGTATCCACTGTATCCACTGTATCAAGAATCTCAAAATAAAGATTCAATTTCTCTGTATCCACTGAATCCACTGTATCAAGAATCTCAAAATAAAGATTCAATTTCTCTGTATCCACTGCATCAAGAATCTCAAAATAAAGATTCAATTTCTCTGTATCCCCTGCATCAAGAATCCCAAAATAAAGATTCAATTTCTCTGTATCGACCGAATCCACTGTATCCCACTGTATCCCAGAATGAAAACTCATATTCTCTGCATTCACTGTATCATGGATCCCAAAAAGAAGATTCAATTTCACTAAATCCACTGAATCAACCATCTTAAAACAACAAATCAAATTCTCATAATCCACTGTCTCAAAACCAAAAATCAAATCCATTTCGTTCACAGTCTCAAATTCCTAAATCCTCTATTCCAAACCTAAAGTCAACTCAAGAAAATTCTAAACAAAAAAAATCCACATATCCCAATTCATTGAGAAACAAAGACTGTACAAGAAAATCCAATATTATTCTTAACCAAAATCACCGGCAAAATAGAAGTACCGCGCAAATAAATAATCTACAAGATTTCCTCAACGGACCATTGAGCTCTGATGTGAATAATTCGCGTACTGCTGAAATAACACAAAATCATAACAAAAAATCTAAGCGTGTTGCTCATATAGGCTGTTTAAATAATGCTTCTAGTTTCAAAAGCGAAATTAAAATAGCTTCTATACTATCTCAAATCAAAACATTATGCTTTTGGACACAGGTGCAAGCTTGAGTTTAATAAAAATAAATAATTAAATAAAGAGCTTTGGGTTCATACTAACAATATAATTGAATTAAAAGGCATAGGCAACACTCCCACATCAACACTAGGTACAATCCTTCTTAACATAGAAATAACACCAGGCGTAAATCTCAAATTCTTATTTCATGTAGTGCCCGAAAATTTCCCAATAACTCAAGATGGAATTTTAGGTGAAGACCTATTACGAAATTTTAACGCTATACTAAATTATAAAGACAATACTCTAATATACCACTTCAAAGATAAAATATATACAACAGATTTCATTAGTAAACGAAAGTCTATTACCATACCTGCTAGATCTGAAAAAATAATTAAATATGGACCTATTCGCGAACCAACAAATCAAATATATCTTTCACAAGAAATTCGTCCTCAAGTTTATACCTCTTCAGCTATAACTGAGCCTACAAATGGATACATATATATGTCCGTACTAAACGCCAATAACGAAGATGTCGTCTTACAAGATCTAAATTTAGAATTTGCAAATAGTGATGACTACTATATTTATAATCTAAATTCATTCGATACCCAAACTCATATAAACGACAGACTGAGTAAAATTCAAAACCAACTTCCATTAGATCATCTAAATAGTGAAGAAAAGAAATCGATTATTGATATCTGCCGTGAGTACAACCATTTATTTTTCCTCGAGGGCGACACCCTGTCAACTACCTCTGGGATTAAACATCAAATAAATACAAACCCAAATCTACCCGCAGTTAACATTAGACCATATCGATTAGCACAAATTCACACAAATGAAAAAAAGAACCAAGTAGACAAAATGTTGCAGGATGAAATAATTAGACCAAGTTCAAGTCCATGGAATGCCCCTCTTCTAGTCGTGCCAAAGAAAGGAAAACAGAAGTGGAGAGTAGTAGTGGACTACAGGAAACTAGACGAAGTGACAATCGCGGATGCGTATCCAATACCTAATATCGAAGACATCCTGGGACAATTGGGCGATTCAAAGTACTTTACAACACTAGATCTAGCCAGTGGATTTCATCAAATTGAAGTTAATGAGGAAGACAAAGCGAAGACCGCATTCAGCACACCAAATGGACATTTCGAGTTCAACAGAATGCCATTCGGTTTACGTAATGCTCCTCCTACTTTTCAGCGGTTGATGAATAAAGTCCTTACAGGGCTACAAGGCATAAAGTGTTTAGTCTATCTGGATGATATAATGATATACGGTAAGAATCTGAATGATCACAACAAAAAATTAATTGAGGTATTTCAAGCTTTAGATGAATACAATCTGAAGATGCAGTTAGACAAATGCAATTTTTTAGAAAAGGAAGTCATGTATTTAGGACATGTCATCTCTGAATCAGGTGTAAAACCCGATCCAGAAAAGATCTCCGCAATACAAAACATCGAAGCTCCAAGAAACCAGAAAGATATTAAATCTTTTCTTGGTTTAGCAGGATACTACAGAAAGTTTATACAAAACTTTTCTAAAATAGCAAATCCCCTAAACAAACTCCTCCGCAAAGATGTAGTCTTCAAATGGGATGCATTTTGTGATGAATCATTCAAACTACTTAAACAAGCGATTATCGAACCCCCTATCCTACAATATCCAAACTTTGAAAAAACTTTTTATATCACAACTGATGCCAGCAATGAAGCTATAGGTGCAGTATTGTCACAGAAAGATACCGATGAAAACGATTTACCTATAGCATTTGCCAGTAGGATATTAAATAAATCAGAAAAGAACTATTCTACCATAGAGAAAGAAGCTTTAGCAGTTGTTTGGGCAGTAACTCATTTCCGACCGTACGTGTACGGTCGACACTTTGAAGTTATTACTGATCACAAACCACTTGTGTGGATGTTTAACCTTAAGGACCGTTCCTCGAGAATAATGCGCTGGCGTATTAAACTTGAAGAATATGACTTTACAGTTTCTCATAAAGCAGGTTGTTTGAACACAAACGCAGACGCTCTCTCCCGTATGAAAACAGCTGAAGTTAATGTAATAACACGCAGTCATAGCAAAAACTCGCCAAATCCACAACAAGATGTAAGTCAGAATACTGTCGAAGTCTCTAGTCCAGAGGAGATTAAGAAAATTTTACATGAATTTCATGACACACCTTTAGGCGGTCATCAAGGAGTCAAACGTACACTCAAACGCATAAAGAAGATATACAAATGGAAAAATATGTATGAAGATATAAAGAATTACATTGCGTCATGTGAACTTTGCCAAAAGAATAAGTTGTATGCACGAAACAAACTACCAAACAATATAAGATTCCCGATAAAAATATCTAGAATGAAGCTCCCACTCATAGACAGAATCACTACGACGAGTCCGATTTTCGTAAATCAAAATCTCATGATACAAGTTACTATCCCATTGGTAGATGAAGAATTTAACCTAGTTAAACTTACACCATTACCTTCAAAATACAAAGAGAACACCTATAGCTATGTCTCAATATATAGTGAATTTGTAGCTATAAACGAAAATTATAGACGATACATATTTTTGAACAGCGAAGACCTAAATAAATGTACCAAAACTGACTCCAATCACTTCATATGTGAGAAAAATTTCGTAGTTCATAACCACAATACTAACAACTGCATTATACAATTAATATCAGGGATGCAAAACTATGCTAATTGCGAAACAAAAATATTTGCGCTTGAACACGAAGTTTGGTTTAATCTAATGAGTAAGAATTCATGGCTGTATGTCATGCCAAAGCCAACGAACGTTAGGATTTTGTGCGGAGACGTACCAAAAACGATCACAATATCTGACAGTGGAATTCTAAGTGTAGAACCATTTTGTAAGGCAATAACAAAAGAAGTTTACCTCCAGGCATCAAATACCATACAAAACAAAACTCATATATCCTACTTTTTAGAAGAACAAACCATACCTAAAAACATAGTAATTCCCACTAATTTATCCCAAATTTCACCTCATACCACCCATATAGAAAAACTGGATTTAGATAATTATAGCATAAATATTAAAGATTTGTTAAAGAAAAACAATTTGTTATTCCATATCACACATGAACATGCTAACATTTCTATTTCTGTTATTTTTGTAATTTGTGTAGTTGTAGCTTTATATGTAATTTTAAAAAAAATCATTAAAATAAAATGTACATTTAATAAACAGTCAACAGAAAGTTTAAACAATCCCGAAATGAATGTAACACCTGACCTTGAAGAAACATCACAGGTATAATAATGTCTAAAACAAACCAAAAACAAAAACAAAAATGCTACCTAGTCATTATAAAAACAAAAAAAAAAAAAAAAAAACTTTTACAAACAAAGCGAAAAGAAAAATTGTAATGTATGTATGTATGTATCTAAGTACCTATAAGAAAAAAAAAGAAAAAAAAAAGATTGCAAAATTAATAAATACAATTGTGATAAAGACCTATGATTTATTTACTTCCGCACCTGAAGCCGAAAGATCTCACTCGTCACCTCGTACGCCTTTCTTATTTTAGGGGGGAGGAGTGTTATGCCATTAAACTGGAGACCTCACACAATTCCCAAGAATCGCTTAAGACACATGACATAGTTCAATTGTTACTAAAGGTTCCTCCATGTGTTATACGTAACACTTTAAAGGGAATATCAATCGAACTATGTCATTCAAACAACAAAGCAACGACATGGCTCATATTGCAAACATAAACAATACTGACCCATGGAGTGCAAGTATGTCAATTACAACATATGATGCATTCGTTGTTTAAATAAACAAACTGTGTCAAGAGGCAACCGAAATGGTGTAGAATGCGTGGTTGATTTGAAAGAAGTGATGATCTATGTGGGTTGCGAATAGGTAACGAAGGAAATAATGATTAGAGTTTAAGTCAAAAACACTCTAGTAAAGATATAAATCCTCGGTAGCCATATTGGTTTGCCTACAAGCTAAACCGGAAACTGGCCTCATAAAGTATTTCTTAGTGTGCGTGTAATTTCTCCTCTAATTTATGAAATTTCCCCTAAAAACTCAGTAAATGTGTCTATGTATGCGTGAAAACACGCACACTAAAAAAACAACAATGTAAACAAATGGGTTTTGAAGGGTGTACGTACGAAGGATTTATATCTTCATATAGTGTTTTTGGTTTAAGTCACTCTTATTTTGAACCTTAACAGAAGAAGTTGTTTTCTGTGTTTAAATAACATTCTTACTTTTCTTGTGTTTTTTCTAATTACGTAAGCTTTGTCGGTCACAAGAATGTGTTTTTGTACCTAAAAGAGGTAACTGAAAAAAATTTCCATTCGTTTTTTGTAAGCGTCTGGTAGCTCTATTCAGAAACGACATATTTGTAGGAAAACGACTATCACATTTTCTTGTGACAGCTTTTTAGGTATCAATTTGATTATCACCTTACACAGATCCAATTCGATTATTTTGACTGTCAACAATCAACAATCACCTTAGCCGATTCCACCCCAGGTCTCCTTGGCATTTTAAAACAATAACAGTACTAAATAAAGCTCCCGTTATTCAACAAACTGATGATTAGTCTTAAAATCGTCTTAAATCGAGATCGGACATCCAAAGTTTAACGTGTCCACAAAAGGAACAAGTAATAATAATATTAAAATATTCGGCTTGGTCCGACAATTAAAACACACTTCGTAAATAAAAACACAAATTCAATTTATTTAAATTGCTCACAAAAATTCTTTATTCAACACTTTCAATTATTACTTTTTAAACACAGTCTTTACTTTCAATTATTACTTTTCAAACACAGTCTTTACTTTATCGCAATTCACAATCCATAATAAATCCCGCTTCGCTTCCGAGCGCCTATTTACATATATACCTGAAATCGGTTCGAGAAACTACAAGCACAGATAAGAAACTATACAGATGTCTCATCCCCATAGAAGAAAATGTCCCATATTTTTTTCACTACTCCTTGGCTATCAACCGACAAAAAGCTTTTTGTCGGTTGATCGTCAAGCACAAAAAGCTGTTTTTGATTTCACATATTGGCTTGCCAGTATGCCTGTTCAAAGCTATGTGTCTAACTATAAAAAATTCTAAAGTTGTTTTTTCTCTCAAGTCAATGTCCATAGAGACAAAGAAGAACAGAAACTGTTTTGGTTTCGATGATGTTTTGGTCCCGATGTTACCATATTTCAGTTGCTATTGTTCAAGCGATGTAGGTATTTTATGCTATTAATGCTATTTATTATTGAATATGAAAATAAAAACCATAGTTATTAATTTGTCCATGTTATAATTTACTATATCAAATAAAACAATATACATATGTTGAAAATACATTTAAGAAAGGAAGAGAAGATGAGTTTTGTGCAAGACATTTTAAAAATAATTTGTATGGATTCCTATGGTAACACTCACTGATGCAAATGTACGTGCGCCGCTGGTGCGCGTATGAGGCTTAGTTTTGGTTGCCTTTAGTTGGTTTTTATTTTCATATTCAATAATAAATAGCATTAATAGCATAAAATACCTACATCGCTTGAACAATAGCAACTGAAATATGGTAACATCGGGACCAAAACATCATCGAAACCAAAACAGTTTCTGTACTTCGTTGTCTCTATGGACATTGACTTGAGAGAAAAAACAACTTTAGAATTTTGTATAGTTAGACACATACATAGCTTTGAACAGGCATACTGGCAAGCCAATATGTGAAATCAAAAACAGCTTTTTGTGCTTGACGATCAACCGACAAAAAGCTTTTTGTCGGTTGATAGCCAAGGAGTAGTGAAAAAACTATGGGACATTTTCTTCTATGGGGATGAGACATCTGTATAGTTTCTTATCTGTGCTACAAGGTTGTTCTCGATGCTTAACGAAGCGAGTTCTCCTCTTAATCACTAGATGTTAGCCCTTTCGAGGTTCTTGTATGCGCTGAATGTTCTCGAATTGAGTTCTCCTCTTAGCCACTAGATGTTTCTCGATGCTTATAGAAGCGAGTTCTCCTCTTAATCACTAGATGCTTAACGAAGCGAGTTCTCCTCTTAGCCACTAGATGTTGCCCCTTATTCTAAATGTTTTATTCTACAAGATACAGTACCCGTGAAAAAAACTTTAGATGTCACAGGCAGGGATCGAACCCAAGACCTACCTCTGGCATGACAGATACAATCAATTAAAAGCCCAGTCAAATTAGACATTAAGATCAAAAAATACAATCGATTTACTTCTGCATGTTGTTGTAATCTTATTCCAAATTTACAACTTTCAAATACCTGTGCTAAATGCACTATCTACGGCATTTCTTGCGGTGAGGTGAAAGCCTCTCCCCACACCGATTATTCAGGATAAATACTATTAAAAATCTTGTTCTCCTATTACTAGTTTCAAAATATATCAAAGCTTAGTAGAAAAAAAGAATGCCGAAATTCAGTAGATATCCAAAAACAAAAAACAGAGTTCCGAAAATTTTTTGTAAAATTTCGACTTAAAAATGTTATATACACCACTAACTTAATAAATCTCAGAAGTGAACTCAGAAGTAACAATACTCAATTACCAAATTGGACAACCTTTCTACGTTTTAACTTTCAAACCCTATTTGTAAACATTATTTTTGGTATTTGTAATTCTGACATTTTTGTCAATGAATCTATGTGAAATGGAACAGCAAATAAGGTGCAGAGCTATTTGACAAGGCAACAACAAAATATTGAAAGCTTAAATTTGTTTTTAAGTGTCAGCTTTTCCGTAAAACGATATTCGTTAGACGATAGCGTTTCGACGATAGTCTCACTTCACGTAAAACGATAATCGTCAAAGTGATATTGTCAAAACGATAGCGTTTGCACTATAGCTAAGTAGGCATCGTCTGCTATTAATTTCCATTGTTAACTAAGCAAATTGAAGTAAAACAGTTTCGGTGTAATTTAGTTTTATTACAAAATGACAATAAAAACTCAAAAAAAAAAAACAATTAATTCGGTTACGAAGAAAATTAAGAGATGAATCGGATCTTCTATCTATTCTAACCCATATACATTTTTTTTATATACAAAACATAAGTAATCTTTCTTAATTGTTGTTAAATAAATAAAACAATTGTAGTTTTGGAATTTCAAAAGAGGACTTTATAATGATATTGGAAACAATAAATTCGCCAGACGGTTGTCGTTCTACATACATATGTATGTACCTTCAATATTAAAATTTGCTGTAACTATTGAAACTTTGAGGGCGGAGGAACATTGGTATATTCGACAGGCAACGATTTTAGTATCGCTCTTGCAGAAAGCACTAATCCAAAGTAGTTAAACAAAAAATATTTTTGAAGCCAAGTTATGTTCATTGTGAATAAAATGGAGTCTTATCTTCCTTCCCTTGCACAGAATTGGGTTTATTATTGCAGCTGATTTACAAAAATATCAGACATGAAACAATTATTATATATTATCGATATTATAGTTTTATCGTCGGCGGGAACAAATAAAAACACAAAAAGTAACAATAACAATAAATATTAGAAAATAAAGGGTGTCCCAAAATTAACGCAAGATTTGAATTTGCCGCCATTTGTGCAGTGAAGTGTTGGCAACCCTGAAAAAAAGCAATTTGACAGCTAACAGTATAGGGTTATTAAAAATGGAGCGTTACACGAGAGAACAACGTGTCTTCATTATTAAAGAATATTTCAAAAATAGTGAAAGCTTGGCGGCTGCAGTTCGAAAATTTCATACAAAATATGGTCGGAATAGTGTTTTAACTTCGTCAACTGTGAAGAGGTTAATTGAAAAATTCATGGAGACTGGATCCGTTGGAGACGCCGAACACACTGGTCGTCCAAAAACAAGCCGTTCAAAATGAATGAAATGCAGTGCGTGAGAGTGTTGCTGACAATCCAGGAACCTCAATTCGACGTCGTGGACAAGAATTGCAAATTTCAAGAACCTCTCTACAGCGTATACTCACCAAAGAAATGTGTCTTCATGCTTACAAAATTCAATTAACACAACAATTGAAGCCTAATGACCATGGACAGAGAAGAGAGTTCGTTGAATGGATTATTGAACATCAACAAATGGACCCTGATTTTTCGAGCAAAATCATCCTAAGCGATGAAGCACATTTTCATCTTGATGGCTTTGTCAATCGCCAAAATTGCCGCATTTGGGGTTCGGAGAACCCACATGTGATTGTCGAAAAACAAATGCATCCACAACGCGTGACTGTATGGTGTGGATTTTGGGCTGGAGGCATAATTGGGCCATATTTTTTTGAAAATGATGCTGGTCAAGCAGTGACTGTTACTGGTGCTCGATATCGCGACATGATTACACAGTTCTTTCTGCCAAAATTGGATGATATTGATGTGTCCAATATGTGGTTTCAACAAGACGGTGCCACATGTCATACAGCCCGTGAAACAATTCAATTACTGCATGAGACATTTCCAGGTCGTGTACTCTCTCGTTTCGGTGATTAAAATTGGCCTCCTAGATCGTGTGATTTAACACCATTAGACTTCTTTTTATGGGGTTATTTGAAATCACAAGTCTATGTCAACAAGCCCACAACCACCCGTGCATTAAAGGAGGAGATTCAACGCTGCATCAACGAAATTCAGCCACATTTATGCAGAATGGTCATGGAAAATTTCAACAAAAGAGTGCGCATGTGCATGCAAAGCCGTGGAGGCCATTTGTCCGATGTGTTATTCCATACATAACCCTATCCTATGTAAAAATATAACTATCAAAAGACTAAAAACGGCGTTTTCTATTTAATTCAAATCTTGCGTTAATTTTGGGACACCCTTTATAACACGATATTAAAAGAGATAAAGAGTGTATTCACATTACAATATTTTACAGACAGGAACACTATAGATTGAGAAATTGAATTGATTTTTACACGTTCCTGTACTTATTTATTATGATTTTTACAGTTTAAACCTTTTCTGAAGATCAAAATTAGCTATTGGTCCAATACAATAATTCATGTTTATATACACCAATGACCGACGATGACGAATGAATCCATAAATGTGATTCTAAACAATTTTTATATTGTAAACAAAAACATAGAAATCTTAAGGCAATAAAACTAGCTTTTTTATTGCCAATATAAGAGAAGTTTAAGAAAACAAATTGTTCGTCGGGAATTGCCGTAGAGTATAACTGTTAAAATTATTTTTTTTTAAAGTCTTGTATAGCGTGTCCTTTTCTTTCGAGAAAGTATGGTGAGTCTCGACTTGAAATTCGTTGGTCTTTACCACGATTTGCTTTAATGTGAAAATTTGGTTTATCATCGATCTGCATGGCTTGAAGCGAGACTGGTACGTGCCGATCAAAATATTGCAGAACAGTTTAAGATGCTCATACAGAACGTTGGATAGGATCTTGTAGGCAACATATGGACCTGTCAAAAACAAGTTATTTTTTTATTTATTTTGACTTTCAAAGAACTATTCGGCAACTACTACAAACTCTTTGGAAATTTTGGTTAGTTACTTTGTCTATTTGTTAACTTGCACTATAGGTATTTATATTATAGGTATATGACAGAAGGCAATAAACAAAAAGAAATAAGGCCATTATCCGAATTTGGAACTTATTCCATTTGGTGTTATGACATGTCAACAAAAATCACAGCCGTTGCATTCACAAAATGTTTAAATTATATTTTTACCGATTAATTATAAATTCACTTAAATCGAACATCTGTAATCTGTAATATATTTTTTTAAACTTTTGCCTTTATTGCAAAATGATATACATAAATCGTTAGTTTTTGTTTTTTGAACAAAAGCTATAATTTGTTGTTATGCATTTGGTTCGCTTTTGAGGATATACAATTTGATTTTGATTATTTTTTATAGCGTGCGGCTGTTATCGAAGACAACCCTGATGGTACAAAATGTAGGTCGAAATGACAAAGGAGTTTATCAATGCTTGGTTGGAAACCACAAAGCAAGTGCCCAAGCTATGGCTGAACTTAAGTTAGGGGGTAAGTATTTTTAATCAACTACAGCGACAATTATAATAAAGGTGCTCGTACATACATATGCACGTAGAAAATTACAAACAAATGGGTTGGGTACGATTGACCGCATTTTAAAATCTCGTTTTTAAAATCTCGGATCTTAAAATCTCGCATTATGAAATCTCTTATATCGAAATCTCGCGATTACAAAATCTCGCTTAGTAAAAGCTCGCTACATTAATATCTCGCAAACTAAAATCTCGCAATTTAAAATCACGCCTTGAAATAAAATATTTATTAATTCGCGCGCGCGAATTAATAAATATTTTATTTCAATGCGTGATTATAAGTCTGTCTGATATTACCTATGCATAATCTACTTGTTTACTACTTTAAATTGTAATCATTTTATTATATATAAAAAACGACTTCAACTGTCAAAAATTGATTACTTGCGAAGCATAGCTCAAAACCTCTCGCTATCTTAAAATTATTGCTTTTGGATGGAATTTGTATATTATCTTTACTTTTTGTTTGTTAACTATTGAAGTAATTTATTTTTCAATTAAATGACTTTCCTGGGAATTTATTGTGTTTTGTTTTTGTTATTTTTTGTTGTTTATTTATGAGAAAAAGATAGAAAAGGTAAAAGTTTGTTATATGCATATTAGACTTCTATATCAGTTGTTCATAGTGTTCAAGATCAACTGGATTAAGGATTAAAAGGATTTAATTCGATCGAATTTGCCGATTTTTGTGGTGCGAGTTTTTGTTATAGCGAGAATTTTATGCAGAAGCGAGATTTTTTTTTTAAAATGCGAAATTTTGGTTTGCGGGATTTTGAAAATGCGAGATTTTCTTATGTAAGATTTTAAAAATGCGAAATTTTGTTTTGCGTGAAATTTTTAAAAATGCGAGATTTCGTTATAAGAGATTTTAGTTTGCGATCAATCGTACCGCTCCCCAAACAAATATACATATATACAAAAAAGAAATCAAACAAAGTCAGAAAGAAATGTTGGATTAAGCATATTTAAGGAAGAGTCGACTTCAAAACACAATCCACTTTTTACGTCAACATGCTTTCCAGTTTGAAGGCTCCAGGCATCGTGGTCTACGCCGTCTTTTTAGCGGAGGCATAGCCTTCCCCTCTGTCTGCTCCCATAAATTGTACCGAAAAGGGCTATTCGGTGGGAAAAATCTATGTTAAACGATTTATTTCCACAACTAATTTTAAAAGAAAATTCTACATTTAATTGCATCGTTGCATTTTAGAATATACTTGTCAAGCATATCCCTTTTTTAATTATTAAACATACATTTTAAATTTTTTCCTGCCCACAACGAACATAAGACAAATAATTTACAATTAATTGCACACTTATTTTTCCATATATAAAGACAAACATTAATATAAATATATATATAAATATAAATATAAATATAAATATAAATATAAATTTAAATATAAATATAAATATAAATATAAATATAAATATAAATATAAATATAAATATAAATATAAATATAAATATAAATATAAATATAAATATAAATATAAATATAAATATAAATATAAATATAAATATAAATATAAATATAAATATAAATATAAATATAAATACAAACATAAATATAAATATAAATATAAATATAAATATAAATATAAATATAAATATAAATATAAATATAAATATAAATATAAATATAAATATAAATATAAATATAAATATAAAATGGCTGGCCAATTCGTATGAAAATGTGTGTGTGTAACAGCGATGCTGGTTACTAACTAAAATATGTAGTGCTGCCTGGAGGAACTCCTAGCTAATACTGCCCTTTTTATGAATTGTATACTGGTCGTCGGGAGGAACTCCGGACTAACTAGGTATTACAATTTTAAACCGTTTCCAAAAATTGAAAGTAAATCTTAATACTTTTTAAAAAGGTATTATTTTATTAACTTCCGAATTAATCTAATACAATTTCTATGATTATTTAATAATATTGAGGTGAACACAGAGTGTGAACTATATTACAGCGAAACTTAAAATTACATGATAAAGCAAAATATATTAAGTTAAATACAATGTCTTGTTACAAAAACAAAATATATTAGGGTTAATACATAGTCTTGTTACAGTCTCCTCCTCTGGCTACGAGTACGTCTCGGCGAGTTGAGAGTTGATTGCAGAGCAGGTGATGTAATTCTTGGACGTCCTCTTCTTCTGATTGGATATTTAATATTTGTTGTTGTTATGTCACCCACAGAGTTGTAGGGAGTTAGTGCAGATACATGGTATGTCCCTAGTGGGACATCGGTCTGATCAGGATGTGCTATTTGAAATGATGTTTCGCCTACTTTTTGAATTATGATATATGGCCCATCTCTTTTTGGTATAAATTTGCTTGTAACATTTTTATCAATATTGCTTAAAACGTGAGTTGTTATCAGTACGGCATCACCTAATTGATATTCAGGTTTTGGCTTTCGTTTAGCGTTTGCGTTTGCTAGATGTCGCTCCTTGTTTACCTTTTCAAGTTGGCGGGAATCTTCCAAAACATTGGCCAATTGTTTCAAATGTGGGGTTATCTCCGGCACGAAGTTTTCATTATCAATTATCATGCTTAGATCGTGTGTGATGTGTATTGGTGACCTTAGTTCTCGTCCAAACGTTAGGTATGCTGCGGTTTGCCCTGTTGTTTGGCATACAGATGTGTTAATTGAAAAACGTATTGATGGCAGTCGTGTGACCCATGTTGTATGTTCTGTACCGACCAGAATAGCGAGTTGTGTTTTTAAATCGCGATTTTTTCGTTCGACTATATTTGGTTGTGGATGATAGACTGGTGTCAATCTTTGTTCAATACCAAGACAAGAAGTGAGATGTTTCATAATGGTGGAGACGAATTGAGGTCCATTATCACTGATGATTCGTCTGGCGATGCCAAAGCGTAAAAAGATTTCGTTGAGTAAGATGGTTGCACATTTCTCAGCGGTGGCTTCTCTGAGTGGGAACAGTTCTACCCATCTACTTACTGTGTCTTCAATCACGAAAATCCAACGATATCCGTTGCTGGGTGGAAGAGGGCCAAATAAATCTACTGAGATGGTTTCGAAACGTTGGTTCTGTGGTGTTGACTGGAATAGACCAACAGGTTTTTGATTAGAGGGTTTGTATTTTTGGCATTCGTCGCATTTCTTGATAAAATCAATTATGTGGGAATTGATCCCATCCCAATAAAATGTATGTATGTTTAAAAAACGAATACATTTTTGAAAATTATTATTATTATTGTTATTTTGTATTTTTTAATTTTTTATATTTATATAATGTTATATTGTCATAAACACATATATATGTTCTGTAGCTCAACTCAAACTCAATCAAATTTTTAAGCTTCACTTGCTATAAGATAATTTAAGTCTTAATGTGTTAGCATTTATTGAAATAAAACTAAACTAAACTATGATTGGAGTTGCATAGCCCATCTGGCAAGTCTGCCGGTTGGTGATTTTAGCGCCATTAGCCATTTTAGAGGCTGATGATCTGTTAAAAGAGTAATTTCTGCTCCTTCGAAATAGCCCCGGAATTTATTCACCGCCCTTACTATTGCTAATGCTTCACGTTCTGTGGTGGCATAATTTCTTTCGGTAGGTGTTAACAATCGACTAGCATATTCAATGGGGTGTTCTTCGGCTCCCTCCCCCTGGACCAGAACAGCTCCAAGAGCATAATTACTTGCATCGGTCTTCAGGAGAAAGGGTTTCTTTTCGTCAGCTTGTTGTAGTATGGGTGCTGTAACTAGAAGTTGCTTTAATTTATCAAAAGCTTGTTGTTCCTCGGAAGACCATTTGAACGTAACATTTTTCTTTAGTAATTTGCTCAAGGGTTTACCAATATCCGAGAAATTTTGTATGAATCTTCGATACCAGGAGCAAGTCTGTAAGAACGTGAGTACTTCTTTTGAATTTCTTGGTGGGCTCATTCTTTCGATTGCTGACGTTTTATCTGGATCTGTCTTGATGCCTTCCCTTGTTAGTAAATGTCCCAGATATTTAATTTCATATTCGGTAAGTCTTTGAAATAACTTTTGAAGATCGCTCATGTGATCATTAAAACTACTTGAACAGACAACTATGTCATCTAAATAAGCAAAGATGGTAATTTCGCTTAGTCCAGCTTGTAATCGGTCGATGAGGTGTTGGAATGTAGCTGGTGCGTTTCGAAGTCCAAAGCTCATTCGGTTAAATTGAAATGTTCCGAAAGGTGTTACGAATGCTGTTTTCGGTTTATCTTTTTCGGCGACTTTTATTTGTCAGTATCCTGACTGTAAGTCCAGGGTGCTCATAAATGATGTTGCTTTAGCATCATGTAGTAAGTCGTCAATTCTTGGCAAAGGATAACGATCTGGTGTAGTGACCGCGTTGAGTTTGCGGTAATCGATGCAAACTCGTATTTCGCCTGATTTTTTTGGAATCATTACTACTGGTGCTGCCCATGGAGAATCAGAAGGTTCGATTATACCCTTTAAGAGCATTTTTTGTATTTCAGCTTTCAACTGCTCTTTTCTAGCTGGCGAAAGTCTGTATGGAGGCGAAGCGATTGGCAAATGGTTTTTAGTTGCAATAATATGTTCAACTCCTTTTACAGTCACTTCATTTTCCCAGTTAAATACCTGCTCGTGCCAATTTAATATAGACTCAAGCACTTTTGTTTGTTCTTGTGACAAGTGACATCCTTCTTCCGTTCGAAGTTCTATAGCGTTAATATTTACTCTGTGCGGTGGCTGGAACAGGTTTTCGGTACTATAGGTTCGTTCTTGCCTTTTTGTATTTAAAAATACATTTTCAAAGTTTGAGTCATTTTTAGGACTGTGGACATAGAGAGGAAGTGCATCTCGAAAAATTTCATATATTTCATCTTCTGAGGCTTTTTCTGACTGTGAAACATATTCGTTCTCGGTGATGGACAAATTTAAAATTTGATTTGGTGTACTGCCTAGAGGAGAAACTGGCTCGACTCTATTATTTTCCCAATTTAATAAGGACACTGGTGTTGAAATGTCGCTTTTTGGTGTTTGGATTTCTGGTTCCAGGTGGTCATAATATTGTAATGTGTATACACTCTTTATCTCTTTCAATAATAAGGGGCAACATCTAGTGGTAGTAATAGGAGAACTCGCTTCTTTAAGCATCGAGAAACCTCTAGTGGCTAATAGGAGAACTCGCTTCTTAAGCATCGAGAAACATCTAGTGGCTTAGAGGGGAACTCATTCAGCGCATACAAGAACCTCGAAAGGGGTAAGCATCTAGTGATAAAGTGGAGAACTTCGTTAAGCATCCAGAACAACCTCGTAGATTCTCGAACCGATTGGAGGTATATAAATAGGCGCTTGGAAGCGAAGCGGTTCATTATGGATTGTGAATTGCTGTAAAGTAAAGACTGTGTTTGAAAAGTAAAGACTGTGTTTGAAACGTAATAATTGAGTGTTCAATAAATAAGTTTATATCGATTTAAATAAAGAAAATTTGTGTTTTTATTTACGAAGTGTGAATAAGTTTTAATTATCGGACCAAGCCGAATATTACATTGGTGTCAGAATAAGGGATTAAAACTTATTGAGAATAAAAACAGTGATTGAACTATTTTGTGTAAAGTAGTGAAGTTAAAAAAAAAAAAATAAAAATGAGTAAAGTTTTAAAAGACTTAACTGTCCCTGAGCTAAAGGCTGAACTAAGCAAACGTGGCTTAAGTGGGACAGGCGTAAAAACCGAACTCGTTAAACGGCTGCAGGAATATCTGGAGCAGCAAAATGAAGACCCAGATACGTTTGCTTTCGAATTAGAAGCAAAAGTGGAAGAGGTAAATGCAAATGTTGCTTTATCTAACATGGTGTCAGTTCTTTTAGCCAAATTTGAAGAGAATGAAAAGAATGTTCTCAAACAACTAGAAACTCAAAGGAATGATGTCCTGAAACAACTAGAAGCCCAAAGAAGTGACCAAAAGCAAGAACAGCAGAATGTTCTCAAACAACTAGAAGCCCAAAGAAGTGACCAAAAGCAAGAACAGCAGAATATTCTAGAGCGATTCGACGAACAGAAAAACCTTTTAGAAGGCAGGTTTGCGGATTTCGAAGAGAAAATCAAAACTGTCGACGAGCGCGTCGAAAAACAAAATGCACGTTTCGAGAAAATCGACGAACAAATTGAAACCATCACAAATCAACTAGAAAAAGTGCGAAAGATGAAAGCTCGAGAACCTTCTGGTGAGTGCTCAAGGAAGAGAGAAGTGAATCCTCCAAGCTTTGATGGGCAGATTCCGTGGTCAATCTACAAGAAAAAGTTTGAAGCAGCAGCGTTAACAAACGTCTGGGACGATCACGAAAAATACATTGCTCTTACGCTTGCTTTAAGAGGATCTGCTGCTGAACTGCTACAAACCATACCAGCGGAGAAGAGTGGCGACTTCACAGTTCTGGTAAACGCAATCGAACAGCGGTTTGGGGATAGCCACATGACAGAAGTCTTCCGAGTTCAGCTTAACAATAGGACACAGAAAAGAGGTGAAACTCTGCAGCAGCTTCAGGCAGATATCGAGCGATTGGTTCACCTGGCATATCCAACAGCTGGTAACGAGATAATAAATCAACTTGCTGTTGAAGCCTTTGTGAGAGCTGTGGGCGATATAAATCTCCAAAGGGCTATCCGCACTGCCGGAAAGTGAACACTACCAGAAGCATTGGCTTTCGCTCTGACGATGGAAGCTGCAGAACAAGCTTCCCAAAACGTGCATCGCGTAAGAGAAATAGAAGTCCAAGAATGTTCTTGTCAGAAGGCTACTGTGGAAAGGAGTCAGCGAGACGGACCAGCACGATGCTGGAACTGCAATAAGACTGGGCATCTACAGCGACAGTGCAGATTACCACGAAGAAGAACCACATGCCAACACTGTGGAAATAGAAGTAATTCAACCGTTCAAAGCAACACCAACAACGTTGCTTCTGAAGTTGTTTCCCACCCGGGAAGCGAATAAGAACCAACTTCGAGGGGCAGAAGCTGGTTTCTGGTATCGATGGCCCCAGAAACAACATCCAGGTTTCTCAAACGAAACGTGACAACAAGAGCCTGACCGTGGAAGCAAGTATAAATGGCAACAAATGTGTGGCTACCATTGACACCGGTGCCACGGCGTCCATCATACGGCAAGACCTCGTCAAGAAGGCATGGCTTCACAACACCAACAGCTATCGTCTAAGGACTGCAACTGGAGAGGCCGCAAAAGTTTATGGTGAGGTACGTCTTAAGATCCGGATGGCCGAGTTGGAATTCTCTCACCTGTTCCTGGTAGTAGATATATGCGATGAGTGCATTGTCGGCGTCGATTTCATGAAAGATCACGGAGTGATATTGGACATCGGGAACCAAGTCCTGAAATATCGAAACATGGAGATTCCAATGATCTATGGGACCAACTCGTATGAGACCTCGTCATCTGTGAAAACTGTCATCAAAGAAGATCTCACTTTGCCTGCTTCTTCAGAGGTATTCGTGTGGACGAAATTGAAGGGTAAGCCTGGCAGCCACCGATACCTCATGGTCGAACCAGCATCTGTAAAGTCCTCCCAAAACGTCACCATTGGGAAGACTCTTGTGAGACCTTTAAAGAACATGGTTCCGGTACGAATACTGAACATCAAGCCGTATGAAGTTAAGCTTAGAAAAGGTGAGATTGTCGGACAATGCGAATCTGTATCAGCGATAACAAGGATCAACGAAGAAGAATCAAGGCAATCCTTGAAGTCCGACGAGCTGAACTCCATAAAGACGAACATTCTCAAGTCATCAAATCTTGGCCACCAACAACGAAGAACTGCAGAAGGTCTCCTCGAAGAATTTGCAGACATCTTTTCGTCATCGAAAGGGAAATATGGCAGAACGCAACTGGTGCAACATCGAATCAATACCGGGGATGCAAGGCCGATTCGTCAACCTGCAAGACGCCTTCCACTAGCCAAACAAGGTGAGGTTGAAGAACTGATAACCACCATGAAGGAAGAAGGTCTGATCGAAAACTCTAAAAGCCCTTGGGCGTCTCCAGTGGTCCTGGTAACGAAGAAGGACGGATCAACCCGCTTTTGCGTGGACTATCGAAGGTTGAATGATGTGACCAAGAAGGATAGCTACCCTCTGCCTAGGATCAGTGATACTCTGGATGCAATGGAAGGAGCACAATGGTTCTCAACTTTGGACTTGAAAAGTGGTTACTGGCAAGTCGAAATCCATCCTGAAGACAAAGAAAAGACAGCTTTCTCCACAGGAATAGGATTGTGGCAGTTCAAAGTGATGCCTTTTGGACTTTGCAATGCTCCAGCGACTTTTGAGCGCCTAATGGAATGCGTCCTGCAAGGACTCACATGGAAATCTTGCCTGGTCTATTTAGATGACGTCATAGTGTACGGGAAAACATTTGACGAACACTGTACAAATCTGAGAGCTGTGTTTCAAAGACTTCGAGAAGCCCACCTCAAGCTTAACCCAGAAAAGTGTTCACTCTTCAAGACCGAAGTGAAATATCTGGGACATATCATCTCATCCCAAGGAGTAAAAACGGATCCTGATAAGGTTGACACCGTGAAGAATTGGCCAACACCACAGGACAAACATCAACTCCGAAGCTTTCTGGGTCTAGCCACCTACTACAGGCGCTTTGTGAAGGATTTTGCTGGAATTGCCAAGAGTCTACATCAGCTAACGGAAAAGGGAAAGCAGTTTAAATGGTCAGATGAGTGCGAGCGCAGCTTTCAAGAGCTCAAGCAACGCTTGTGTAATGCACCAGTGCTGACCTACCCAACTCCAGGAAAACCGTTCATAATTGATGCTGATGCCAGCAACGTCGGGATAGGTGCTGTACTATCGCAGGTGCATAATGGCGAAGAAAAGGTGATTGCCTATTACAGCAAAGTACTCTCCAAGTCGGAAAGAAATTATTGTGTGACCAGAAGAGAACTCCTTGCACTGATTTTGGCCACAAAGCACTTCCATAAGTATCTCTATGGACAGAAGTTTCTTCTCCGAACTGACCATGGAGCACTTAACTGGCTTTTGAATTTCAAGAATCCAGAGGGTCAAGTGGCAAGGTGGATTGAGAGGCTGCAGACGTACGATTACGAAATTCAACATCGGAAGGGGAAGCTTCACTCAAATGCAGATGCACTGTCTCGGAGACCATGTAAACAAGACTGTAAGCATTGTAGACGACAAGAAGAAAAAGAAGTGGTTACTGTCCAACGAACCAGAGCCGATCCCATTTATGGCTGGAGCAACGACGAGTTGAGGAAGGCTCAACAAGAAGACTCAGATATCGAACCCATCCTCGCTTGGAAGGAACACCAGGAAAAACCAGAATGGGCTGATATCTCCGATAGAAGTCCGACTCTGAAGGCCTATTGGGCACAGTGGGACTCGTTTCATGTCCAAGAGGGTGTCCTTCGACGTAAATGGGAATCAGCAGATGGAAAGTCTTATGTAATGCAGCTAGTCTTACCGATATCGAAGGTTATGGATGTTCTGCGAGAGATGCATGGTGGAGTTTCGGGAGGCCATCTAGGAGTGAACAAGACGCTAGAAAAGGTTCGACAACGATTTTACTGGCTACATGCAAAGGAAGATGTCGAGAAGTGGTGCCGAAAATGCGATACCTGTGCTGCCACCAAAGGCCCGAACAAAAAGAACCACAGCCAAATGCAGCAGTATAATGTCGGAGCACCCTTCGAAAGGATTGCAGTAGACGTGGCGGGTCCATTTCCGGAAACAAACAATGGAAATCGTTATATTCTGGTCGTCATGGATTACTTCAGCAAGTGGCCTGAAGCATACGCCATTCCAAACCAAGAAGCCAAAACAGTCGCAGACCAAATTGTCTTCAACTGGGTGAGCAGATTCGGCGTTCCATTAGAACTGCATTCTGACCAGGGAAGGAATTTTGAATCGAACATATTTCAGGAAGTTTGTGGGCTTCTTGACATCAAGAAGACAAGAACAACACCACTTCACCCACAATCTGATGGCATGGTCGAACGATTCAACCGAACCCTGAAAGAACATCTTTGCAAAGTTGTGGACGACAACCAGCGAGATTGGGATCGACACATTCCACTGTTTTTGATGGCGTATCGAAATGCAAGACATAGCTCAACTGGCCATACACCGTCTGAGATTTTGATGGGAAGGAACATCAGACTGCCGAGCGAAATAAAATTTGGATGCCCCACATCGGAACCGCAAGCCGAGGATGACTACATTGATGACCTCAGAGAAAGACTCCTTCAGATCCACGACAATACCAGGTTAAAAATAAAGATGTTCAGTGACCGAATGAAGACACGCTACGATATACGAGCCACAACAACAGAGTTCCAAGCAGGAGATCGGGTGTGGCTTTACAATCCCCATCGACAAAAAGGATTGTCACCGAAACTTCAACGGGACTGGGAAGGTCCATATACAGTCATTACAAAAATCAACGATGTCGTGTACCGGATACAAAAGGGAGTCAGAGGAAAACCTAAAGTTGTACATCGCGACCGGCTACATCGCTACAGTGGTGATGAGAACGATGGATTTGTTCGGGACGATCAATCCTAAGGAAGGGGCAATGTAATGTGTATACACTCTTTATCTCTTTCAATAATAAGGGGCAACATCTAGTGGTAGTAATAGGAGAACTCGCTTCTTTAAGCATCGAGAAACCTCTAGTGGCTAATAGGAGAACTCGCTTCTTAAGCATCGAGAAACATCTAGTGGCTTAGAGGGGAACTCATTCAGCGCATACAAGAACCTCGAAAGGGGTAAGCATCTAGTGATAAAGTGGAGAACTTCGTTAAGCATCGAAAACAACCTCGTAGATTCTCGAACCGATTGGAGGTATATAAATAGGCGCTTGGAAGCGAAGCGGTTCATTATGGATTGTGAATTGCTGTAAAGTAAAGACTGTGTTTGAAAAGTAAAGACTGTGTTTGAAACGTAATAATTGAGTGTTCAATAAATAAGTTTATATCGATTTAAATAAAATAAATTTGTGTTTTTATTTACGAAGTGTGAATAAGTTTTAATTATCGGACCAAGCCGAATATTACAATATTCAAAAATTACATTTGGTTGGTCGACATATTGCCATGTTCTTTGGCCCAGATTCAAAATGATACCAGAGCTCTCAAGAAAATCAATTCCGATGAGCGTGATGGAATTTCGTCTTTCTGGCAAGACGCTAATGTTGATTATCTTTGACCTATTGCCAATGATTATGCGACAAGCTGTACACCACATATCTTTTTGTGAATCAATTCCATCAGCTAGCGTGACGTTTGCACTGACCTTATGAAATTTGTGTCCAGTTTCTTTAAGGTGTTGGTATAAATCGTTGCCTGCGATGCTTGTCAACGCTTCTGTATCAATATAGGCGAGCATTTCTTTTCCTTTTGACGTAAATGGAATTGTTGGAATGCTTCCTGTTGATGATGTTTTTAGTGACTGGGTTTTATTGTATGATTGACTAGGGAGTACTTTGTTTTTGCAATTAGGACAATTTCCTCTGTAGAACCCATTAGCTCCACATCCAAAACAAACTATATTTGGCTTTTCTTCCACTGTTCTTGTCACGTTTGCTTCTTTTGTTTTTGTCTGATGAAGCTTTCGACAATCTTCAGTTCGATGACCGCGATAGTTACAGTGGTTGCATCGTATTTTTTGTTTAGCTTGGGATGGTTCTGAAAAATTAGAATTTGACCTTGTATTAACTGATAGTTGCTCCCAGTCTCTGCATAACGTAATTAATTCTTCGAAGCTTTTGAACTGCTCTCTTCTTACATCTTTTCGAATTGCCTCTTGTAGAAGAGAGTAGACTATGTCGATGGCTATTTCTTCAGTAAATTGAGGATATGGCAACTCTGATATAAGAGCTCGTTTTTCGCATATAAATAGGTCCGTTCGCGTACTTTCTGCACCAAAATTAGTAAAAAGAGATATTTTAAAGAGTGGGGGTAAAATTCTCTCACCAAAAAAAAAAACTACAAAAAAGTAAGCGAACGGGAAAACAACAAATTTTTCACACAATATTACTGTCTTGTTGCTGTTCTTTGAAAATTTGTTTTTAAATTTTATAACTGACAGCAAAAGCGAGCAATTTATTTAATTTATTTGAATTTATATCAAATTTGAAATTTTCACAAATCAGCCCAAAGAAATTTCTTCACACAGAAAAAAATCGTGTAAAATCAAAAATAATAATAATGATTCAACATTTTTTTGCTATGATTTTGCTCTAATGGCGTTTCATGTTGATTTAAAATGATTTTCTTGTAAGACAAGCGTAAATTCTTTTCGTTTTGAAATAACGTGATATCAGCTTCATTTGAAAAGATTATCGTATTGATATAACTCGTTGATTCCTGTTGAATCAAAATGACTACCCTTTTAAAATAATACGCATGTCCTCTTGAATCATATCGATTTTAAAATTGAAATAACGCGATGATCCCTGTTAAAACAAAATGATATTCACCTTAAACCAAATCAGAATTCGAATTGAATCAACATGGCTCTCATGTCAAAATAACATGATAGTACCTTTTAAAATAATACACATATCCTTTTGAATCAAATTGATTTTATAATTGAAATAACACGAAGATCCCTGTTAAACCAAATTGATATTCACCTTAAAACAAATAAAAATTCGAATTGAATCAAAATGGCTCGCATGTCAAAATAACATGATAGTTCCTTTCAAAATAATTCCTTGTCGTATTAAAACAACTTGAATTTTCCTCGAAAAATCAATATGTTTTCATTTTAAAGTAAGATGAGAATTAACTTTAAATTAAAATGACGCTCATGTTAAATTAACATGGAGGGTTCTGATGAGTTGGTGATCCTGTGAACAAACATACATACATACAGAAATACATAATGCATTTTTTTTATGTAAATTATTCATTCTTTATTTTATTCTTTAAAAATATATTAAAATACATTAATTTCAAAAATATATTTTTCCATTACGTATTGGAAATATCATTTAATTTAATAATTTTTATTTGATTTCTTAATCTAAACATGAACTTAATTAAATACATTTATTTCTTAAATATGTTTTTCCATTATTAATAGGAAATATATTTAAAGGCGGACTTGTCCAGGGTCCACTGCACCCTCTTGGATATTCAAGTGACAATACTTGAAACAGTTTAAAACAAATATCCAAGCTTGTCAAGAATGAATCGAATTTAAGAAGTGTGTTATCAAAATATAAATAGAACTCTTTGAGTGTATAAATGGTTAACCCAACAACTATTAATAATGGTTGCACTGTCAAACCTTTGTTGAAGTATTTCTCCCGAAGATCTGATAAGGTTTTCTTGTAATCACTTGTAGTCGTTAAGTGCACAATAAAGCTTTCGTTTGCATCCGGAATTGAAATTTTTCTGGAGAGTTTTGATCCTTTGTCTGCAAACCGTGCCGTTGGCAAAATAACTGAGTTTAGAAGAACAGCAAATATATAGTCAAAAGAGTCTGTGAAGAAAAATTTATGATTTAGGAATTCTAAACTATGTATTTTTTTTAATTACTTGGATCTGCTATCCCCTTTGAATTAGATAAAATTTCCCTGGACTTTTTATCTTTGATTTGTAGGCAGTAATAGTTTTCGATTTTCGTTTTAAAATTTTCCCACTTGCTTAGAAGCAGATGTGCTTTGTTAGGATGGAGTAAGTCAAAATCAATATTTATCTAAACGAATCATAATTAGTAGATATACATTATAATAAATTGGCAACAAACATACTAGATCCTGAGCTTTTGCGTTTGTGAAAAGAGGCCAGTCAATTAAAAACTCAACGTTTGTTTGAGAAGTTTTCAACTCCTTCTGTCTTAAGTCAAATGTGCGCTGCCATTTATCTTTAACACTGTCCCAATCAGAAGATTCTCTTGAGAGCGATAGTTTAAAGGCAAGTAATTTTGCTGTTTCAATTTTATCAAGACCAGAAGTTTTTACAACCGAATCTTCTTGGTTGCTATTCTCTTCCAAGTTGTCAGATAATGGAACCAAAAGTCGCGAACGCTTTGCTTTCTGATTCACATACTTGTCCCAAAGTTTTCCACCAGGGTTTTTTTTGTTCCACGTGGGCTAAAATAATATTCCTACAATTTGGAAGAACAAAGTTTTAATACATAAGCTAACTTTGTTAAAATCAAACTACATATATTTACCTTTATTTCGCTGGGAAAAAGCTCTAGAATCTCTTCTATGATTGGAGGAAAATCTTTCGGCGTTAATTTTTTGTTATGAAAAAAAAAATATCTTCTAAAATGATATTTATAACATCGGCCCGAAATGAGTCTATTAGGTGGTTATTGTCCTTGTAAAATTGCTTTGCCGCTTTGCCCTTTAAGCTTTCTTCGAGAAAATGTTCTAGTTTCTAAAATAAAATAGAACAAACAAAATTAGAATACATTCAAAACGTTTGAAATATTAGTTTTTACTTTCGATAATTGAGAATTCAAATATGAGCTCGTTGATGGCGTTGGTGTGGGACAACCAATGGGTTGTGTTTTTAACCAGGAAACCACTTTATTGGCAATCAAATCCGACAAACTTTCATCGGCAATCCCAAACTGTAAAGAAAGGAATATTATAGTTCTTATTAAATAACACTTTTTTTTTAAATTCAAGAAGGATTCATTATTACCTCAGTTTTCCTGCAGCTAAACAACTTCTCTCTGAAAGTTGCACGTAGGCCAATGGGTGGTATTGCTTCTTTAATGTCTTCTTTCGACAAATACTGCAAACCCTCATAGGTTATGGACGCCCCTGAGAAAAAGAAACGCATGAAGCCGTTTGTTATAATTATATTGTTATACTAGCTGACCCGGCAGACTTCGCACTGCCTCAATCGATAGATAAAAGATCTAAACTTTTGTAGCCCACTACACAACCCGATGCCCTGCTACCCCACAACTTTATTACCCAGTTACCCCGCTACCCTTTACCCCACTACACACTACCGGCTACCCGCTATTTCTAAGTGCCCCGTTACCTGTTATCCCGCTTCCCTCTTACCCCGCTTTTAACTACACGCTTTTCGTCGATTTTGTACAAAATACTAAGAACCCATCTACGCCACTAACCGAATATTTTCTCAACATTGGTTTCTAAACACTCTACTGGTATAAAAGTAATGCGTGCTCAACGAATTTGTATGAGATTTTTATATATCTAAGAAAACAACGTTTACTGGGTCAGCTAGTTAACAAATAAAAATAGGGGTTGATCGTAGAAGGGTGAAAATTAAGAGTAATATGAATTTTTTTTTATTCTAAGCAAGACGTACCCCGTGATACGAGAATTTTATATACTAGAAAATTATATTATATTTGTTGCACCTTTACACTGTACATAATAAATATTTCGTATTTCATTGCAATACCAAGCACATATCGTCGTCTTTCAATGAAAACTCCTTCTGTCCACTTTTCGATTGTAGCTTTTTTACGCTTTCACGACCAACCATTAACAACATTTTTTGTCAGTAATTACACAAAATCTATACATATTTATAGACCGAGATCGTTGATCACTTAAAGCACAGATAATAAATTTATACAGTTTTGACATGCATTTCCGTCTTCAAATGCAAATATCTCAAAACGGGAAAAAATTGAATTAGGGAGTATTTATTGAACGATGACGATATAATATTTTGTATTGATAGATATTAATAAAAAATAAATCATAACCGATTATATTGTACTTATTGTAGGTATGTACTTACGTATTAAATAATATTTTGCCTCCGGCAAGTTAAAGTTATCCAGCAGCTCGTCCAACTTTGTTTGACTTTGGTCCAACACTAGTACTGATGGCAAATTAAGAATAATATTTCCTTGGTCGTCCCTTTCATACGTTACTGACTCACTTAACACAAAATCATTATTTTGTACATCCATTACAAATAATCTTTTAAACACTTCACTTCACTTTATTAAAACGAACTCTTCCGACCGAAAGCTAAAATGCGAATGCCACTGCCACTGCCACCACACATGCAAGGTGTGGTCGAAAAGATAACGGACCTTTTTGTCTCGTTTGGCAAATCTTAATCAAAAATCAACACGATTTGATGCAGTAAGAACACTACTCCCTCTTACTTCAACACGATTCCTTTTTGTTTTAAAACGATTAAATGTTGATTGGCTTCTAAACAGTTTTTGAGCTGAGACGCGCAATCAAATAAACTCAAAGAAAAACAAAAATGCTAATGCAACCAGAGAAAAGGTGCTGAAATGATAACGGATCTTTTTCATCTGTCGGCAAATTTCAGCGTATTTCAACTCGACTCCGTTTTATTTCCACACGATTTACTTTTTTTTTAAAACGATTTCATGTTGATTGAATACAAAAGCAACAATAATGCATCGTTTTGATTTTACATTTTCTGTTTTAATCCGAATGTTAACACGACTCCGTTTTATTTCAACATGACGTACTTTTTTTTTTAAACGATTTCATGTTGATTGAATACTAAAGGAACAATAATCTTTCGTGTTGATTTTACATTGGGTTTGTTTTCTGTTTTAATCCGATTATTAACACGATTCCCTTTTATTTCAACACGATTTACTTTTTTTAATCTGATTTAAAGTTAATTTTAAACGAAATACTTTAAAATCAACACTTAATTGTAAAAACAATAATTTGTCGTGTTGATTTTACATTGGATTATTTTTCTGTGTGTTGGGCTAAAATTCGTAAGTTGGGGAAATATTTTACTCTCTCGTGAGCGCTCTCTTTTACGAAAAACTACGAAATTTTTGAGTACGCGAACAGGATTTGGTTAAATTTCGTATTTTTTCGTAAAATTGGACTGTTTTAGGAGGGTACGCGAACGGACCTAATGTATCAGATTTTTCACCTCTTTTTTGTTTTGTGTCAAAGAGAATTTGAAAGATGACGTGAGGTTTTCTATTTGGAGCGAATTGTTTTTTTAGCAGGTCAATTGCATGCTTCCATGTAGTAGCCTCATCTTTCACTCCCTTCCACCATCTTATAGCGAAGTCTCTGAAGAGTAGAGGCAGTTCCAATAATGCATCCGCGTCCGATATTTGTTTTACTTTTTTAAATATTTCTACCGCTTGCAGAAAATTGTCCAATTTTTCAGAGCCTGCTTCCCCATGAAACCTTTCGGAGCACTCTGAAAGTGAAACATTCCGCCGCATTAAATTTTGAAGTTGCTGCATCGATATTTGTAGAACTTCTCCAGGTTCTTGCCCTGCATCCGAGGCAGAGGCAGCCGGTGGTTCAGTTCTTCGTGGCATTTTAGAATAGTGACGGTGTGCCTATTTTATCGAGTTGCAGTGTTTTGGTCGAAAATTTTTTTCCAGCGTTGGTGGTATAAGTAACGTGGTTTCTGCCCTGTAGTTGGTGCGCCAATTTGTAACAGCGATGCTGGTTACTAACTAAAATATGTAGTGCTGCCTGGAGGAACTCCTAGCTAACACTGCCCTTTTTATGAATTGTATACTGGTCGTCGGGAGGAACTCCGGACTAACTAGGTATTACAATTTTAAACTGTTTCCAAAAATTGAAAGTAAATCTTAATACTTTTTAAAAAGGTATTATTTTACTAACTTCCAAATTAATCTAATACAATTTCTATGATTATTTAATAATATTGAGGTGAACACAGAGTGTGAACTATATTACAGCGAAACTTAAAATTACATGATAAAGCAAAATATATTAAGTTAAATACAATGTCTTGTTACAAAAACAAAATATATTAGGGTTAATACATAGTCTTGTTACATGTGTCTACTTGGTAGATCTGTGAAATAGTCGTAAACTAAACGGTTTCTTCGTCATCCTCAAAAACATTCGATTGTACGCATTGATATCACAATCTGACGCGTTGTTGACGTGTTGCAACAATAAACGGCCGGGAAAAATCCGGCCATATCAGAATCGGTGCCGTAACCAAACACTCTTTGGCTTTCCTAAAACTCCCCTTACATTCTTGGGTCCACTCAAATTTCTTTCCCTTCTTTAAGAGATCAGTAAGAGACTTAACTAAAATTTCAAAATTTGGTACGAATCGTCGATACCAAGTAATAGTCTCTACATTTGTTCACATTTTTTGGTAGAGGAGGCCTCATCATGCTTACCACTCTTTCCGGGTCTATATTATGGTCGTTTCTATCGACTATAGAACCTACAAATTTCAAAAAAGGCCTACAAAAATTACATTTCTTCATTTCATTACAAACCTGGGATTACAGGGATGGGACGGTCCTACAGTTTTAAGCCGAATCTGAACGGCTGCTTTGAGAAAGCACTTTTCATGACAAGAATAACTCTTGGAGAATTTGCCAGTTCCTCGCAAGAGGCATTACCCGTGAAAAAAACTTTAGATGGCACAAGCAGGGATCGAACCTAAGACCTCTGGCATGACAGTCCAACGTACTAACCATCATGCCACGGTACTACTACGGGTGACGATAATAACGTCATCCAAATATGAAAAGAAAAATGGTTCTATATCAGGACCCAGAACATCGTCAATCAACCTTTGCCATGTCGCTGGTGAATTATGTATCCCTAATGTCATCCTAAAAAAATGAAACAGGCGATGTCCAAGGATTCACTCCGGCATCCAACATTTCCTGGAGTTCTTGATCAATATGTTCTTAAATCGCGGTCGAAACAAGGTACTAACATTGTTTGATCGGTTCTGCGGACGTCCTGATCTTGTGCTCAACTAATTTGGTGCACCCTAAAGCTTCGGTAATTGATTTGAGAAGTTCTTCCAAAACTAATTCTACCTTCCTATGCTCTTAATCGTCCAAATCCGATGTTTCCCTTATCTCTACCGTATCTGATACCAAAACACCATATCCTGGCTTGAAAAACTTCTACCGATTGTGTCAAAAATCGGCACCCACGATCAACTGGTGTGGGAGGATCTATTCTCCCCCACCACTGGCAGAGAAATAGACCCAGCTACTCCTGCACCCGCCCCATCTGCTAAAGCTACTGACCAGACGAACTCGGATGGTAACCGCACTCTGGTTTCAACAAATGATTGCCAATAGCTGGTGGAGCGAAATTATCTACATTAAAGTTAAGGGTATCTAGTTTCCTACCTAAGACAGCAAATTCCTTAATCATCCATAGTTTGGAACTCGCTTACTGTACCTGAAAGAAAGTCATATTTTCTCCCTTCGTTGGAAGCAATTATTTTGGAGCAAATATCAATATTTAAAACAATATTTTGTGTAAAGCCTAGTACGCTGCTGATGCGAAACGAAATTTCCCATACAAAAATGACATGACGAAATCATAAACGAAAAATTTCGCTGTGCTTTTCGTTTTTTAGTACGCTGCTGAACGACGAAATGTGTCATTTTAGTGGATAGCTGTACTAGATTTCGTAGTACAATTCTCCACTCTTTTCGTTCTCAATTTAATTGCCCGGTATATTAATTGCTTGTGAAATTTTGACGTTTTATTTATTTATTGAAAAATTTTTCGGATATTTTCGTTTATGATTTCGTCATGTCATTTTTGTATGGGAAATTTCGTTTCGCATCAGCAGCGTACTAGGCTTAAAATTGAACTTCAACTTCCAGACAGAACTCTCCACAAATATTTTTCCGCTGTGGTTTTCGTTTTAATTTCGCTCTGCACTTGGAGACTGCCCAAAAATTTCGTTTCGCATCAGCAGCGTACTAGGCTTAAGATACAAATATTTTAATTCAATATCTTTCTTTGTACTAATAACTTGAGTCTAAAAATATTTCTTATAAGTTTTTTGTTGTTTTTGTACATTTTTATCTCTTGTAAAAAAAGTTGACAACCGAATTTTTTCTTTTGTGGTAGAAGTTACATTGACACTTTTGACAACAAACTTTCTACCGTTATGCATATCATAAAGCTTAAAAAACAATTGTATGCTTATGCCAAGCTTGCTCAGTTTCAGATAAACCATATTGTCGAAGCCTTTTATAAGTCAACCAGAACAGCGCCTGTGCAGTTATTCCATTGAATATCCAGAAAATAGCTCAGACGCAGCATGAATTTAATCATGTTGCTAGGTGGCTATGGCATTTACCAACAAAGTCAACATAATACCGCATTAAACCAAGGTTCACAGATTCTCAGTCATTGCTCTATTTTATTTCGACCGTAAAAGTGATGAAGTAAGGCTCTGTTTTCCAGGTCGTGGTTGGGGTGAATGTTAACATTCACCTTGTACACTTTGCTGGGAAGCCCACCATCTCCACTTTCTCACTCGGATCTTCAATTATATATACAAAAGACATCGTCAAAGGTGGCTTCCTTTAGATCCAGAAGTCTGGGTTCAATCCCTTTCTGAATCACTTCGAAGTTGTTGTTTTTTTAACTTCCCATAGGAAGTTATTGTAATGGGTCCGATTTGACAAATTGAAAATTTTGACATTTCTCGACGTTTCAAGGTCCCTAGAGTCGAAATAAAAGATTTTTAGAAAGATGTCTGTGCGTGCGTGTGTACGTACGTCCGTACGTCCGTACGTCTGTACGTCCGTACGTCCGTACGTCCGTACGTTCGCGACGTTTTTTTCGTCGTCCATAGCTCAAGAACCAAAAGAGGTATCGACTTCAAATAAATTTTGTTATACAGATAATAAGGCAGAAAGATGCAGAAAGGGCTCTCAAGAAAATTGCGTGGGTGGTTTTTTTACCATAGCAGTTTAAAAAAAAGGTGAAAATTTTGGTTAACCCTAAATATCTCATGAACCAATGACGCTAGAGACTTGAATTAAATTTTGTATTATATATTGTAACGTGATACAAAACAATTATATTTTTGGAAAAAAATTCAATTAACGGTTTTTTTTATAAATCAAAAAAACTGAAAAAAAAAATTTGTCACTTCGAAAATTTTACGACTAAAATATGATTTCATCTCCAAAACAATTTTGTGCAACGAAGAATAATGTTTTTGACATTTGATAAAATTTTGAGAAAAATCGAATTGACATTTTTTTTACAAAAAATAATAACCTAAAAAAAAATAAAAAAAAAGAGGCTGGGATGCGACCCACACTGATAACTTCCCATCCCGTCTATCGATTTGTCTTGCTTAAAAGTTTGTCTAAATGTATCAATTCTTACCAAATTTGCGTTCTATTTTTTGTAGATTTTATTTTTTTTTTATGAAAAAACGAACTGTTGGATTTTTATAAAAAAATTATTGAATATAAAAAACAATATTTTCTGTGAAATAAAATAAGTTTGAAGCCAATATTTTTAATTTTTGAAAAGCTATTTGAGCCGAAAATCAATTTTTACCAACTTTTATTAATTTTTTTGTTTAGGTTTTTATTTTTTGTAAAAAAACTGTCAATTCGATTTTTCTCAAAATTAGTCCTAATGTTGAAAACAATATTTCTTATAAGTTAAAATTAGTTAGAAGCCATAATCTCAAATTTTTGAAAAGATATTTAAGTCGAAAATCAATTTTTACCAACTTTTGTTAAATTTTTTTTTCGGTTTTTAATTTTTTGTAAAAAAAACTGTCAATTCTATTTTTTTCAAAATATTACTAAATGTTGAAAACAATATTTTTTGAAAGATAAAAGTAGTTTTAAGCCAATATCTCAAAGTCTTGAAAAGATATTTGAGTCAAAACTCAATTTTTACCAACTTTTTTTTTATTATTTTTTTTAGGTTATTATTTTTTGTAAAAAAACTGTCAATTCGATTTTTCTCAAAATTTTTTCTACTGTTGAAAACAATATTTCTTATAAGTTAAAATTAGTTAGAAGCCATAATCTCAAATTTTTGAAAAGATATTTAAGTCGAAAATCAATTTTTACCAACTTTTGTTAATTTTTTTTTTCGGTTTTTAATTTTTTGTAAAAAAACTGTCAATTCTATTTTTTTCAAAATTTTACTGAATGTTAAAACCAATATTTTTTGAAAGATAAAAGTAGTTTAAAGCCAATATCTCAAAGTTTTGAAAAGATATTTGAGTCAAAACTCAATTTTTACCAACTTTTTTTTATTTTTTTTTAGGTTATTATTTTTTGTAAAAAAACTGTCGATTCGATTTTTCTCAAAATTTTATCAGATGTCAAAAACATTATTCTTCGTTGCACAAAATTGTTTTGGAGATGAAATCATATTTTAGTCGTAAAATTTTCGAAGTGACACATTTTTTTTTTTCAGTTTTTTTGATTTATAAAAAAAACCGTTAATTGATTTTTTTTCCAAAAATATAATTGTTTTGTATCACGTTACAATATATAATACAAAATTTAATTCAAGTCTCTAGCGTCATTGGTTCATGAGATATTTAGGGTTAACCAAAATTTTCACCTTTTTTTTAAACTACTATGGTAAAAAAAACACCCACGCAATTTTCTTGAGAGCCCTTTCTGCATCTTTCTGCCTTATTATCTGTATAACAAAATTTATTTGAAGTCGATATCTCTTCTGGTTCTTGAGCTATGGACGACGAAAAAAACGTCGCGAACGTACGGACGTACGGACGTACGGACGTACAGACGTACGGACGTACGGACGTACGGACGTACGTACACACGCACGCACAGACATCTTTCTAAAAATCTTTTATTTCGACTCTAGGGACCTTGAAACGTCGAGAAATGTCAAAATTTTCAATTTGTCAAATCGGACCCATTACAATAACTTCCTATGGGAAGTTAAAAAGTTGGTAAGAATTGAGTTTTTACTCAAATATCTTTTCAAAACTTTGAGATATTGGCTTTAAACTACTTTAATCTTTCAAAAAATATTGGTTTTCAACATTCAGTAAAATTTTGAAAAAAATAGAATTGACAGTTTTTTTACAAAAAATTAAAAACAGAAAAAAAAAATTAACAAAAGTTGGTAAAAATTGATTTTCGACTTAAATATCTTTTCAAAAATTTGAGATTATGGCTTCTAACTAATTTTAACTTATAAGAAATATTGTTTTCAATAGTAGGACAAATTTTGAGAAAAATCGAATTGACACTTTTTTTACAAAAAATAATAACCTAAAAAAAAAAATAAAAAAAAAGTTGGTAAAAATTGAGTTTTGACTCAAATATCTTTTCAAGACTTTGAGATATTGGCTTTAAACTACTTTTATCTTTCAAAAAATATTGTTTTCAACATTCAGTAATATTTTGAAAAAAATAGAATTGACAGTTTTTTTACAAAAAAATAAAAACCGAAAAAAAAGTTGGTAAAAATTGATTTTCGACTTAAATATCTTTTCAAAAATTTGAGATTATGGCTTCTAACTAATTTTAACTTATAAGAAATATTGTTTTCAACATTAGGACAAATTTTGAGAAAAATCGAATTGACAGTTTTTTTACAAAAAATAAAAACCTAAACAAAAAAATTAATAAAAGTTGGTAAAAATTGATTTTCGGCTCAAATAGCTTTTCAAAAATTAAAAATATTGGCTTCAAACTTATTTTATTTCACAGAAAATATTGTTTTTTATATTCAGTAATTTTTTTATAAAAATCCAACAGTCCATTTTTTCATAAACTACAAAAAATAGAACGCAAATTTGGTAAGAATTGATACATTTAGACAAACTTTTAAGCAAGACAAATCGATAGACGGGATGGGAAGTTATCAGTGTGGGTCGCATCCCAGCCTCTTTTTTTTTTTTTGAATTTTGATACAATCAAAACAAACTTGCCCTATTTTTGTAATGCTTAAGAGAGCCAAAAACATATAAAACGAATAAATAATAAGATGATTTCGCAAAGTACAAATACAGTGTTATCATTATAGTATCTGACTAAATTTATGGATATTTTCATTAGTTATTTATTAGTTTCAATTTGACGTTTTGAGCATTTGAAGTTTTGAGCAAACATTGAATTTAATGCTTTCATAGTTTAAAAAAAACTACGTTTTGGAGTTAATTCTTAGTACTGATTTTGAATCCAAACTTCAGTTTTAAATATTTGCTTAAGATTTAAAAATGCCCGTTTTTTTGATATTTTTGATTGACGTCCACAGTGTTCTAATCTCCAGGGCGGTTGGGTCTGTGAATCGTCGGTACACATTTTCTAGTCGTGTTGTGTTAATAATGTTTGTATAGTGCTTTGTTTAAGCTTGCAAGGATAGTTGGAAGCAAAATTACTGCCGTAATTGTTTTTTGTTTCACAGATTTTCTTTCTTGGTGGTTTGAAATAAAATTAAAAAGCCTTGAAAGAGTTTTTTGCTGTGTTACTGTAAGTTTTACCGCAACAAAAATGTTCCTTCGGTCGTTCTTTTCCACTTTCTTTTTCGTTGCGTCTGCAAAATACTGCTATAGGCAACCATGGTCCTCGTCTCGTACCTAGCCTGTATTTTGCAAAAAAAAACCAACGCAGGTGTTAGATTTCCTGAGGTGAAATGAGGTGAAGTTTTTACAACTTCACTTTATTTTTAATGCTTATGCCAAATAATACAACTGCTCCAAATTTCATTGAGATAAAATTGTTTAATAGGTTCTTTCAATAATGTTACTTATTGTTCTTGAAAAAACCATATTTTTACGTAAAAATAGCAATAACTTATTAAGGATGGTTTAATTTCTTTGAATCCAATCATACAATTTCTTGAATTAATTATTTAAATTTTAATTTATCTGTCCCAGACTATATTTAATCCGCAAACATTTATTATTTTATAGATACGGTTCCAGAAATGATTTATAGATTTATTGAGCAAAATGTACGACCTGGACCATTAATTTCACTTAAATGTTCAGCTAGCGGATCTCCGCCACCTCAGGTATGTTATTTTATTTGATTATTAACTATATTATATATTAAATTTTCTAATTAAAAGTATATAGAACAAAGTCTTAAATAGATAGTCAAAGATTTTGACACAGCCTAATGTTAAATTCTATTAAGTTGTTAATAACCGCCAGTTATTTTATATAGTAATACAAAATGGCATTTCTTATCAATACAATTTTTATAATGTTGTATTCCTCAATTAAATTGATAAGTAAAAGCTGATTTAAATGCTCACAAACTGCTGTTACTAAAATTAATCAAACTCATCAAACGATGAAATGAAAACGACAAATCAGGCAGTACTGAAACAGTATTATCTTTGATAATATGATAAATACTGTACTCTGTCCCATAAATATGTTCAGCACAGTTCTTATGGGATATCTTTTCTCTGCACAAATTGATTTGCTGCACGCAAATCTATCTTAAATATCCTTGAATGTCAAATGGAAGGTCTGTGGTGATGTTATCAGGGCCCAAATTTACATATGTTCCTGCATGCCTCATTTTTAAATTTATGTAGTCCAATACTAGTAATTTAGCAAGTATGTAAATACATATTTATAAAACATTTTAAATACTTATACTTTTTTTAAACAGTTTTCATGGTTCCTTGACTCTCAGCCGCTTATGGATGTATCACTTCAGCTCCGAGTTGCCATTGGCCAATATGTGGACATGTCTGGAGATGTCGTAAGTCATTTGAATATTTCTCATGTTCGACCTGATGATGGGGGACTTTACAAGTGTATGGCCTCAAACACGATGGGTAGCGTAACACATGCAGCAAGATTGAACGTTTTTGGTACGTTTATTTCCAGTTATTGCACCAATTTTGAGGAAAAAATCTTATATCTGTATGTGCAAGACTGCTTAATATATTCTTAATTCATATGCTAAAAAAAGTGCCTTCACAGAGCTTAATAGTCTACTCTTATCGTCAACGTAAAGGAACTGCCCTTGTGCGTAGAAAATGTACTTTTCTAGCTTAACCCTTAAGGGAAATGCTCATTTTAAGGTACTAACTGACAAATTAAAGGTGACGTTTAGCTTATAAAAAAAGTGACAAAACAATCCGTCATTGGAAAGCTGTGATATTTAAACTTGAAGTTAGTAGTCGTAAAAAACTTTGAAAAATAACCTCCCTTATTTTTTACCGTTCTACTGATTTTGATATATGTACTTGGATTTAAGTTCTAAAAACATTTTGTTTGTCCTTTTGGCACCAAAATTAACCTTATTTGTATAAGTCATCATCGATCAAGCAGTTTTTTAGTTTTTGTAGATATCTTGCAATATATAAACAGTTATTTCGACGAGAAACAGAAATGCTCTTTTAACATGTAGGGAATACAAAATTATTGCCGTTTTCGTTTTTAGTTTACAGATTTTTTTTCTTGGTGGCTGACTAAAATTTGAAGTAGTGTTTATTGAGTAGATTTTCGGGCTCGTTCTGATTGTTAATAAGTATTACATCAATTTAGTACCTTGACTTATATAATTGCAGTGTAAACAAAAGAATTAAAATGACTTTAAGTTCTTTAAATGCAAAGGATTTAAGCATAAAAGAAGGAAATAAATAAGCAGCATATAAATTCTTCGACCATTTATAGAACAGGACATCAGAATCTGCTCGACAAGCCTGCAATATTTTTCCATAAAACAACAGAAGTGGCCATCACCAAAAAAGAAAAAGATAAAGGCTTTGACAAATGCGCTATATACATATAATACGCAAGTATTTTTTTAACGAGCTTCCTACGTTTGACAAGATTTTGTTGCTATGTTACATTTTGTACGTTTTTTGTACACCTTTTTTCAAAGATTTAAATCAAATTTTCTTTACACTGTAAAGTTCATGCAAATAATTGATATATTTTTCTTACATTACAGAAATACTTTTCCGAGTTTTAATACGTTTTTACTATATACATATAAACATTTATAAGTACCTTTAAACTATCATTTTGAGATTATGGGAAAACACTGTGTACCAAATTATAGTCATTTTTTTCTTTTTCGGTTGTCGGAAAATATTTTCCGATTTACTTACTATGTTGTAGCTTTTTTAATGTTTTTTTTTAAATATTCGTGAAGGCTTCCGGCAACACTGCTATCAAAAATTGTTAGTATTTTATAGGAAGTAAAAAGAAGTACCATTGGTTTATTCTCTTTCACTTTCGGGTTTTGGCATATAAATCTAACTAATGGGGCATTTCACGTGAAGCGGACAGGGAAAAAAAAGTGACATCTTGGATTTCGCTCATATTTAGGTCAATTACAGTATTTGAGAATATAAAAAAGTAATTTAATTTTTTTTATTCTACGGCACTTAGTTTAGGAATTACGGACTACCAAAAAATTGACCCACTATGAAAAGCCATTATTTTAAATCAGTGCTGTAGGTATTAGATATAAAGTAAAAATATATTGTAGGTATGTTTTAACAAGAAAAAATGTGTATTATTTTTGTGATAAAGTCGGTGCAAAAAAAATTTTTTTTTTCTTGCTCAAAACCGGAAGTAAAGTTTTCAAAGTAAAATTTCAGTAACTTCGACCATTTTTTTTTTAATTTTTATTTCTGCAAAATAAAGATAAAACTATGTAGATATTACATAAAAAGTTTCAAAATGGAGACTTAAGTAAAGTAATAGAAAAAGCCCTCGATCACATATTATTAATTCTGTGATCTCGGCCTTTTTCTGTTTTACTACACTAGTATCGTAAATAACTATTTTATCTAAATTACAAAGTAAATGTTATCACGCACAAAAACGTATGTACAATAAAGAATTGAAAGTTAGTTGAAAACGTATCAATGTTTCGAATAAATTGACAAATATAGGAAAGTAAATTTCGTCCAACCGCCCCAACCTGGCTACGCGTGCAATACGCTCTGTGAGACATAATGTTCCATATCTCTAAAACGACTTAAGTCTCCATTTTGAAACTTTTTATGTAATATCTACATAGTTTTATCTTTATTTTGCAGAAATAAAAATTAAAAAAAAAATGGTCGAAGTTACTGAAATTTTACTTTGAAAACTTTACTTCCGGTTTTGAGCAAGAAAAAAAAAATTTTTTTTGCACCGACTTTATCACAAAAATAATACACATTTTTTCTTGTTAAAACATACCTACAATATATTTTTACTTTATATCTAATACCTACAGCACTGATTTAAAATAATGGCTTTTCATAGTGGGTCAATTTTTTGGTAGTCCGTAATTCCTAAACTAAGTGCCGTAGAATAAAAAAAATTAAATTACTTTTTTATATTCTCAAATACTGTAATTGACCTAAATATGAGCGAAATCCAAGATGTCACTTTTTTTTCCCTGTCCGCTTCACGTGAAATGCCCCTAATATCTATTTTTCTGCAATATGCAGATGCAGTTACGCGTAAATCTACTTTTAAACTATTGTTGCAAAAAACTGGTTAATTTAGTATTTAGTATTTAGTATTTAGTATTTAGTATTTATTTATTTATTCATCAATCAGACAAAAATATCTTACAGACTACTTGAAAATAACTTACATAAATAAAAATTAAGGTAATTACTTTAAAATTACCTGTTCTCATTTTCATACTTTTTGAACACTGTCATGAATTTCTGATAAATTCGTGGAGAACTGATTCAACAACGTCAAACATCTCGAATCTTCTAATTTAAATTTGGTTGCACTTATTCATTTAAACATTATTTTTTTAGAAGAATTAGAATTAGAAATACATTTTATTTATTCATTTTCATTTTACAACTAGTTAATACAAAAATGTACAATAAATAAAGAATAAATAATAGTTATCATCCTTTAGCTTCAAGCTAGTGTTGAATGATACAAAGCGAATTTAAATTTACATAAATTAAAAACTGATGTGGGGTGACAATCAGAGCTGCAATGATACTAAATTGTTTAAGGCAGGTGATCAAATAAGTTATTATTATTATTATTTTTTTTTTTTTTTTATTTCAAATATTAAATACAAAATAGGAAAGAATTAGAATTAGAACATATTCATATAAATTAAGAGAAAAAGAAATATAATAAAAAGTAGATACTCAGTTTTTAAACATCAATGTTTCTTTAACAATAATTATCTATACAATTTAAGTCAATTGTGAAAAGCCAGTCTTTTACTTTTTTTAGAAAAGAGTTTAAATTTGGAGAAGTTCTGATAGATGTTGGTAAGTTATTAAATGCCTTGGGTGCTGCGACAGTATAAAAGTTAGAGAAATGAGTTTTATGAGCAGTGGGTATATTGACAAGATGCATATTATTTATGCGTAGATTATATAACTGCGAGTTCCTACTTGGAATGTTACCACTTTGCTTGAAAAATTCTTTCAGTACTTTAAAAATGTAAAGGTGTCTCAAAGGTAGAATTCCCAAATCCTTGAATAAGGGCCAACTTTCAGTTAATCGATTTTTGTTGCAAATGATTCTAATTAGATGTTTTTGAGCAATCAACAAGGGTCTTAAAGTACTAGCATATGAACCACCCCAGCTGGATAAACCATATTGTATTTTAGAGTGTGCAAGTCCGTAGTATATTGAAGTTAAAACACTTTTTGAGCAGAATGGTTTTAACAGATACATTTTTCTAGTAATGAGCATCAAATAATTTTTTATATTGCAAATATGATCTTTCCAGTTAAGATTAAAATCAATTGTAACTCCTAGATATTTAAAACTGTACACTGAATCAATTTTGAAACAAGAATCTGAACAAGAACCAGCTGCTTGAAAATTAGGTCTACCGCAACTATGTAAAGGAAAGGTGAATTGTTTACAATTCGACCCATGAAATATAAAATCGTAATTGCAAAGCTGATGACTAGAAGTTTTGAATGACATTATTTTAGTTTTTTCACTAAGGATTAACTTATGA
Organism: Eupeodes latifasciatus; assembly: GCA_920104205.1. Classification (NCBI taxonomy): domain Eukaryota; kingdom Metazoa; phylum Arthropoda; class Insecta; order Diptera; family Syrphidae; genus Eupeodes; species Eupeodes latifasciatus. The sequence goes on from OV049924.1 coordinate 285,002,589, forward strand.
ACAGAGAACCAAGTTCTTAGAATTTCGAGATCTTCTTCAATTTGAATGTTACAATTATGTTCTGAGTTTGACTGGTAGGTAAACGATATATCATCCGCAAAAGCCGTAGGAAGGCCATTCAACTGCAACCTAAAGAGAGAGTTGATATAAACCAGAAAAAATAAGGGGCCGAGAACGGAGCCCTGAGGTACTCCAGATTTTAGATATCGAGCTTCACTCATTACACCATTAACTACCACTTTTTGAACTCTTTCTTTTAAATATGACTTAAGCCATTGAAAAAGAACTCCTCTTAATCCTGCATTATATAATTTACTTAGCAGTAAATCATGATCAACCATGTCAAAGGCTTTAGTCATATCAATAAAAAGAGCCATAGTCGGTTTATTATGATTCAAGCTGCCATAGAGCTGACTGCAAAGTCGAAGAATTGCATCTTCGGTTGACTTTCCAGACCGAAATCCAAATTGATTTTCGCTAAAAAAACAATTTTTATCTAAGAAAGAAGTAATTCTTTTTTTCATTAGTTTTTCGAAAATTTTTGAGAAGGTGGGAAGAAGAGAAATAGGTCTGTAGTTTGACATATTTGTTCTATCTTCTTTTTTATAAAGAGGGATTACCTCCGCACATTTAAATTGTTGAGGAAAACAACCTTGTTCAACACTTAAGTTAAATATATAACTTAACACATCTGAGACATATAAAGCAATTTTTTTTGAGTAAGTTACTAGATATTCCATCTGAAGTACAAGAGTTTTTGTTTTCCAATGATAAAATAGTTTTATAAGTTTCAAAAGATGAAATAGCATCGAAAGCAAAGCTGTTAGGTTGTAAATATTCAGAATATAAACTGCGTGGATCAGAACAGTTGCAATCCACACACAAATCAAAAGACGGCTGCAATTTTTCCGAGATTTCCGTAAAATATTCATTGAATTTGTTTGAAATACATTTTGAATCGCATAGTGAAATACCGTCTGCAACAATAGTTCCTATAGCGTTAGAGTTCGTTTTCTTTCCTAAGATATCGTTGATAATTTTCCATTCCCTTTTTACATTGCCTTTCGAACTTCTGAATAAATTAGAATAGTAATTTTCACGATTTGATTCAATGTTAGTTTTAACAGCTTTACATAACGAATCGTAATATTTGTGTAGTTTTGTGTTATTTGGGTGTTTTTTCAGCTTAGAACCAACTTTGTTTTTATTTTTTATCTGCTTAAGAAGGCAATGGCTCATCCAAGGTTTTAAAAACTTCTTTTTATTATTCTTAATGGAAAAAGAAGAACATGTGTTGATATGCTTTTGCAAGATTGCGTTAAAAACATTAAGTGAAGAAGATGGATCCTTTTCAGAATAAACTTGATCCCAAAATTCATGTTTCAAAATACTAAGTAATAAGGTATAATCTATTACAAGGTGCTCTTTATCATTATTGGAACTTGAAATATTTTCCATGTCATTAGTTTTTAAAACGATCATTTTGTGATCAGTGATTTTATAATCTAGAACACTTCCACAAAAATGAAACTTATTATTCCTACTAAAACGCGAGAAAATGTGGTCAATGCAAGTACTTGAAGTTAGTGTGACGCGGGTTGCCTCTTTAATATAACCTTTGAGACCATTTGAGGCCATAAGAAATAGGTAATTTTCAACATTTAATAAAACAATCAAAAAATTAATTAATTTTAAGTAACCTTAGTTACAAGTAAGCGGATGTAATGCACCATCACAAGAATACTTGCAACTTGCCCTACTCATTCCTGTTCTACTGCATGCAAAGACAAAACCAGAGAAGATATCAACATCGGATAACGATTTAATCAGAATGCCAGTTCTTAAAATTATCAACTAGGGCAAGAGAAGTTAATAATCATATCCTGAACGTTTCCTTTAATTTTATTTATCAGCACTCCACAAAAATATTATAGTCAACAACAAAAGAAATTAGTAAAAAAGAGGCTGGGATGCGACCCACACTGATAACTTCCCATCCCGTCTGTCGATTTGTCTTGCTTAAAAGTTTGTCTATATGTATCAATTTTTACCAAATTTGCGTACTATTTCTTGTAGATTTTATTTTTTTATGAAAAAACGGACTGTTGAATTCTTATAAAAAAAATTACTGAATATCGGAAACAATATTTTCTGTGAAATAAAATAAGTTTGAAGCCAATATTTGTAATTTTTGAAAAGCTGTTTGAGTCGAAAGTAAATTTTTACCAAGTTTTAGTATTGTTTTTTTTTTAGGTTTTTATTTTTTGTAAAAAAAACTGTCAATTCGATTTTTCTCAAAATTTTATCGAATGTTGAAATAAATATTTCTTATAATTTAAAATTAGTCAGAAGCCGTTATCTCAAATTTTTGAAAAGATATTTGAGTCGAAAATCAATTTTTAACCATTTTTAAAAATTTTTTTTTTTCGGTTTTTAATTTTTTGTAAAAAACCTGTCAATTCGATTTATTTCAAAATTTTACTGAATGTTGACAACAATATTTTTGAAAGATAAAAGTAGTTTAAAGCCAATAACTCAAAGTTTTGAAAAGATATTTGAGTCGAAAATCAATTTTTACCAACTTTATTTTAATTTTTTTTTAGGTTTTTATTTTTTGTAAAAAAAACTGTCAATTAGATTTTTCTCAAAATTTTATCAGATATCAAAAACATTATTCTTCATTGCACAAAATTGTTTTGGAGATGAAATCATATTTTAGTCGTTAAATTTTCGAGGTGAAATTTTTTTTTTCAGTTTTTTTGATTTATAAAAAAAACCGTTAATTGGATTTTTTTCCAAAAATATAATTGTTTTGTATCACGTTACAGTATATAATATAAAATTTAATTCAAGTCTCTAGCGTCATTGGTTCATGAGATATTTAGGTTTAACCAAAATGTTCACCTTTTTCTTAAACTGCTATGGTAAAAAAACCACCCACGCAATTTTCTTGAGAGCCCTTTCTGCATCTTTCTGCCTTATTATCTGTATAACAAAATTTATTTGAAGTCGATATCTCTTCTGGTTCTTGAGCTATGGACGACGAAAAAAACGTCGCGAACGTACGGACGTACGGACGTACGGACGTACAGACGTACGGACGTACGAACACACGCACGCACAGACATCTTTCTAAAAATCTTTTATTTCGACTCTAGGGACCTTGAAACGTCGATAAATGTCAAAATTTTCAATTTGTCAAATCGGACCCATTACAATAACTTCCTATGGGAAGTTAATAATTTGTAAATCCAAGAAAATCAATTATTTGTATGGCAAGCAGTAATATAATTAAGCTCAAATTGAGTCATAATAAAAAGAGGCAATTATAAACTAACAAGAAAACTTCTTCTATTTACTTACATAGTATACAAAAGACTTTAACAATAGTCGAGCACTGATTGTTAGCAATGATTTTTATCCGATTTTATTTAGATTTAAGTCAATAAACAAGGAGTTAAGGTTTTATGGTGTGATCATGCGATTAAGAGCTTCATTCTTGCAAAAGACAGGTCTATGGAAGTCAACATGTAGGAGTTCAGGACGAATTTTGTTCATAGAATGAGTAACATAGGGATAATTAAATTCCTTTGACATAGTTTTATAAAAAAAAACTAAATCAATAAAATTCATGTTATGTGTAAATTCTCTGGCCATATTATTAGACGCACTTTAGATTTTATGCAAAATCTCAATTTTCAGCTATTTCAATCAGGTTTAAGAATATTGTAATGCATTTAAATTATTTTGTATGCAGAGTATAAACTATTTCCTACTTTTTTATAAAAATAAAACAACAGATTTATAGATTTTTTTTTTATAATATTTAAAAATATTGCGTATAACCTAATAGTTATAAAAATACTGCAGTGCGTCTAATAATATGGCCATGGACTTTATGTACACCTAACTCCTTAGAAGTGAAGACGTTAGAGAATTTGTGCTGCGAAATACAATAATCAAATACACTTACTGGCTTTTTTCTGTAATACCAAAATGTAAAACTATCAACATTAATGTGTTCAATAATACGATCATGAGTAGACTTTATTATTTAAAAAAAAATCATATCATCATCAAAAATCCGAAGTCATGCCATTAATAGACAGGGTTAGAAAAGGCCAAGATGGTTTGTTGGGTAACACTAGAATGAGCAACAAAAAGTTTCTTCCTTATTTTGCTAACGCTAAAAGTCAACTTCACCCATCGTTATATTAAATTTTCGGATTGCATTCTTGAATCAAAGTTTGACCATCAAACATATTTTCGTGTAACATTAGCCGATCAATCACATGACTTGACAAAACTCTCACTATACTCGTAGAATAGTATTAAAACTAACGATATAAATTTCATTTTTGTATCGAATACAAAATCGTTGGACCAATGGCATTTTATCTTTAAACTGATTTTTCCTTATATATAAAATAAGTTGTTTAACTGATATATTGACTTTAGAAAGTAACCTCAGTAAATCCTTTTCGCTCACCACAAAATATGAGACATTTTCGGCTGATGCACCACCATACCGGAAATTTGAACAGCTTCATGTTTATGAACATTTTGGCCGAATATCGTCAATAATCATCTGCTCATCTATTGAAAGATGATAGGCGAATATCCCAAATATCATAAATTTTGGGTTAAGCAATTTGTTTACGTCCGAAAACTTAGCAACATTTTAGCCGGAATTGATTTTACTGTTATCACAGACATGTAAATATGCTTTTATAGTTTTGAATCGATCTAAGCTTATGGCATCTTTTATAACATCGCAGCGAAGTACTGATTGATTGGACCAATTTAGATCTAACTGGGCCACAAGTATTTTAATGAATTCACGGTTTAAAAGCTACACTCCGCTTCAACTAGATAAACACGCAAATTGTATAGGGTATGTTTTTTTTTTTTTTTTTGTAACATTGAGCTTTAATGTAACGTTTGATGATGCTTACCTACCGTTTGCTTGTGATGTTTAGAAAACAAATCAAAAAGAATAGTTCAAAAACTACCTTTAAAAAAAATTCTTTCTCCCTTGCAAAGCATTTCATATGGAAAAATGGGTATATCAAAAACTTTGAATAGTGTTGAATGAGCTAAAATTGATTTCTTAAAAGAACAAGGACTGATCGGGCGTGCTGTAGCTACCAAAATTGATCGGAGTTTTAAGGTTGTCTATTCTTACCTCAGAAAAAAAAATTCCTAAGGGAAAACATGAAAGGAGGTAAAACAATAGCAACAACAGCAGTTAATCGACGAGCAATTTTGGGATGTGCTTTCAATTCTGCGGCAAAAATTAAAGAAAAAGCAAGTGTTTCAATAGTCCGCATCAGAGTAATAAACAGCGTGGATCCTTTAAAACGGTTAAAACTTCAAAAGAAACCACCACTAACCGAGCAACGAAAAGGTAGGTATTCGTTTAGAATTTTCTAGACTCCATATGAGTTGGAAAATTGATTGGCGCAACGTAGGATTTGTGATGAGAAAAAGTTCAACTTTGATGGCCCCGATATGGCTTGAATTATTACTTTCATGATATGAGGAAAGAAAAACGATTTTTAGAGCGGCATCATAGTCGAGAAGGTGGACTTATGGTATGGAGAGCAGTTATCTACTATGGGAGTGTTGATCTTCAGTTTCAAACGTCAAAAATGACTGGAATTACGTACAAAGAAATTTTGGAAAGATATTTTCCAAATTTTTCAAATATTTTTGGACCCATTGACTGGAATTTCCAACAGGACAACGCCCCCATCCACACGACGCGCATTATTGTCAAAAGTTGGATACAGGACCAGAATGTTGAATTGCTTCAATTGCCGCCATACTCACCGACCTGAACCTTATAGAAAATGTATAGGGAAAGTTGTACAAAAATTGTATAAATCTGGCCATCAGTTTGAGGACAGAGAATCCCTTGTTGCAGCCATTAAATTAAGGTGGAGGGAAATTTCGCTGTACTACTTAACGATTCCACGCCAGACCGTATTTATGAAGTAATAAAGAATAACTATGAAGTAAACTAGAAATAACTAATACAAAAATGTTGAAAGAAAAACTTGTTTCATTTTATTCCATGAGATTTTATTTCCAATTTCAACAGTTTTTTTTTTTTTTTTCCAAATTCATTTTTATTAATTCATTCTTAAGACTATCTTAAAGCTAGACAAAAATTCATAAAACTAGCCTAATTATCCATAACTTACAACTAACTTACTGGTCTCATACGGACACTCTAAGTTAAACAATCATACTTAATGCTAATGCCTTTCGGCCCTAAGATCTATTTAACTTCAATTCATTTTATTTATTTTTGTATTCATTAGAAAATTTAGAAAAAAACTAATGTCTATATCCTTTTTTATTTCCAATTTCAACAATTGTGTCTAATCAGTTGACGAAAAAAAAAACTGCATTTTTTCATATGGAACGCCTTACAAAAGAGCAAGACAAAAAATAGCGGTACTTTTTAAATTATTTTTTCTGATTTGTTTTCTCAATATCACAAGCGAAGGGTAAGCATCATCAAATGATACATTATAGCTCAATGTTACGAAAAAATGAACAGTTTGTATGTTTATTCAGTAGAAGCGGAGTGTAGAAAGGGTAAATTGATTCTTCTAGGAATGTTACATTGAAGATGAAAGGTTTTCCAATATAGATGTTCGACGAATTGAGAGATGTCTGTGCGTGAGTGTGTACGCACATTCGTACGTCCGTACCTCCGTACATTAGCGACGTTTTTTTCGTCGTCCATAGTTCAAGAACCAATCGAGATATCGACTTGTTATACAGATAATAATGCAGAAATAGCAGAAAGGACTCTCAAAAAAATTGAGTGGGTGTTTTTTTACCATAGCAATTTAAAAAAAGGTGATAAATATCTCACGAACCAATAACTCTAGAGACTTGAATTTAAATTTTATATTATATATTGTAACGCGATACCAAACAAATATATTTTTGGAAAAAATTCCAGTTAACGGTTTTGTTATAAATCAAAAAAGCTAAAAAAAATATGTTTCGAAAATTTTATGAACAAAAAATGATTTTATCTCCAAAACAATTTTGTGCAACGAAGAAAAACGTTTTAAACATCTGTAAGATTTTGAGAAAAATCGAATTGACAGTTTTTTTTATAAAAAGAAAACAGTACTCGAAGTTGGTAAAAATTGATTTTGGACTCAAATATCTTTTCAAAAGTTTGAGATTATAGCTTAGAACTAATTTTATCTTATAAGATATTGTTTTCAACATTCAGACAAATTTAAAGAAAAATCGAATCGACAGTTTTTAACAAAAAATAAAAACCTAAAAAAAAACATTACTAGAAGTTCGTAAAAATTGATTTTCGACTCAAATATATTTTCAAGAATTAAAAATATTGGCTTCAAACTAATTTTATCTTATAAAAAATACTGTTGTCAACATTCGATAAAATTTTGAGAAAAATCGAATTGACAGTTTTTTATCTTTTCAAAATCTATAAGTATTAGATTTAAACTAATTTTATCTCACAAAAGATATTGTTTTCAACATTCTGTAATTTTTTTTTTAAATTCAAACATTCTGTTTTTTTCATATAAAATTAAAATCTACAAAAAATAGTACGAAAATTTGTTAAAAAATGATGTTCGGATTTCGATATCTTGTGAACAATAGAAGATATTCAAATTAATGTCATTCATCCAAGTTGTATTTGTTTATAGATATAAGAAATAAAAACTTTTAAGAAATACTACTAAAATTGGTAAAAATTGGTTTTTGACTAAAAATCTCGTTACCAAAATAGATTTTGAAATCAAACTATTTCAGCATATGCAAAATATAGTTGGTAATTTTTAATTTTTTTAGAATAATTCAACTGACAAATTTTTTAATAAAACACGAAAACCTACAAACTTTTAAGCAAGACAAGTCGACACACAGTTATCAGTGTGGGTCGCATCCCAGTAGGACAAGAGCTAGAGAAGCTCACAAACATGCCTTTGCAGTTTTCCCAAAATAAAACGGAAATAGGTTAGTGTGTGAAAATTATAATAAAATATAACATTTATGGCAATTTGACAGGAATATCAACAATTAAATCATTGTTCTATTATAATTTTAATGCAAATTATTCTTACTTGAGCAATCCATATTATTTAGGTCTTATGTACTTAAAAAAAAAAAAACAAAAAAAACAGTTTTGAATGTTTAATGTACTTTATAAATATTCATTTGACCAAATAAGTAAGCCTAAGTTATAACTTAAAACTACTTGTAGGTCCTCCATATGTTCGCGCAATAGGACCAATCAAAGCAGTGGCCAACGATGATATAGCAATCTACTGTCCATTTTCTGGATATCCAATAGAACAGATAAGATGGGAAAAAGGACATCACGAATTGACGTCAAGTTAAACATATAAATAAAGGACTATTCACATTAGATCAACCAGCAACCGACGAATGAATAAATAAATATGACTTTAAACATTTTATAAACCTAGTGCAAATTTTAAACAAAAAGAGTAGCAATATACCTTTAGTTAATAAGGTAAAAAAAAATATAGCTTTTTCATTACTAAAATAAGAGAAAATCAAGAATAAAAATGGTTGGTCGCGAAATGCAATCTGATTGTAACGAACTGTCAAACTCAATTCGCGTTCCACATACGATCCACACTTTAAAGAATAAAATGTTCGCGCGAGTTAAAGAATGAGAGTCCAAACGTTTTGTTATTTAAGTTGTTTTTATTGCGGAGGTATATTCACGACTGAATTTCTAAATTTATATTTTTTAAGTTGTTCGATCAAATTTATTTTACATTCATTATTAATATGCTGATCGAACAATTTCCTTTAGGTATTATCTTACAATTTTGTATTTTTTTATTTGTCAATTTAACATTTATTAATACTCGTATTACATTTGATCATAAACTAATTGAATTACCGTTTAAGGTTGATATACTATAGTGGTGACGAAGGTCACCATACAAATATGTAACTCGCGCGTCTTAACCTAAAAATGTTATTCTAGTCTTTGTTGTGCATCTGTAGTTGCGAAAAAAATATTCCACGTGAAAGAAATGTCATAATGGACGAATATTCGTTGGTTGCTGGTCGCTCTCATGTGAATAATCCTTAATTGCCAAAGCCAAAAACACTCTAGTAAAGATATAAATCCTCGGTAGCCATATTGGTTTGCCTACAAGCTAAACCGGAAACTGGCCTCATAAAGTATTTCTTAGTGTGCGTGTATTTTCTCCTCTAATTTATGAAATTTCCCCTAAAAACTCAGTAAATGTGTCTATGTATGCGTGAAAACACGTCAATTTTACTCGTTGAATTCTTCCACATTACAAATACAACAATGTAAACAAATGGGTTTTGAAGGGTGATACGTACGAAGGATTTATATCTTCATATAGAGTGTTTTTGGCCAAAGCGTTTCTTTATTTTTGTTTTTAACACCTTTCTCTTTAGATTCTCATTATGCTCTCACTTCGATACAAGAAGGGGGCTATTTAGTTATAAAAGGTGTCGATCCGGCTCGAGATGCCGGGCTTTATACGTGTATTGTTCGAAGTCGTACAGGAGAAGAGTCCCGCAGAGATATGCAACTTACAGTGAATAGTAAGTTTAATTAATTGTTGAAATTGTCTAATCTCTGATAAGGATAACGGAATATGATTATACTACACAAACAGTGGCGAACAAAAATGATGATACATGTTTGAGGAAAATGAAATAGAGGGAAATGTTTATTTTGTTGTCTATAAAACAGTCGTATAGAAAAAAAAAAAAAATTAAAAAAATTGCAGCTGATGTTAAAAATTGCATAGTTTTTTTTCTACTTTAAGAAAAATAGCGAGAGGTTGAAAATCTGCCAACACAAAGTCCGGATTTGAATCCGATAAACCCCAAGGAAACTTGAACAAGTTATGGGTACGAATTTAAGAGTAGTGGGGGGTGAATATTTCACATGCTCATATTGGAAATTAGCTTGAAAGTATGCCAAAGAGAGTGGGGAGTGGCATACAAAATAAAGGGGTTTGGACCACTAAAAATGCGGTTCAAGCTAAAATTAAAAAAAATTTAATTAATGTGATTTTCGCTATGTATTTCTTGAATCAATTTTTGTATTCTTTTCATAAGTCAATACATAAGCCGTTTATTTTGAAAGTGGCATAAGTCACTTTTTTTTAAGTCGAGATATTTAAGATATTTGTTATACCGTTAATTACCAATACTTCTCTCGAAGAAATCTCAATAGTTATCAACTTATTGAGTGCAAATTTTTTAAAAATGAAAAGATACCGTTCAATTGTATTTAGTGTTGCCATTAACTCGATTTTTTTGAAAAAGTGACTTATGCCACTTTCAAAATAAACGGCTCAAATACTTAAGCTTTCGTAATAAAAACAATTTTTTTCAGTTGTTCATTGTAAACATACATTTTTTTTAATTTTTTGTTCGCGATTTCTCAGTACCTACATTACCTCATTTTTGCTCGCCACTGTAAAAATATTTGTATAATACAAATAACTCCAATTGGTATTATTTTATAAAAAAAAAGGTCCCCCAGTAATTGAGCCGTTCAAATTTCCTAAGAACCTCCAAGAAGGTGGAAGAGCCCAAATTACGTGTGCTGTGTCATCAGGTGACATGCCAATTTATTTTAGCTGGAAAAAAGATGATATGTCTATACCAATGAGCTTACAGGTTTGTAGATTGACATTGTGTGCTTTGTGTTTTTGTTTGCTTACTCCTCTTTTTTACTCAGATAACTGAAAAAAAGGAAGAATTTTTTTCGTTATTAGTTTTCAAGGACATCAGCTCAAAGCATAGTGGGAAATATTCTTGTTTTGCCAGCAATGCTGCTGCAAAAGTTAACTTCACAGCCGAATTACAAGTTCGAGGTACTATTAAATTATATAATCTAGCTTTGAAGTTTATTGGACCTGATGTCTTCGCTTTTATTTTATCTTAAAATCAGTTGCTCCACGTTGGTCATTTGAACCCATGGATACGGCTATTATGTTGGGAAATACTATATCAATAGACTGTAATGCAGAAGGATATCCAATTCCTGTAATAACATGGTTTAAAGGACAGGGTAAGTTTGCAAGTTTATGGAAAAGGGTGTTGTAGATCTAGTGGTTGAGTACGATAACATGATTTTAAAAAGTTTTAAAAAACTTGCATATGTTTTAATTATTGTCGAAGTTGCGAAAATAATAATTTAAATTCTTAACCGAAAGCAAGTGACTACATGCTTTTAAATCTTCATTCTGGTTCATGGGAAAATTCAAAATTACCAAAACTACTTGCCTTCAATTTTAATTTGTCGGGTATTTATGGAAGCCCCTTAACATAATAATAAATGCTAGCTATTGTAAGAAAGGGGTGTACTGCTTGTTCAAACAATAGAATTTGCGGTAGGGTAGAGGTTGTGTTTATGCATTTTACATTTAAAAAACAAGGATTGAAAATAACATAATATGTGTGTACATTAAATATCAAGAGCTGTTTTCTAAATATGCATATACGTGGCCTAAGGTTTTATATTTAAAATTTTGAGACATACATATTAAACAAAACACATAACCTAAATACTACTGGAAACAAAATGTAATTAGAGTTAGCAGGGTGGTTATGTAAACAAACTTATATGAATATTCAAATTTATTTCAAAAATCTTTTTTAACATCTTCAGGGGTAACTTTTTATTAAATTAGATCATTCAAAGCAGGTCAATAAATTTTTAACTTAAAAAATAAATTAGGTGGCGCAACAGTCCGTTGAGAACTAGGGCCTAGTGACTTACAACTCTCAACCATTCCTGTGTGCGAGTACTGTTGTCAGGGATGGAGGGGACCTACAGTTTTAAGCCGAATCCGAACGGCTAATTTGAGAAAGCACTTTTCATGACAAGAATTACTCTTGGAGGATTTGTCAATTCCTCGCAAGAGGCAGTACCCGTGAAAACTTTTTGTTATTTACATGGCACAGGCAGGGATCGAACCCAAGACCTCTGGCGTGACAGTCCTACGCACTAACCATTACAAAAAACATTTTAACTTAATTGTTTTAAGTTTTTACATTCCATGTTTTTGTACGTTTTTAAAAAATTATTCATTTTGAAATTTATTTATATTTTTAAATTTAAAATTAAAAAAATAAATAATTTTATAAATCATACTTCATACTAATATTATAAATGCGAATGTAAGTTTGTTTGTTACGCTTTCACGCAAAAACTACTTAACCGATTATCATGAAACTTTGCACATACCCTCTTATTATTTTATTATTATAGGTATTAGAAGTAACATAGGATACTTTTTATTAAAAAAAATAAAAAAAAATTTACGAAAAATAAGAAAATTGTTTGTCAAAATAACGTCAAATTTAGCTACTTCAACGCCATCTAGCATCATAGTAATGAAGTTTCAACCCTGAATACTTTAATACCAACCCACTGTATTACCGACGGTGACGACAATATCTAATTCAATATCTAATTCAATTGAATATAGTTTCAACTGTTTCTAATTTTTCTATATTTATTGTTATTTTCTTCTGTCGTTACATGCAGTATAATACTATTCACATTTTTGAGGTTATCCGTAATTTTTGTGGTTAGCTGTTACTTTATTATTTTAGATCTTACTCGCTGATGTTAATTCTTACTCTGCTTTTATTTGAAAAAATGCCAAAATTGTTTGTCAAAATATCGTCATGTGGATCTCATTGCTAATGTTTTTCCGGAATTGTGTGCAAGAGCAATATTAGCACCAAGAAATGAAATTGTAAATAGGATCCACACTGACATTTTAAACGAGGTTCAAGGAGAAATGAAGGAATATTTGTCAATGGATACAATTATGGATACGGAACTAAGTACTTCATATCCTGTGGAGTTTTTAAATTCACTTGAACTATCGGGTGTACCGTCACATAAACTTCAATTGAAACTAAATGTACCAGTAATGCTTATGCGAAATCTAGATGCTCCTCGGCTATGTAATGGAACAAAGCTTCGGATAACAAAATTGGGACAGAACATACTTGGTGCTACTATTTTAACAGGTGTCGGTAAGGGAAATAGTGTTATAATACCTCGGATACCAATAATTCCCACTGACCTTCCATTCCAATTTAAAAGGGTTCAGTTTCCCGTCAAGCTTAGCTTTGCTGTTACTATAAACAAGGCACAAGGACAAACATTACAGTTAGCAGGAGTGCATTTAGAAAACCCATGCTTCTCTTATGGTCAACTTTATGTAGCCTGTTCACGTGTATCTAATGCCCGGAATTTACACATATTTGCACCCGACGGGAAAACTTATAACATTGTCTATAAAAATATCTTAAATTAATACATTGTATTTTATTTTTTTAAATTGTTAGAATTCAGAATTATTTATTTTTGTTACGGTGAAATATATTTTAACATTTGTTGTTGCATTTCAATAAGCATATATTAAGGTGTTGAAACTTCATTGTCTTTAGTAATTTTTAAAAATTGTTGATCTCAGCCAAGCAATAAAATTTAGTTATTATATTGACTCATTTCTATTATTATACCCTTACCTTTATCTCTCATACTTATTTAATTTCTCCACTGCGGGCGAAGCCGCGGGTAAAAAGCTAGTAATAAATAAATGAAGCTCTGTGAATAATTTAATAAGAACAAACTAGACCAAACAAAAAACTACTGATATCACAGGTGGTTTACTTTACCAGGCGCCAGGGTTGTTCTTATTTTCTTTCGAGTTCATGGTTCGATGCAGCTTTTCTCTTTGTCTAGTATTCTTGTGTAGTCAAAGTCAGCTGTGTGTGCGTTGTCTACTACGTTGACACTACTAAATAATTAAATAAATAACTCAAATATATTTACATAAGTAATATTCAGTCTTGTGTAAACTAGAGGCTCACCCAACAAACTTCTCCGTCTAGCTAGATGTCTCCAGTTGCGTGAGGTCCCTTTCACTTATGAAATTAGCCGATTCCACCCTAGGTTTGCAAAAGCATTTCATCACCCTAAATAAAAATTGTTTAGTTGATTTATATCTTAATATATAAAAATCCAGTGTCATATGTATGTTCCCAGTGAACTCTTCGCCAAGTCAACCGATTTCGATGAAAGTTGGCATTTTATGTGTAATTTGGTCTAACTTGAGACATAGGATAGTTTATATTTCGATTAATAATTTATAATTAACAATAAACTGATTGTCAATGTTGTTGTTTGTTATTAATCGTAATTTTCATAAGTCTCGAACAGATGGCGATGGCGCCTTAAATCAGATTTTTTTACAGAAAACTGTCGGACCATCTATCGTGAACTTCTCATAGATGGCGCCACGTTGGAATTCGAAATTTCTTTTTCAACAACACGTGGTGCAATGTGATATTTTGATCGATCTATAACGTAACATTATAATATTATAAAGAGGAAAGATTTGTATTGTTGTATTTTTGTATGTAACGAATAAACTCAAAAAGTACTGGACCGATTTTAATAATTCTTTTTTCATTAGAAAGCTACATTATCACTGAGTAACATATAGGCTATATTTAGTACTAGATTAATATAAAAATCTTTAGAAATTCCTATTAAAACCAACCGAAGGTGTAAAAAAATTAGCCATAAAATGTCTTTCATCGCATACGCTGCGAAGAGTATTAATGATACGACAAAAAAATGTTTTCTAATTTAGTGATTAATGGTCGTTTTAATTAGCATGCTTATAACTTAAATATCTGTGCCTATTTATATCTACCCGTGTGAAGCCGGAACGGGCCGCTAGTATTTTATAAATATAAATTTACGATTTTTCAAAAGGTCTACAATATAAGTATCACTAGACGATTTGTGTTTAAAACACGACAAAGTAAAATAATACACAAGGGAATGATAATGGTCAAGAATTTGGTCTATAGAATTTGTCAAAGAAAGCCAACGGATTAAACAATGACTTCAAATTTGGTGTTCCTGAATATTATATGATTTTTTAAATTTATTTAAATCTCCTTATCTCTAAGAGCTGTGGCTAAAAAAATCAGAAAAACTTTTTATACATACATGCATACATAGATGACTCAATATTATACACAATTTTTAAATACCCTGTTGCACAAAATTTAGTTAAGTGGTACGTACAACCGCTGAGAATATAAATGGTGATTTTTTAGCTATTATCTTTTTATCAACACTGCTTTAAACAGCTGACGAACGTTTCGTGTTTTATTTCACTGTCAAACATCTTCAGTTTGGTCTATAATTTAACCATGAATCGTCTAACAAACGAACAACGCTTGCAAATTATAGAATTTTAATATCAAAATGTGTGCTCTGTTAAGAAAGTTTATCGCGCGCTTCTTCCAGCGAGCGACGAAGCTCATTTTTGGCACAATATGTACGTAAATAAGCAGAATTGTCGATTTTGGAGTGAATATCAGCCAGAAACATTGGAAGAGCTACCAATGCATCCAGAAAAAGTCACAGTTTATGGGCCGGTGGCATCATTGGACCGTAATTCTTCAAAGATGATGCGAATCGTAACGTAACTGTGAATGGGGAGCGCTACCGTGAGATGATATCCGACTTTTTTTTGCCCAAAATGCAAGAGCTTGACTTGCATGACATGTGGTTTCAACAAGACGGTGCCACATGTCACACAGCACGCGCAACAATGGACTTATTGAGAGGCGAATTCGGTGAACATTTTATTTCACGTTCGGGACCGGTTGATTGGCCGCCTAGATCGTGCGATTTAACGCCTTTGGACTATTTTTTGTGGGGCTATGTTAAAGCTCATGTCTATACAGACAACATTGAAGCATTTATTCGTGAGATACTGGCCGAAATGTTGGAAAAAATATGCCAAAATTGGACTAAGCAGATGAACCATTTGAGGCGCAGTCAAGGTCAACATACTCATGAAATAATCTTCAAACATTAAATTATATGGACCGTACTATCGATTCAAATAAAGATTTAATGGATTTTTCTGAATTGTATATGTTTTTTTTTTTTGAAAAACTTTCCTATAGCTTTTAAAAAATCACCCTTTATATGGATCCAAGGTTCATAGTCGTGTTTCGACACCATTTATAGCCCCCCGCATAGCATTACTAGACGTCCCGATTTTCGCAAGACGTCCCAATTTTTAGCCCTAAATTTCATGTCCCCAGAAACTAAAAACATCTATTTTGCACTCATCTGTGTAAATCTAGAATTTGGTTAAAAAGCAAACAAAAACTCTATCCTACATATGCATTTTCTTAATGCTGTTATGAGTAGATTTTGTACATTATTGAAAAAGTCTCAAGGAAATGATATTGCCATAACAGAAATGCATGAGTCATTATGCCTTTTTCTCTGAAAGTTGGCTCAAAGCAAATGGATTGTTTTTTTTTTGGCTACCAGAATAAAATTAAATAAATTGATTGGATCGAAAAAAAAAAACAAATCCATCGAAGACTTAAACAACTTTTAAGAACAACTTATGAAGAATTTAACTTAGTGAAATCATCCTTAGACGTACTAGTTAAAAACTTCAAAGATACCACTTCGCAAAATTGGCACCAGCTCTTTAAACAGTTTGCACAAAATAATACAAAAAATATTTTCAATTTAGTTTCCTTCATATTAAGCGTCCCAACTTTAAACTTTTTTCCCGAACGCATCTTTTTCAAATAATTCTAAAATGGTCTTAAACATACGGCTCACGGCGTGCATATGTGGTTGGCATATAATATTGCACATGTGCTGCCACACCTACCACAATTCCTGGATCTCAATCCAACTGAGCATTTATTGGAAGACTTGGATAGACGCGTTAAAAAAACGTGTGATTTCTAATAAAGTTCAACTCAAAGAAGCATTGATTGAGGAATGGTATAACATTGGATAAGAAACGGCCAAACATTTGGTGCATTCTATGCCAAGGCGTTTGGATGCTGTTATAAAGCAAAAAGGCCCTCCAACTAAGGACTAATATTAACTTATCTTTATGTAAATTACTTTGTTTAAAACTTTAATATATGGTGGCAATAATTTTGTGCTAGAGAAATTAGATGTTTTCTTATTCATTATTGTCTTCCATAAATCTCGAAAACTTTTTTTAAATTAAGTAGTATATGCATATACCAAACGAAAAAAATGTAAATAAAGCATGTTTCCAAGGCTTAAAATGTTGCTTCAAAGTTTAAAAAGCTTGCTGTGCCAATAATTAAGTGTGGCACTGTAAATGTTCTATGCCATTAATAAAAGCAGAACCTGCGCCGAGTTTTTAAAGTTAGTGTACCTATAACAGATAAAAAGGAAATTTTGGCAGAAGTTAAATCTTCACATAAATATTAATAGATCGTTTTTTATTAATTTGCATTATCATCATTGTATATTTTCATATAAACTTCTCTGTATTTGTATTTTCGGCACGAGTACGATAACTTTGGCGCCAAGATATAATAAGCATTTTTTACTATGGGAGGGGGGGTCTATCTCCCCCCGTTCAGGCGGTAGGGGCAATTTAAAAAAATTATTATTTAAAATGGAAAAAAAATAATTAAAAAATAACGGTGATACTTACAATTAAGTTTTATACATTTTTTTAAAGCCAACATTCTGTTTTATTAGCCAGTTTTTAATTCAAGTCAAAACTATGCGTAGTTTTTGAAAAATTTAATTTTAAACTCAAAATTTGAGTAAAAAAGTTAAAAAAAAGGTTTAAAGTGTAATTTTTCAATACTTCAAGATTATCTACCATTGTTTTTATTTCAGAATTTATTGCTCTTATTTGTTTTTGATCAAAAACTGAAAACTAGATGATTTTGGTGCAGGGAATTAACTTCACGGGAACTACCTTCACATGGGAACTAACTTCACCACTAGTGGGAATTAATTTCACTTTTTTTTGGTGAAGTTATTTCCCACTGAAGGTGGGAGATAATTTCACTTTTTTGTGGGAATCAATTTCACTTTCATGTGAAGTTAACATAAGTTGAAGTTGAAAAATGACAGATACTTGTTGCTCGATTGAAATTTTTGAAATTGGAGCCTAAAACAAGTTTTTTTGAATTGATACCACGGCGTACTAACAGCTAGGTATGTAAGGGGGGGCATGCTGCCCCCCTGCAACCCCCCTGCTTGGGATCACTATAGGATTTGGGGTGGGTGCGAGTTTGGGTATATGCAACGAACACGAATGCGTTGTGATTCTTTCATAACTTTCTTTCTTTCTTTTTTTTTTGTTGGGAATTTCTTTGATTTTAGTGCTCAAATGCAAAAGTTCTTTGCATATACCCAAACTCGCACCCACCCCAAATCCTATAGTGATCCCAAGCAGGGGGGTTGCAGGGGGGCAGCATGCCCCCCCTTACATACCTAGCTGTTAGTACGCCGTGCTATCAATTCAAAAAAAACTTTTTAGCAAAAGTAGCTATTCTAGACAATAAAACAACCATTTTTGCGTGTTTTGTATGTAAAAAAGTGAACTTTAAAAATTCGGCGTTGTTTGCATTATTTTGTTGGCCTTATTTCTTTTTATAAATCAAAATAAAGCCAAATTGGTTTTATTTCGTTTTGAACAACGAAATAAGGCCAAATTTGAAATTTGGTGTTATTTCATTTGGTACTATTTCACGTCACCAATTCAACGCTTGATATTTTTTCAGATATTTCAATCGTAGGTGGGAAGTTACTTCACACAATTTTCTGATGAAATTATTTCCCGCCTTCAGTGGGAAATAACTTCACCAAAAAAAAGTGAAATTAATTCCCACTAGTGGTGAAGTTAATTCCCATGTGAAGGTAGTTCCCGTGAAGTTAATTCCCTGCACCGATGATTTTATGTCTTTTAGTTTTTGAGAAAATTAAAAATAACCACAACTACTATTTTAATTTAATTCTTTTTTTTTTTGAGTGGTCTTATTTTGATAGTAACAATGGTAGGTGCGAGTTTGGGTGTATGCAACAGTAATGTGTGTGCGAATTCGGGTGTATGCAACAGTGGGATCTGTAAGGGGGGCATGCTGCGCCCCTGCAACCTCCCTGCTTGGGAACACTATAGGATTTGGGGTGTGTGCAAGTTGGAGTGCGTGCAAGGGGGGGAGGGGGCACGTTTCGGTGGGTGCAAGATGGGGTGCATGCAAATTAAAAATAACCACAACTACTATTTTAATTTAATTCTTTTTTTTTTTGCTTGAGTGGTCTTATTTTGATAGTAACAATGGTAGGTGCGAGTTTGGGTGTATGCAACAGTAATCTGTGTGCGAATTTGGGTGTATGCAACAGTGGGATCTGTAAGGGGGGGCATGCTGCCCCCCTGCAACCCCCCTGCTTGGGAACACTATAGGATTTGGGGTGGGTGCAAGTTGGAGTGCGTGCAAGGGGGGGGGGGGGGAGGGGGCACGGTTCGGTGGGTGCAAGATGGGGTGCATGCAAAGTTTCTTTTGCATTTAAATAAGCTGGATTTAAGAAAAATTAATTTACCCTAGGTATATCTTAATCCATATTCGATTATTACTATCAAAATAAGACTACGTTAATACTTAAGCAAGGAAAAAGTAATGTAATTAAAATATTTATTTTGGTAATTTTCAATTTTCTCAAGAACTAGAAGACATAAAGCATCTAGTTTTCAGTTTTTGATCAAAAACAAATAAGAGCAATGAATTCTAAAAAAAAAAAACAGTAGATAATTTGAAAGTTTTGAAAAACTACACTTTAAACCTTTTTTTAAAATTTTTTTGCATACATTTTTAGTTTAAAACAATTTTTTTCAAAAACTATGCATAGTTTTGACTTGATTTAAAAACAAGCTAATAGACAAAAATGTTGGCTTTAAAAAAAGGTATAATACTTAATTGTAAGTATTACCGTTATTTTGTAATTATTTTTTTTTCCATTTAATGTACATATTTTTTTAAATTGCCCCTACCGCCTAAACGGGGGGAGATAGACCCCCCCCTCCCATAGTAATAAATGCTTTTTTTTAGCTGTTCTATACAAATCCGTCATTAAACTTTGTCGCCAAAGCTATCGTACTCTCCCCGTATTTTCCATAAAACACATTTTTGAATAACGTTTCAAACTTGATTGGGATTTTAAAGAAAGTAAAAAGTAATAATAAAATCTGTACCTACTTTTTGTTTGATGTCCTGCTTTCGACGTGGAAATCCCGCCCTTTTCCTCAAAAAGGTTTCATAACCCCGATTTGACCGCAAACAAATCTGGCAACGCTGCTCCCGCATCACAGATGCATTATCTGAAGCAAGGCAGTCGGGTCGGGGCAAACAAATTTTATTAAATTGGTAAATAATACATCAACCGCAACCGCAAGGAGAGATTATGCTGAAGACAGAACATAACACACTCGATTTCAACCCTAGTTTTTAAATAATTTTCTTCGCTTTTTGGCGAAAATTTTTTTGATTTCAACTGCTTTTTTTCGATATTACTTTATCTTGTTCGTTGTAAATGTTTGAAGTTGATCTGCTTTGTTGAAAAGGACACAAAAATTCCTTTCACCAATACCTTTAATCTACCCAAAACAGCCACATGGATCTATATTTTTGTGTATAAGAATTTAGCTCATCACACGATTCACCAGTTTCTTTTTTCAAGTTCGTTGATTTGTCTGCTCCTAAATATAAAACCGCATATTAACATAACATGAACACAAACAATATAAGGTTTCCTTTGACTTAAGACGGTTTTTTGACACCTGAAAAATATCTTTATCATTTGTTTAATTAATTAATTAATAAGAATTAACAAATGACTAGAAACTCAATCACGAATTCCAGTATTCACATTTCTATTTTAAAACGGTATTTTCTAAAGAGAATTAAAAATGAAAGGATTATATTAGATGCATTTATTTTAGAAAAATAAAACCAGTATGAACTGTCAAAAGTTCGCGGTCATGCGGATTGTAAAAGTGAATTACGGAACTTTGAATTTTGATGCTCTGAGCTTACACAGAATATATTGATTTAGATTTAAGGGTACAAACACAGTATTAATTTTTAAGAATAAAATTATTTTTAATGGAAGAAGAAGTGTAGTCTTTGCAGCGTGTGAAGTAAGTTTTTTGAAGAAAAAAGTATCAAAAACACTACGAATGTAGTAGGGGGTCAACACTGTGTCAAGTATACGCTGCTAGAGCGTATGAACTGTCAAAAGTTCGAGGTCATGCGGATTGTAAAAGTGAATTATGGAACTTTGAATTTTGATGTTCTAAGCTTACACAGAATATATTGATTTAGATTTAAGCGTACAAACACAGTATTAATTTTTAAGAATACAATTATTTTCAATGGAAGAAGAAGTGTAATCTTTGTAGCGTGTAAATTAAGTTTTTTTAAGAAAAAATGTATCAAAAACACTACGAATGTAGTAGGGGGTCAACACTGTGTCTAGTGTATGCTGCACTAGAGTTGATGATGTTTGCTTGTTTCGTAAATCAGCTTAATGCTCTGTGAGTCTTGTAAAGAGTATTTGACAATAGAACAATGTACAAAATTCCACCCCCTGCACCCTTGCATGGAATTTCGTTTACGACATTGTGTTGCTCATTGGTTTCGGTAGTTTGTTGTTTTTGGGAGAATTTTGCTTAGCGTAGAGTTCTGTCTGTGTGCAAATATTATTTTTCTTCTTTCTCTCTCTTCTTTTTTTTAATAAGTCTAATGATTTGTAAAGGGTTTTATTATCATTCAATCCGCGTATAAAAACTGTGGAGTAGAAAGTGTTGCCAGATCCATTTGTTATGTTTGTTTTATTTTTAATGTTTTCAGAAGATTTTGTTTTTCACTTGTTTTTAAAATTTAATTTAAAATTTGAGTAAAAAAAGTTAAAAAAAGGTTTAAAGCGTAACTTTTTCAATACTTCAAGATTATCTACCATTGTTTTTATTTCAGAATTTATTGCTCTTATTTGTTTTTGATCAAAAACTGAAAACTAGATGATTTTATGTCTTTTAGTTTTTGAGAAAATTGAAAATAAAAATTTAATTTTAAACTCAAAATTTGAGTAAAAAAAGTTAAAAAAAGGTTTAAAGTGTAACTTTTTCAATACTTTAAGATTATCCACCATTGTTTTTATTTCAGAATTTATTGCTCTTATTTGTTTTTGATCAAATACTGAAAACTAGATGATTTTATGTCTTTTAGTTTTTGAGAAAATTGAAAATAAAAATTTAATTTTAAACTCAAAATTTGAGTAAAAAAAGTTAAAAAAAGGTTTAAAGTGTAACTTTTTCAATACTTTAAGATTATCTACCATTGTTTTTATTTCAGAATTTATTGCTCTTATTTGTTTTTGATCAAAAACTGAAAACAAGATGATTTTATGTCTTTTATTTTTGAGAAAATTGAAAATAACCACAACTACTATTTCAATTTAATTCTTTTTTTTTTTGCTTGAGTGGTCTTATTTTGATAGTAATAATGGTATTTGCGTATGCGTAATGCGTGTTTGGGTGTATGCAACAGTAAGGTGTGCGCGAGTTTGGGTGTGTGCAACATTGGGATCTGTAAGGGGGGGCATGCTGCCCCCCTGCAACCCCCCTGCTTGGGAACACTATAGGATTTGGGGTGGGTGCAAGTTGGAGTGCGTGCAAGGTGGGGAGGGTGCAAGGTGCGGTGGGTGCTAGATGGGGTGCATGCAAAGTTTCTTTTGCATTTAAATAAGCTGGATTTAAGAAAAATTAATTTACCCTAGGTATATCTTATCGATTATTACTATCAAAATAAGACTACGTTAATATTTAAGCAAGGAAAAAGTAATTTAATTAAAATATTTTGTTTTGGTAATTTTCAATTTTCTCAAGAACTAGAAGACATCAAGTCATCTAGTTTTCAGTTTTTGATCAAAAACAAATAAGAGCAATGAATTATAAAAAAAAAATAGTAGATAATCTGAAAGTTTTGAAAAATTACACTTTAAACCTTTTTTTTAACTTTTTTTATCACAAATTTTGACTTTAAAACAGTTTTTTTCAAAAACTATGCATAGTTTTGACTTGATTTAAAAACAAGCTAATAGACAAAAGTGTTGGCTTTAAAAAAAGGTATAATACTTAATTATAAGTATTACCGTTATTTTTTAATTATTTTTTTTCCATTTAATGTACATATTTTTTTAAACTGCGCCTACCGCCTAAACGGGGGGAGATAGACCCCCCCTCCCATAGTAAAAAATGCTTGTTTTTAACTGTTCTATACAAATCCGTCATTAAACTTTGTCGCCAAAGTTATCGTACTCTCCCCTTGGATTGCTGTTGTCGATAATTTTGTTAGCTAGAATTATAACTCTATTGATTTTATACTTCATCGGTTTTGTTGACAGCCCATAAGAACTTTATTTTCTTTTGCTCTGTGCAGTTTCATGTCCAAGTATAGTAAAGTGTTGTTTATTTCCATTTCAACTGTGAATTGCAGATTCCTGTGGCAGTCATTTAATGTATTTATTAATATTTTTTTAAACTTTTTTATTTTAACTTCCCATAGAAAGTTATTGTAATCGGTCCGATTTGTCGAATTGAAAATTTTGACATTTATCGACGTTTCAAGTTCCCTAGAATCTAAATCAAAGATTTTTAGAAAGATGTCTGTGTGTGCGTGTGTACGTACAATGTTCGTACGTTCGGGATGCCATTTTTCCTCGTCCATATCTCAAGAACCAGTAAGGATATCGATTTTAAACAATTTTTTTTCTTACATTATATTTACATCGAAAGATGCAGAAAGGACTTTCAAGAAAATTGACTGAATATTGTGAAAATGTTGGTCTACCTTAAATATCTCACGAGCCAATAACACTAGCGACTTGATTTAAATTTTATATCATATAATGTGATCTGATAATAATTAAACAGTATAATATTGAACAAAAAATGAATTTGTTGTTTTTTTATAAATCAAAAAACTAAAAAAAAAACAAATGTTGATGTTATTTTTCTTAGAAGAAAAGGTATTACTTCCAAAATAATTATATGTTACAAGGAATATCGTTTTTAATATCTGGTAGACATTTCAGAAAAATTGTTAAACATTGATATTTGTTTTAAAATAGTTTTATCTTATAAAAGACATTGTCGCTTACGTTTGATTAATTTAAAAAAAAATTAAATCCTTCAGAACTATGTACATATGTATGTTAGTTATCTTAGGATGTTACTCATTGGCATTCCAAATCGGTTGAAGAGTGTGTCTTCAAATTTAAAATAATTGTTGTTTTAAAGACAGATGTGAAGCATTTTTAAAAACTGTTTCCTAGGACTTTGTATTTTCTCTGATGATTTTTCCGATTTTGTCATTGTAATTTTTATTGCATGGTATGTATGTATGTCTGTATATTAGTAAACAATGATACCGCTTCAAAAGAAAGAAGTATTTCATCCGTCAAAAGTGATGTTTTGTGTTCTTTCTTTTAATTTGTGGGAGTTTTTGCTGGGCGGGAAGGGCCCAATTAAAGACAGTTTAACCAATTTATTAGTATTTCTTTAGTTTTTGTCAATACTTGTTTATTAATTTTGAAGGGTACTATTTTCAATTTTCCCAATTCAGATAGTCAATTAAAAATAAACATTTAGTAATTTTTTTTGAGAAAATTGTAATTTATGTTTCATTAAAGTACACCAAAACGTGAGAAACGCCTTTTATTTAAAGTCAACGTAATATTTTGTTCTTAAAGTTCAGTAACTTTTTCTTTTGAATGGAACGAGACCTTTCACTTAATTGAGCTGTTCTGATTATTTGGTGGGATGTGCATAAAATAAAAATTTCCAAACACTAGCGCGGAGCACAAAATCGCAAATCCTTCTTTTGTCTGTTTCTTTTATTAAAGATCTTAACCCTAAGGACAATTTTTTTTGAGCACCAGCTACATATGTATATCCAATCTATTCTTTTATTTTGGACCAACAGATGAAAAAAAAAAATGGCATGAGCTGGGAGTTCAATTATTTCACAAATTATCTTTCAAATATGACGTTTAAAAACGAGAAAATTCTTAAAATAATGCAAGAGAAGCCCGGGTAAAAAGAAATAGCAAGCTTTCGCCTTTTAAGTTACGATAAATAACAAGCCTTCTTCATTTATCTGAAATTAATTAATAATAAAGATTTTTTGAAATTTGTTTTGTCAATTAGGAAATAGGTATATACTTTGAAAACATTATGTTGCGAATATATTTACTTAAAAGCAATTTTATAAAATTGTGCATAATCCTGCTATTCTAATATTCTTGTATTCATGTTATCTGTGTGTAAAGCTGTGTATTTTTTCAATTTATTTAACATAAGGTTACTGTTAACAAATATTTTTTTGATCAGGAAAACAATCCAAGGATTTTAAACCGCTCAACATGCGAAATAACTCGCTTGTACTTAATTTAGCAACTGATGTGGACGAAGGATATTACATGTGCCAGGCTGCAAATGAAATCGGTGCTGGTCTAAAGAAAATAATTCGCATTAACGTGAATGGTAAGTGTATTTACATACACACATTTTGAAAAATCTTATACAAATTATTGTGTAAATACTCCTTCTCCATTTAATATACATAAATATTGTTTCGTTTCATAATAAATCAAATTATCTTCTACTGAACCTTCAAATTTCATCCTTAAACAGAACCTGCTAGATTCGAGCAACCTGCGCGCAATGTTTCTTCCCGCCGCAACGATCCGGTTACTCTACAATGTCATGCCAAGGGCGATGAACCCATAACTATTTCATGGACGCACAACAACGGTCGCATCGATTTAAACAACTATCGATTCAGTATTGCCGAAATGAAAACAGACAAGGGTGTTGACTCTCAGCTGTCTATATCTCGCTCGGACCGACATGACTCTGGTCTATACAAATGCATAGCGGAAAATCCTTACGGCCGAAGCGAACAAATTATATTCCTTGCCGTACAAGAGCGACCCGACATCCCATCTAGTTTAGAGGTTTTTGAAGTAGGCAGTCGAACGGTCAAGCTTTCCTGGCGTCGACCTTTCGATGGTAATTCCCCCGTCCTTAGCTATCTCGTACAATATCAGCCGTTGAAATATCTCCAGAGCCATTCAGCCTTAGGCATGGCCAAAAACGAATGGAATGGGCCAAATATAATTAACGTCACTCTACCCTCAACGAGTGTCAGCAAGAGGTATCGTATCCTTTATATTTAGGAGCTTTTGTTTTGGTTACATTGGAATTAAAGTCAACATTTTGGTAGCTATGACACTGACCTACGGGAAAATGCTATTGTAACGGGCCTTACTCCAGCGACTACGTTTCTTATTCGTATGCAAGCAATAAATGAAATAGAAAGGAGTCAGTTTACAGAACCAATAGTGCTTAAAACGCAGGAAGAAGCCCCAACGGAGGCACCATTAAATGTTCAGGTTCAAACTGGTGGAGAAAGTGAGCTTATCGTCACATGGCAGGTTTGTCAATTTATACTTTGTAGATGAAAATATGCACATATGTACATAAAGCACTCATTACATAAGCATTAATTTTCACCTTACATTAATTTGTATTTACCATATAAAGATACCTCCGAGAGAATCTTGGAATGGGGAACTCATCGGGTACACGGTAAATTGTACTGAGGAAAAGCTAAATATCAACTACATTAGTGTGGTTAATAATTCATTAAAATCTGTCGTCGTTAATGGGTGGGCCACCACTAAGGCAACAATTCGTAATCTTCGAAAATATACAAGATATGCAGTAATGGTCCGTGCCCTAAACAGTTTTGGTTCGGGGCCATGGAGTTCAGCAGTCCTGGGCACTACTCTAGAAGGGGGTAAATATAAATAATATATACATATACCTATATATATTTTTTTTAGCGAATAAATAATAATTCCGTACGATTTCTTACATATATCTAAATCATTTGTGCTTTTTAAGTTCCGGAAGCTGCACCACAAACAGTCAACTGCACTGCACTATCTTCTCAGAGTCTAAAGATATCCTGGTTAGAACCATTATTGCAATTTCATGGTGGTATCATACAAGGATACAAGATATTATACCGGCCATGCGTGGATCTTAGTAAGTTACTATTTTCAAATTTAGTAGCTGTTTATTAAAATGTAAACCTTTTTAATGTATGGATGTCCGTAATAATTTTACAATTAATATATAAATATTTTAATGAAAAGTTTTTAAATATTTAGGATAGATAGAAGCAAACGGCGATACTTGAACATTTCGTAATACTGCATACCTCATGCCGAAATAAAAACTTTTCCAAACCTAACAATAAATCTGGAAAGAAAACGAAACAAGCGAAAAATAATTAATATAAAAAAGTATAAGTTTAGACAAGCTGTGGTATTAAGTAATAGTCCAATCATTTAAGCTCAAATTGGGTAAGAATCTCGGAATTCTAGATACCTTGCTGTAAGTCTGTAAATACTTGTATATTGACACCCTTAAAGTTGTCTCAAAACCTACAATGGTAGGGTGTACGCAACTACAAAAATCGTTTTTGCGCTTTTTTTGTAAATATCTCATTTCCTATGGGATTTTTGCTATTTGTATTTATTATCAATATTCTAGAATTCAAAGTTCTCTGCAAATTTTGTTCTGAACAAATTTTTCATACGGTGAACCATTTTCGAGATAGACGACGGAGAGCGTGGATCACTTCAGGTTAACCGGTGCCTCCAGTAAAAAACGCGCCATAATAGTTGATGAACTATCGATAAATCAATGATTATAAATATGTGTCATATCATTTTCTTCATGCATTAAATCTATATCTATTCAATAATACCGTTTCCTAAAATTAAACCTAAATCATAATATAATAAATTATATTCCCATTTACACTATCTAGTTTGGAATTTGCAGCTTCTTATAGTAATACAGTACAGAATGAAGTTTCAGCAGTTTATCACCCACAGGCTCGTATTTTATCACCAGAGTCAGGTACACTTGTACAATATGTTTTGATAATTATCCTCATTCCAAAACACATATTTCATTTCTGCACGCATTAAGTGGCTATTGCACAACTTCTGCGCTTTTTAAAAAGGGAACAAAAATCATTATTAAAAGTTTTTGAGAAACTGACAAATTTCGATGAACTAGCTGCAGCATTTGAGGAAGAACATTGTTCGGCCCAGAGATTATTAGAGAGTGGAACTCAATCCTCATTGGTAATCTATATTGCTCCGAAGTCTGTGAAAAGTCTCGAGCATCTTCGTTATATGCATTACGTCAAGTCTACAAAACTTAAGAAACCTGTGCAGCTCTCAAATATTCCACCAACAAGTTTAGCTGCTCATTAACATTTCAAACGTGTATATTATCAAGTTCAAACGTGGTTAGAGCATGATTTGGAACCCCAGGTATGGGGTTGGGCAATGCGAAACGATTTTCTGGAGCCTATAATGACAATTTATTATTTTACCACCTGCTGAAGAAGATTTGCTAAATTCAATTTTTTTGCAACTGGAAGAGTGGTTGTGTATCGCGATGCGGATGCAGAAAAGCGGGCTTACAATGCTCTTTAGCTTGTGGCCAATGTATTAGGCAGGCTTGTCTCAATGCTCTACCATATCACAGCGACATTATAACGAAGATTAAACCTTTGACCGCGAAATCATGGAAGAACTTGAGACAAATGTCGATAATGAAGACCAGTTTGAAATTTGACAGCAGCCGGAAGACGATGATAAAGAGGAAGAAGATGATTAAAATTATTAATTGTAGTTTTTGTACCCTTCCTTCCATTTTTTTTACTTTTAATAAAAATAAATGTATTGAACGATATTATTTAATTTCAATTTTTTTTATTTTCATTAACATTTCTGTAATTACATGGGTAGGTAATAGTTAATAAAAATTGATAAATATTTATAATCATTGATTTATCGATACATGGCGCGTTTTCGACCGGAGGCACCGGTTGACCTGAAGTGATCCTATGACCGTGCGCTCTCCCTCGAAACGGTTCACCGTATGAACAAATTTGCTAAACAAATTGTAAATTTTGTATTCTACACAGGAAATAAGATATTTACAACAAAACGCAAAAAAACGAGTTTTGAGACCTTCAACCTTGGAATTTAATAGTTGCGTACGTATGTAGCATTTCAGACAACTATACAAGTACTTACAGCTGGGTATCTCTAATTCCGAGGTGAACTTACTATAAAGACTGGACTATAAAGCGATAACAAATTCGTGAACTTAAATTTTCCATTTTGTATGTTTATTCCTTAATTTGTTTGTAAAAGGGTCAAAAACAAGCACTTTTACTATGGAAGAGGAGGTCTATCTCTCCTCGTTTAAGCGGGTGGGGCAATTTTATAAAAATTGAATTAAAATCTAAAAAAAAATATTTAAAAAGAACGGCAACACTTACAGTTATAAATTATACCTCTTTCAAAAGCCAGAATTGATCAAGTGAAGTTGTTTCAGTCAATAGTTTTTGAAATAATTTACTTCCAATTTAAAACTTATGATACTTACTTTCCTTTTTCTTTAAACCCCAATAGTTTCTTTAATTTTGAAAGAAACTTTGCATTTAATAAAATTTGCACCCACCCCGAAGCATCTCACTGTTTGTATTGTACATTTCATATATACCTTTGTGAATCGCATTGCATTTCGCGTCCCAGTTAGTCAGTTTTTAAGTAAGTCAAGAGTTAGGAAAAATTAGTCACGTCAATTTTCAATGTGTTGAAAATATTTAAGTCTCATCAATAAATGCATCGTCCGTATACTAGTGTCACTGTGAAGTTCGTTAAGTTCGTCATTGATGATCAAGAGCCGAGGTTGTTTGGGCGTTAACTTCTTCTATAGGTGTTCACTGCGAACGTGTTGGCACGGATGGTCGAAGTCTTTTAGTTGCAGACCAACACTGTCTTTTCCATTAATTAAACATGGAAATAATTTTTTCTACATCTAGTAAAAATTCCATTATTTGAGACCCTAAGTCGTCCTTATATTCTTTTGTCAAAGCAGTATTTTCTATAAAAGAAAAGGTCCATACATATATTGAAGGATGTGGAGTTTTGTTTTGCAGCACGAAATAATTTTTTTCAGAAACTTTACTTCATGACTCGTACAACTAGAGAACAATTTTTCAAACTTAAAATGCAAAACTAAATTTACAGTTTACTGATTAAAAAATATTTGATTGTTTTTTTTTTAATTTCTCACAAACTATAGAAAACATAGAAACGAATAATTCTCAGTGTTTGATAAATACTTAATTAGAGTCGCTTTCTACATAAATCACTTCTTTATTGGTGTTTATGAGAAAAATAATACTCAAATTGGTTTTTGTTCATAAATTTTGACTTTGAAGTAAATTATTTTAAAAACTACTGATTGAAACAACTTTGTTTAAAATTTATTATAAAGTGTAGAATGCTAACTTCTGTTGTCGTTGTTCTTACATAATTAACTTTCCATAGGAAGTTATTGTAATCGGTCCCATTTGTCGACTTGAAAATTTTAACATTTCTCGACGTTTCAAGGTCGCTAGAGTCTCCATTTTTTTTTAGAGAGATGTCTGTGCGTGGCGTGTGTACGTACATCATACGTCCTTACGTTCGGGATTTTTTTTTGTCGTCCATAGCTCAGGAACCCATACTGATAACTTCCCATCCCGTCTGTCGATTTGTCTTGCTTAAAAGATTTGTAGGTTTTTGAGTTTTGTTAAAAAGTCATCAACTGACGTTGTTGCATATGATAAAAGAGTTTGATTTCAAAATCTATTTTGGTTAACGAGATTTTTATTCGAAAAGCAATGTGCGGATGTGACCCCGAAAAAGGGAGTTAAAATCCTGAGATCCCGCAAATAATGTTGAAAATAAACTTTTTTCTTTTTCCTAATTTTTGTATTATCACCGTATCAAAAAATTATTGTTCATTGTATTGAAATACAAAAACTTTATATTCATTTTTGGCTCTGCAAAAATTTGGGGACAATGTCCCATTTTTAACAAACAAATTTGGGACTTAGGTCTTACTTGGGTGGGACTTAGGGCCCAAATTAAATTTCGGCTTTATGTCCCACTCGGGTGGGACATAAGTCCCAAAAAAAAATTTGGGCGTTATGTCCCTGGGCCTTATGTCCCTGCGCCACTTTTTTCATGGGTACTGCCTCTTGCGAGGAATTGACAAATCCTCAAAGAGTAATTCTTGTCATGAAAAGTGCTTTCTCAAATTAGCCGTTCGGATTCGGCATATAAACTGTAGGTCCCTTCCATCTCTGACAACATTACTCGCACACAGGGATGGTTGAGAGTTGTAAGTCACTAGGCCCTGGTTCCTCATGGACTGTTGCGCCACCTAATTTATTTATTTATTTATACTTTTTTAATATGTCATAAGGTTCTATCGGTTGAGCTACATAATTCGATAACTTAATGCTTAATAGCTAAATAATACATCGCCGCTTGGACTATTTTGTTTTTTACTTCCAAACTCATTCACAACTTACACCAATACTTTCATCTTTCTTTCGTAGACGACTTTGCTTCAAAAATGGAAATTAAAAGAACATCCAATTTAGAAACATACCTGCATACATTGCACAAAGCAACAAACTATTCCATACGAGTTCTAGCATACACTTCATCAGGTGATGGCTTGGCAAGCAATCCAATCTACTGCCAGACAGAGGATGATGTTCCAGATGCACCTTCTGCCATAAAAGCAGCTGCACTAACAGCAGACTCTATTTTGATTTCATGGCTTCCACCAAAGAATCGAAACGGAATAATATCGCACTATACGGTATATTCGAGGGAGGCTGGACGCAAGGGACAAGCAAAATGTTAGTAGAATACGTTCTACGTATAAATATATGTGTACTCTTCGAAACTGTTTGGTTTGGTTGAACGTGTAGCAAGGGAAGCAGCAGCTTCGTTGTTGGTAATAGGTTTCCTTCTACCATATTGTGATGGTGTTCCTTCATGTGTTTACGTAAAACCCTTGCAGTTCAAGTTATAAAAGAGGCGAACAACTATGTGTGCGCCTAAAGGTTACATAATATGCTCTTTGAATTGATTGGTTTATGTCGGGGTTAATATAATTAAATGATTTATATTCATCTCTGGACTGAAATTTGTTTTGATGGGTCGACGATTCTTTTAACAAAAAACTATACCCCTTATTGGTCAATTTAAATTAAATGCATTTAAGATTCAGTTGTTTTTGTCAACTTCAAGAATTGAATGCATTTTTTTCTGATTTATGACATGCGTCGGCTAAGGATGCAAAAATCCATTGTAAATTGTAAAAGACAACGAATAACAACTACAATTATTACTACAACTACCAATTGTATTCATTTTATATTTTGGAAAATTAATTAAAATTATTTTCGAAAAATAAGGCGGGGAGAGTACGATAACTCATGCGACAAAGTTTAATGACGGATTTGTATAGAACAGTTAAAAACACTATGGGAGGGGGATAACAATTTTTCTTTCCTGGTCTAATTAACAGTATAAATTCATGCTAAGAGTTTAAATTTGAATTATTTACGGTGTACAGAATAATATAAACACGAGCCTTTTAACAAACATCAACGTAATTTGCTGGAACAATAATATTTCGGTTCCGTGATTTCTTTTATATTGTCTAGTGCACAGAATCAACTTCCATATGGGTGTGTCCTTTAACCAGTATTTAAAAAAAAAGCTTAATCTTCCATGAACATCAAGGATTTATGTGAAATGTTCAACCAAATGGCTTTAGTATCGTGTTCTCTATTTCCCCAACCGCAGCTAAAGTGTTAAAAACATTTGAAAGAACAATCTTACGATTTTGCGGTGATTAATGCAATAAATCAAAGGAAAGATGGTTTTCTTATTATAATGTGTATTACTTTTATTATAATGTGTATTACTTCACAAAATTAAAAAAAAAAAAAAACAAATTTTATTTAGGTGCGTCATCCAAATCCACTTGTAAAAGAATAATGAAATGCAAATATTTTTAACTGAAGCAAGGCAGCAAGTCGCTAAGGCAGCAAAATTCAAGAGCTAAAGGATGAGGTAATTCGGCACATTAACGACATAAGACCTCAACTATGCCTTGGTGTCATCGAACATGTGGACCATCGGAAGGAGGTGTGATGCCGAAGTTATGGCGGCCATTTGATCGATATTTTGTTCCATATAAAATTTAACCACACAAATATTATCATTATAAAAAGAAATTACAATAATTTCTTAAATAATTTATGTTTTATTCAAAATCAACATCGGCCTTTCAAATTTAACCACCCTTTATTAAAAAATATTGAGCAATATCAAGATCAAGACTTTACTTTGTAAGAAAAAAATATTGCGTAAAAAAATTCAAGTTGGGTCAAACATTTGTTCAATCAGTAGGCAATGTTTCAATACAATTCCTTCACTTTGAATTATATTATACGATCAAATACATACACATATTGTGGAATATTATTGATGGTGTATTGGGCGTCGTACTCGATGTTTGCTTATAACTATTGTGAAATAAATGTATTCGGGGAGTATATTTCCCCAAACTTAAATCATACTACTTACTTAAAAATGTAATCAATAGATCATTTTGATTATCAACAAATCAACCAAACAGTAATAAAAGGCATTCTGTTTTGTAAAAACTATAAAATGATGTAATGAATTATTTGTATGCTTTTATTCACTGTATTTCCTTTATTTCTAATCCACCCACATCAAATCTTTTGACCGGATAAAGCTCACATGGTTCGGGTGGACGAGAACGGATATCCAATAACATTCGAATCCAGAGGCCTTGTCGAGAACCAAATGTACGAGTTTTGGGTTTCAGCCTCAACATCCGTGGGGGAAGGTGAGCCAACGTCAGTGGTCGCCCAAGCAACTAATACACGAGGTAAGTGTAGAATGCATCATTCTCTTTTATCATTATATGACATCAATTCCTTCTCAGCCTTATCCTGTCTGACCCCTTATACCCACTAATTCAAACAAATCGAAATGGGATGTCAAAATTGAATTCAAACGGCCCAAGGCATCAATAAAATGAACACTCGTATGTACGTTCAAATAAAATGTGTATGCCAATATTCAAATTGGTTTCGAATGCAATTTCAAAATCCCGATCAAAACAATTTTGTATTTACTCGGAAAGGCTCCTCAGTAGAACAATCCTACAAAACCACGTCACATTTCCGTCTCAGAATACCCTTCCATAATAAACTTGAACCTTTTATTGGAAAAGCAACGTTGCTTCTAACATCTAACATCCTAGCCATATTCATGTACTGTACAGCCAAGCGAAATGGATGAGAGAATAACATTTCCAATAATTTTCATTTGCAGCACCGGCACGAATAGCATCGTTCGGGCAAACAATACGAAAGGCTGTCGGAACAGGTTTGATTTTGGAATGTTTGGCTGTGGGTAATCCTACTCCTCGAGCAAGATGGTTGACAAGAGATCGTCCGGTAACATTTAGTCCTTTCTATGAGGTTACAAATGAAGGAAACTTAAAAATCCATAGTAAGTATACTTATATGTTTATGTATTGTACACATACCAGTACAGTAAAATAAGGCGAAAATAGAGGTCAATCTCGGAATGAAAAAAAACTAAGCTGGAGATTTGTTTATGCCTTCTTTCTATTGGTTTTCTAATCATTTTGTAAATAGTCTCATAAAATCTCGTGTCTGCATACAAATTTTAAAAAAAATTAGTGGGCAACGCCCAACAATTGTTTTAAATTAAATTGTTTGTGGCCGCTAAATTTTGGCGACCCACTCGCACGACGACGCGACGCAGACACGAGATTTTATGAGACTTTACGTATGGTTTATAACACTAACAGGAATCTGTAAGCGAAATTCCAGGTTGCTATCTCTCATTTCGAGGCGAAACCCTTATTTTACTGGACTCTACATATGATATGTATGAGTTCTTGGTTACATAATAACTTTGAGTTGATAAGTCGTGTTAACGTCCTATACAAATACACTCATATTATTATCGATGTTTCTATATTAAATATTAAAATTATTTAATATAAATTTAAATAAATATGTTATCTTTAGTTTTAAACACTTACCTTTAATTGAAAAATTATATTTAAAAACATTTATAACTTTAAATTGAATTGCACTTTATAACAGAAACAATATTGAGAAATGTAGTGAAATTATTATGTCTTGTCTTAAAAATAAGAAAAGGATCATATCTAATCAGTCCAAAAAACATTGGTGCGGTAGTAACACACATAATTTTAAGCGTTGCAAAAGTATTAACTAAGGAGTTTAATTAATATAAGTTGGAGTAGCAAATTTTGCATAGATCCACCATAAATTCGAACCATTACCAGTGCCTTGGCTACTTTGTATAAATAGAACATAATCCATCGCAATCCATCCTCGAGCACCTTCGAGGTAGAATCGATCGATACCATCGATCATCATAGTCAAATATATGATGTTTTTTTTTTCTTTCTGTTCCACTCATCTGTATTAGTTTTTATTTTTTAGTTCAAAGCCCTAAACTCTGAGTCATTAGAGCATGCAAAATACGATAAAAACAAAGCCTGTTCTGAACATTTCCTGAACACTAAGAAGTAGGTACAGAAAACCGTTAAACGACAAAATAATAAATTACATACAAAAATATATTAACAAACCAACACTAAACAATTATTAAAAATTGTAATTGTCATTGCAGTATTAGAATTTCAAAACCAATGCGCACCGACATCTCCTCTCAATTTACACAATTTACTCTATGACAAATGAACACCAACAAACACACTTAAATAAAGCATACAAGTTAAGAGAAGATAACCCCACCGCACATTAAAATTAAGGCATGTTTCACTGGCAAAAAAAAAATCGGTTTACGTAATTTAAAAAAAAAAAATGTATTATACCTCAAAAGGAGCACACAAATGTTTTTCCTTTTTTTAACTAATTTTATTTTTCTTTACAAAAAATTGCTTTGGAATTAATATCATCTCTTGTTCAAAAAATATTCAAGGTGAACATTTTTTTGTAAGTTTATTTGATTAATAAAAAAATTGTATGATTGATTTCTTTTAAATTATACTTAATAAGTATCACGTTTCGGGAGATATTGAGGGCCAACCAAAATTTCCTTTTTTTTAATTACTAAAGTACAAAATAAAACACTCAATTCTTTTGAAACTTTCTCTTTTATTATCTGTAAAAAAAATGTATTTGAAGTCGATATCTCTATTGGTTCTTGAGATATCTGCCTGAACGTACGCATACACGCACACACACGCTCTCTAACAATATTTAATTTTGATTCTAGGGACCTTGAAACGAAAATTGTGAAACATTTATTATAATAGTATAATAGTAGTAAAAACACAACATTTATTCTTTTTTCCCTTGTTAAATTGGGAAATATAATTGTGGAATAATAATATTTATAATAATTATTATTATTTCTGGTTCATACATCCTGAGCATAATTTTAATGTTAATTTGTTTTATTCATCTCTAAGATTTTTGAAAATACAATTCTTTATTGCAGTATTTTATATTTTTTTTATTATATTCTAAAAGCAAAAGTCGTATTTCTCCACTGTTCTTCTGTCTTGTATTAATGTTTTGTGTTGTATCACCTTGAAATATTCTTAGTCGCTCGAGTATGTAATGTTATTTACATTCTCGTCACGCTTTCTATTTCAATTTCTACTTCTGTTAAATTTGCAACTTCTCAATGCCCGAGTAAATGTGATTGGTCATTAAAACTCTCGACCTTTCTTATGTGCGAGTATTTTCAGGGATGGAGGGGACCTACAGTTTTTATGCCGAATCCAAACTGATAATTTGAGAACACACTTTTCATGACAAGACTTACTCTTGGGGAGGCAGTACCTACACGTGAAAAATACTTTAGGTGGCACACGCAGAGATGTTTAATCCCTCTGGCATGACAGTCCAAAGCACTTACCATGGGTACTACTGCAACTAATGTTATATAAATAAAACTACAGAAAAACAAAATTTTGTATTACAGAATTTTGAAATCCAGTATTACGACCCGAACAATATTTTGATTCCAAACCCTACAAACGTTTTAAAGTGGGCTACAGCCTATAGTGCACGGTTTACTCCATAAAATAATGATAATTTTTTTTTTTCATTTTTGTAACATTGTAGTATTAAAGGGAATGTTCATTTTCCTCTGACCAAGTGGGTACAAGTGTGTTGTAATAAGTGCAATATGAGTGCAAAAAAATAGCCCAAACACAAACAAACCATTCTTATTAAGGATCATAATACTTTTTGTAAGTGAACCTGTTTGTTTTAATACTTAGAGCAAAAGTTTTAAATTCAAAACTTACTTATTTATTCGAAAATTGAATTTTATCTATGTACAATGTATACTCGTATTTGATATGTTTATATTAAATATTCTTAAAGCAACTATTCTTGCTGAATCTACAGCTTTAGATGGTAGCACTATATACTATTTTCGTACATTTCAGCATCTAGTTGCTAGACGGAGTACCTATGTATATGTCTGTTGTACATAATGTATATTCAAAAACTATGAAATCAAAAATATTTAAAATAATAAAACGAGAGTTACTAGGTGTATTTAGGAAAATAAACTCTCAGACATTTTCATTCCTGAAGTAAGAAAGTCTTTTATCTTATTTTCTTGTTTTAAACATGCTTCTTATCTTAAAAAAACGTTCTTGTAAGTCACCCCTTTATATACTAATTAATATATGTGCGCCTACATATGATATTTTGTTTACAGGTTGAGAGATTCAGAGAAGAACCAATTTGTTACATATTTTATTTTATAAGTACGAATAAAGTAATAT
Organism: Eupeodes latifasciatus; assembly: GCA_920104205.1. NCBI lineage: Eukaryota > Metazoa > Arthropoda > Insecta > Diptera > Syrphidae > Eupeodes > Eupeodes latifasciatus. Next base: position 285,040,418 of record OV049924.1, read on the forward strand.
CAATTATGATAACGAATTAAAGAATCAAAAACCTAAATTACTTTTTAATATTCTAATAAACTTCTTCTTAAATAGGTATCGAGAGTAGCCTTTCTGGAAACTACTCCTGCACAGCAAATAACCTTTTTGGTAGCGATGAAATTCATTACCAAGTGATTTCAATGAAACCACCAGCATCCCCTCAAATAATTGTACAATACGCATCTGCAGATAGTATACGAATAAGCTGGGATGCTCCCGAAGACGGGGGAGCACCCCTTCAGGGCTATACAATATCTTATAGAATGGTTGGAGGTACATGGACGTCCATTGAACTAACGCCCGAAAATACTGCTTATACAATAACTGGGCTGAAGTGCGGCAACCAATACATAATCAAAATGTCTGCTCATAACATTGTAGACAGTGGCACGGCATGTGAGGAGATTAACGTATGGACCAAGGGAAAAGGTGAGTTGTATGTGGAAGACCCTGCACATTGTGAGTGCACCACTCATATCTACATAAACTGCAATTCAATTTTGTGGTTGAGTCAATTTAAATTATTATTGATTAATCAGTTCAATTGATGTTGGGGGTAGATTTGAATTATATCTGAACCTGGAACTGAATGCTGGTTGGTGGCTTTAACGCGGTCATTGACTTTCAAATCCAAACATTTATTGTAACATTCAATTTTGCAGCTTCGTCCGCAATTCCAATTAAATTTACATTTGTATCTAACATGCATATGTACATTTTATATTGATATTTGCTTTCGGTCTTTCTTTTGTTTTACAGTTTCCCAGGCTCCAAATGGCAACGAACTAATCGTAGCCAATGCAACGTGCGTTAATTTAAAGCTGGCAACATGGAACAATGGCGGATGTCCAATTAGTCACTTTGCTATTGAACATCGTCCATTAGGTGAGTTCTTTTTAGGTCACGTGTGAAATGTATTTTATGCCTACTTTCGGTGATTTTGTTTTTCAAAATGGAGCTTTTGCTGGTTCGCGTAATAAGGCCTCCATCCTCCGTGGAGGATGGAGGCCTCGTACAATTTTAGTTAACTATTTTTGGACATTTCTGACAAAATTAAAAAAAAAAATTGTTTGGCCACAAACATTTTTTTTTGTTTAACTGGTAAAATAAAAATTATTTTGAAAAAAAATATAACCAAAAAAATACACAATCGCCTCCTTCCCCCCAAAAATGCTTTAAACTACCTAACCACAATTAATTAATACAACGGAGAACGCTCCAAAGAAATAAACAGTTTCTACCTCAGCTGAGTTCTGGAAAGACTTAAGAGCCTTGCACATGAGAGCGAACAACGAATGAACGAATGGACGAACAAACGTGATTTTACCCATTTTAAAAAAGTCAATTTCAAACAAAAACACATTTAAATTATAAGAAACCAATTGACACTAATGTTAGGATAATAAAATTTTTCATTTTGTTCTTTAAAACAGGAAAATTTTGTAAAAACAGTTTGGTAGTAACGAATTGAAGTGTGGTTGCTACGAACTGTCAAACTCTATTCGCGTTCCACATACCATCCACACTGCAACGAATAAATTGTTCGCGCGCAACATAACCTCAAAATTATATCACTCTTGTTTTGTTTTTGTGTGAAAGATCATGCCTGAGGAAAATATGGAGAAAAGGGTAATTCAACTCGTCGCTGTCTGCGAATAGAAATAAAGCCCATGTGAAAGAAAAGTCAAAATATGCGAACATCCACAGTTCGCAGTTCGTAGCTCATGTGCAAGATGCTTTAATTTCAGACAAAAGATTAGAGCAAGTAGGTTGGGTTAAGACAAGAAAAATATCGTCAAAAACTATTGACTTTATATTAAAACAAAGTTCAAGAGTGGGTTTCTGGCTTTTCAAAACACTATAGCATGGCTCTGTAAATGTAATCTTTATTTTTTTAAATACCTATTTGTGTGTTTATTTTAATTCAATGTTTTAGAAAATTTCCCCCCACCCCCCAAATTACAAATGGAAGGGACACCGGGCAGATCCTGCTCTAGATGGCGACACTTATTGTTCATAAGTCGCTAGTATCGCACGGCGAGTTATTCAAAACTTGTATCGGTCTAGCCCTTTGGTGCGCCTGATACCAATAACCCTGTTTACCACATATTGAAGGTTGTATGTATATAGTTTAAATTTTTCTCAAAATTTGACTGAATTTTGTAAATAATATTTTTTATAAGATGAAATTGGTTTGAAGCCAATATCCTTAATTTTTGAGAAGATGTTTGAGTCCAAAATCAATTTTTACCAAGTTTTAGTAATGTTTTTTTTTTTTAGGTTTTTATCGAGTTATATCGAGTTTTTTCAAAATTTGCCAAGATATCAAGAACGATATTCTTCGTTATAAAATTATTTTTAAGATGAAATCAATTTTTTCGTAAAATGTTTGAGGTGACACTTGTTTTTTTCAGTGTTTTTTTTTGATCGGGATACCATTTTTCGTCAACCATATCTCAAGAACCAGTAGAGGTTTTGACTTTCAATAAATTTTAATGTACCGATATTAACACAGAAAGATGCAGAAAGAACTTTAAAAATTGAATTCGTGGTTTTTGGTGCGACCGTCTGTCGATTTGTCTTAAACTTAAACAAAATATTAATAACAATATTTTGTGTGAGGTGCAAAATTTGAAGTCATAAGTCTTGGTGTTTTTTTTTTTTTTTTAAACTTGGCAATTGAATTTGTCTAAACAATTAATTTATAGTTAGCTACAATATTTTGCATATAATTAAATAAGTTTCTGTCCCGAGATTTTTAGTCGAAAATCAATTTTTTACAATTTTACTAGCATTTCTTGAAAGTGTTTATTCCATATAAAAAAAAATACGTATTTGATTTTGTAGGACCATTTTCTTACGATAACAACAAAATTGAACACAGAATGAATCAATACCTTTTCTTATTCACTTGATATTTTCATTTGTATGAAAAAACTGAATTAGATTTTTTTTTAAATGTTACTGAATGTTGAAAACAATATTTTTTATAAGATTATCCAATTAGTTTCAAAAAAATATCCCTAATTTTTGAATAATTTTAAATTAGGTATATTAGGTTGTAAACGAAAGAAATAGTATTGTTAACGTTTTGTTAAATTTAAAGGCAGTGCTTTCCTATAGAAATATATTGATGTAACTCCTCGAAAACATCCCCTTATCAGAAGTTAAATTTTTGATTGCATATCTAGTCTTTCTTTATAATAAAACCGACTGGTTACAAAGAAAATACTATTTTGAATTTTTTAGCTGGTACCAATGGGAAGCTCTCAGTGGGGTTCACATCCCTGCCTTTATTTAGTTTACTAATTAACTCTTATTTGAGTCTTAGAACGTGAGGGTAAATCTTCGGGTTTCCAAGCTACAGGTACAACTTACTTAATGGAGGAATGTATAGAAATTAAAACAAAAAAAAAACAAACGGAGGTTTTCATGAAGTGTATCTTATTGGAAAGTTTAAATTGGGTCAAAAGAACAAAATAATGGCATGTGATGAGGGGTCTATTTTCCTCATAGTAGACGAGAGAAAAAAAAACAATTCGCTCCATGCGGTTTTATTGTAGGATATATTGGATTAAACCCCTTTGAAACCACCTTCTGTATTTTTACATACACCAATACTTATTAAAACAACCACAAAATTCAATATTTCATTAATTACATTTCGGTATATTTTTTTTTCAAACTCATTCCATGCAGGCGACATCAGATGGACAGTTGTAACATCAGACATATCAAACGCTGAAGAGAATCGTGAAAATTTAATATTCTGCGATTTTTTGCCGTCTAAATGGTATCAATTGCGTATATCAGGAACAAATGATGCCGGTAAGACCACGGAACACTATAACTTTGCCACAACCAACCTAGATGGAGTTAAAATTCCCCCACCACCTGTCTTTCCGTCGGAGGCAGATTTGGCCAACAATTTAATAAATGTAAATCCTACCAATGATTGGTTTTCAACATTGATTGTAATCATCATCATAACCATCGCCATCATTATTGTGTAAGTAACTGTGTGTTTGCTTTCTCGCTTCCCAAAAACCACCCTGCATCCCAAAGGCTACAAAACGATTTCTCATGCTCAAACCATTTTGCTGAGAATTATTTATGGGCTCCCTAATACGAAAATAATATTTGTGTGGTTTAGCTACATACATTTTTATACCACAAGACACAGCAAGGTAATCTTCTAATTAAAATTCTGGAATCCGTCATAGACTATTTCGCCAGACTTAACCAAACAAACGAAGTTTTACTTCATTGTTCATTCTTTTTTGTGCCTTGTGCTCCCCATTTTCATCTTATTCCCGGTTAAGTTGTTTATTAATTCCGGCAACAATGATTCTACGTCCCAACTTGTATTTACCTCTGGGGTTAATAGGAATTCTTTTTTCTTCGTATCATTTCCTTTCCTGCTGCTCATTATGGCTGTCGTCGTCGTACTTAATTCGGCTGCTATATTGTATATTGGGTTCATCACAACGATGACATTCACACAATTCAGTGGGTTGATAATAAAGCATCGAAGGACGTTGTGCGCACCAATTTCCGACGGATATGAATCAAGAGCAATCCCGGGCGACTACAAAGAAGATCGCGATAATCGAGGAAACCAGCAAGTCTACAGTGCATCTCCGGTAAAGACAGTAGACAAGGGAAACGACTCAGGTATAAATGTCCCACCTGTTCAAGGATTTATGAATAAATATATATTTTTTAACAAGTATTATATATAGCGAATTTCAGAAAAATGAGCCACAAGAAAATTTAATGATGCGTAAAATTATTTCGATTTTGTTTACTATTTTATTTAGAAATGTATGAGATATCGCCATATGCTACATTCAGTGTTAATGGAGGCCGAACAGGTGCCTCCAACCCGACTAAGACACCAACTCGGGGAGTAACGCCCTCTACTTTGGACTACACAATGCAGTTTAAAACGTTCGGCCACCCGGAGGGAGAAAATTTGAATGCGACTGCCTATCCAATATTATCGAGCTCTGGTTTTGGCCACGTTAAATCCAAATCCAGTTGGCACAAGCAACGATATTATAATACAGATGGTGAGTTTATTAGCTTTTTAAATTAGCAAGTGCAGTCTTGTTGTATTATGCACTTCTGATGTTTTGTATACTTCCCTAAGGCTAGACATTTTGTGTGTCTTTCATACAGGGTGATTAGTATAAGTTGCACCAAAAGGCTAGAGCGAGTAGGTTGGGTTAAGACAATAAGAAAATCGTATAGTAGAGGGTGTCTATTTCCCCCTGAGCTGATATTTTCTAAAATAAAACGGTTAAATGTACAGAGAAAAAAAATTGATATTGTATGTAAATGAAAAATAATCAATTCGCCACACCTTGGTATTATTTTTAGTGATTCAAGATGCCCGGAGCACGGATGCACAATAGAAAGTTTCAAATCAGTTGTTACTTGTAGAGTAATTGGTTTTACTTGCTTGTTTGTAGTCTTAGACTCCAAACTTGCAATTACTGAGCATATATGTAAGCTTTGTTGTTAAAAAAGCAAATAGAGTCCTTATGGATTCATTAAGAGATTTGTTCACGATTTCCGTGATCCTAATGGCTAAAACACTGCTTCGAGGTTGCTTTGAATGACATTTCTAATATGACATTCCTAAAATGACACTTCTGTCATTAGCAGCTGTTATTTTTTCTCAAAAGTTTTTTTGATTTTTTGTGCAGTAAAAAAAATGAATTTTGAAATCGGAAAAATTGAATTTATTGCGGAAGTATCTTACACAGCCTATCGTGGGTATGTTCAGCTCATGGAGCAAGAAGAAGCACAGAGTGTGGGTCCGGGAGCTCGATCTACGGAGAAATGAGGAAGGATACAAAAAAAAAACAAAAATATCGCATTCATAGTAAATAATAATAATAAATAAAACAATACAAAACAAAACAAAAAAAAATCATTCGAGCAGCTTTAAAACCTCCTCATTCACATCTGCCAATATTTGGCGTGCAGAGGAATACGCACTGATTCGTTTAGAGGTTTCATGCGTTTAACCATGAACTCCTCGTCCACATCGTGCGCAGGAGGTGCTGAGCTTAAATGAGCTGACACGGTCGTATTCAACCCTCCAAGAAATGTTTTGAAATCCTCTTTCGCAATACGCTTTGAAGACCTTACTATCTTTGGAGTAATCATCTCGTTGCCGTCGTCGATCTCAAAATTGAAATCTTCACCGCTGATTGGCGCTGGCAAAGCTTCAGAGCCTTCAACTGCAGCAGTTTGTTGGTAGTTCTCTAATTGCCTGCAACAACACATACACAAATTTTCTTACACTAGAAAATACTAATTATTGTGTGTTTAAACCTTCGTGGTGTTAGTGATGGGATCAGGCACTTCAGCACATCATAAAACTCCCAGCTATCTCCCACTGCAGCTCCAATCCCACACGGTTGCTCCATCGAGCGCTTCTCTCTGACGAACCGGTCTCGAAGGCTCTTCCACCGCTGCTTGCACTCGCCAACTGCAGAAATATAAAATAGTAATATTTTAATTTTTTATTACTTGAAGCAATTACTTTGTCTGTATAAGGTTTGGCTAATTATTGGCATATTTCTTCCCAAGCAGCATTTCTTTTTAAAACATTTGTATATGTTTTGGACCGGGTATTATACTCATTTTCTGTTCTACAAAAATAAAACGTTTTCAAACAAAATTTGTTTAAACTGAAGTTAAACCTCGCATAGAAATGCGGAAAACCTAACTCGACGTTGAACCGATTCTTATTTTTATAAATAAATAAAACTAAAACAATTTTGTTTGGGAAAAAGCCTTAGCAAAAAAACCCAATTTATTAAACACCTTTTACGCTCACTTTCCGACTTGCCAACTGGCCATTTACAAAGCTGATTTTAGACTGACAATATTTTTTCTAAGAACGAAGAATGCATGTTCTTTTGTATGCTCTTTCGCATAATACATAATAAGAATATATAATGTTGAAGTGTAGGTTTAGCTGGCGGTTGCTGGCTGTAGTGGTGTTGAAACTCGTACGCTTGCGTTCGATACAGTCCCGACAAAAAAGGGACTTTTTTCATCTAGGTCCTGCCCACCTCCGAGGCTGCTGATTCGTCTCGCGCCGGCTGCTTTTGCTTCCGTTGCTCACCCTGATCATACCTTGCTAAAAGACACTGTAACGAAACTAAGAACTGGATTAGAATATTTATATATGATAGATTTGCGAAGCCGAGATTGGCTCATATATCCTTGCCGACCCTGCCTCTTTAGTTATTCAACTGGTAATATACATATTTTCTGAACCGGCCGAGTTAACTGCCCGGCTTCGGTTTGTAAAACTACCGATCTGGCTATCCCATCCTTACTTCTAATGAGCTGGCTGATCCTCCCCATGGCCCATTGGGCTGGAGGAAAATTCTCACTCTTTATAATTACTAACTGGCCGACTCCTAAACTCTCTTTTTCCCTACGCCACTTCTTTCTCTCTTGCAATGTAACAAGATACTCTTCTCGCCATCTCTTCCAGAAATGGTCGAACATAAGCTGTCTCTCTCTAAAAAGCCTTGCCCCCCTTGCACCTGTTTCTTCAGGTGTCGATAAAGCTGGCGGTAACACAATCGGTTCACCTATCAGAAAGTGACCTGGTGTCAGTGCTTGCACATCTGTGGGATCATCACTTAGTGGATGAATTGGACGGGAATTCAGTATCCCTTCTATGCCGATCAATAACGTTAAGAATTGCTCGCTCTATAGTATACGCTGGCCAACTATGCGCTTCAAGTGATATTTCATCGACTTGACCGCTGCCTCATATATGCCTCCTTGATGCGGAGCAGCTGGCACCATAAATATCCATTCTGTTCCGCGCTGATTTAATTTGCCGAATAGCTCATCCCTCTCCCATTCTTTCCAAGCTTGCTTAATTACCCTAGCAGCGCCAACGAATGACGTACCATTGTCACTAAACATACGTTGACAATGTCCTCGCCTACTAACAAATCGCTCATAGCATGCCAGAAATGACAATGAAGTCAGATCTCCTACCATATCAATATGGACCGCCCTTGTCTTCAAACATACAAAAATTGCTACCCAAGTCTTCCTTGTGGTGATTCGCTTGCCATTCCTATCCAATATTTTAACTACAAAAGGCCCTGCATAATCGACCCCGGTATGTAGAAAAGGCTTGCCAACTTGCACTCTATCTGCAGGCAACTCTGCCATGAGCTGTTGTTCTAGCCGATAATTATAGCGCACACAAATTGTGCACTTATGAATATAACGTCTAAGCTCACTGCGCAATCTGGGTATCCAGTATTGCTGCCGAATGAATTGCATCATGATCTGACTGGCTCCATGTTTTGTCATTCGATGAGCATGGTCAATCAACAACCAAGCCAACCTCGTATCTTGTGGAATAATGGCCGGATGACGCATCTCATATTGCTCGCTGCACGATGTAGGCGCCCTCCTACTCGCAAAATGCCCTCGCTATCAAACACTGGCTTGAGAGATTCTATCCTGCTATTCTCTGTCAGCTGTCCATTTGCTTGGAGAGCCGCTATGTCCTTGCTATAGACCTCTTTCTGAGCTCTTTTAATAAGAAGTTTTAACCCTTTCGCTCTTTCATCAGCCGTAGGTGTCATAGACGCCGGACCCACGCTATGCCTTGCTCGCTTTCTGCGCTGCCTTTGCTTGCGTTCCCTTGCTCTTAACCTAAGCTGATTCATGTAATGAAATACATATCCCAGAACACTTATTGCCTTTTCTAATCGAGAAGCATATTCTTCAATTGGCACACTAACTTGTTGTTCAGGTACCCATATACCTAAAGTTTCCCTTGTCTGTGTAATTGCACATATACGCATTTCGCTTGCTACTATGGGTGATACTTCTCCCTTTATTGGATTAACTGGCCAACTGTCTTCTTGCTCAACTAGCCATGATGGTCCATGTAACCATAGTTTGCTCTCAACTAGCTCTGCTGGCAACATTCCCCTGCTGAGTAAATCCGCGGGATTTTCCTTAGTCCCGACGTGCCGCCAATTACTAACATCGGTATTCGTTTGAATCGATGATATTCGATTGCCCACGTAAGTTTTCATATCACGGGGTAGTCTTTGTAGCCAATGCAAAACTACCATCGAGTCTGTCCAAAGTATATACTCTACGCTTGCCCAATCCATTGCCTTAAGTAGTTCTACCAATAAGCGACCGAGCAACTCTGCCCCTGCTAACTCTAGCCGTGGTATAGACACCATCTTGAGTGGAGCCACCCTTGTCTTTGAAGTAATCAACTGGCTCGTGACTTTGCCATTGGCTTGCTCTACCCTTGCATATAACACAGCTCCGTATGCCGTTGTGGAGGCGTCAGAGAATCCATGTATCTGTATCTTCGCTGTGCCGTTTGTATTTAGCCATCTGGATATTCGGAATTGCTCTAGATGTTTTATTCCTTGCCACAATTCCTGCCATCTTTTTCTTAAAGCATCTGGTATCTCTTGGTCCCACTCCAAACTAGCCCGCCATAGATCTTGTATCATGACTTTGCCGATAATAATTACTGGTGCTATGTAACCATTAGGATCATATAGCTGAGCGATATAACTAAGCAGATTCCTTTTTGTAACCCTGTCGGGAATTTCTGGTGATTTTACTTCGAACGTAAACTGGTCTTGGTTCACTAACCATTTCAGACCCAATACAGTAGTCTGCTCTCCTTTATCAAATACCAGTTCCTGTTCGTTAACTGAGGGCAATCTACTAGCTAGCCACTGACTATTCGATTTCCACTTGCGGAGTTCGAAACCAGCTGTCCGTAACACTCTATCCAATCGTCTTGCCGTATGTAATGCTTCTTCTTCGCTTTCGCAACCGGAAACACAATCATCCATGTAGAAATCGTTACAAATAATTTGCTCTATATCTGGGTAGGACTCCTTTGCATCTCGTCCACATTGAATCAATGCTCGTACCGCGTTGTATGCTGAAGATGTCATGCCATAAGTCACAACTGTTAGCCCATATTCTTGAAGCTTCTCGCCAGGAGACTCTCGCCAGAAGATTCTTTGCGAATCCCATTGATGCCTAGCTAACCTAACTTGCCGAAACATCATCTTGATGTCTGCACTGAAAGCTATCTTATGTCTGCGAAACCGCATTATAATTTCAAATAAATCACGCTGAAGTTTCTCTCCCAGCTGCTGTACTTCGTTATATGAAATACCCCTATCCGTCTTGCAGCTACAATCGAACACAACCCTGAACTTCTTTGTTACACAATGATGCGGTATGTAATACACTAACTGCCCTTGCTCTACTTGCGGAGGTCTGGTCGCTTTGACCATATGACCAAGACTTTCATACTCTTTCATAAAACTGACATAACTCTCTCTAAGAGCAGGTTCCCTAGCTAGTTTCCTTTCCAACATAAAAAATCTTTTCAATGCTATCGCTCTCGAATCTCCTATGCCCTGGACGTCAGGCTTAATAGGAATCGTAACGACGAAACGTCCTTCGCTGTCACGCTTTGCCGTCTTTGTGAAATTATCTTCCACCTCTTGTTCCTCTGGTGATCTTAACTTGCTATTCCCAACCTGATCCATTTCCCAAAGCCGCCGTACTAAACTATCCAAATTATCTACCTCGACACATCTTAATACAGATGTGTTTTCAACTTGCTGTTCTGCCGTACCTAGAGAACTGCCTCCAAATGCCACTATGCCAAAACTTGTCTTAATCGCAGTTATTGCGCCTATCATTCGTGGCATTGAACATACCATTACCCTTGCAAAGAATTTCACGCCCAGTAAAATATCAACCGGAGTTCGCTTCCAGTAAGATGGATCAGCGAATGGAAAGTCAAAAATCTCACTCACCTGCTGTATACTTGCTCGTGGAGTTACTAATGACCAATCAGTCTCCTTTGGTACTACCCAGAAATCTTCTTCTATGCATACCTCTGCCGAAAACCATGGCACTATCCCAATCCTGGCCTGTCTATTAATTTGCACAATATTACCTTCGATACCTGTTACCCTTTTCGTGGCTTGCCGTGTAAGTATTTTAAAAGCCCGCACTAATTCATATGGAATCAAGTTTGGCTGTGCCCCTGAGTCTAATATAGCTCGAACTGGCCCCATCAACCGCCCGTCGACCTTCAATCTTACCAACATTGTTGGAATCAAAGCTTCATCACCTGTGGAGGAAGAGATTAAATTAAAGACATTCAAGTAGCTTTCAAGAAGGTTATTCGTTTTATTGGACTTTTGCCGCTTAGCCGGAATAATTAACTGTCAATCCCCATCGCGTTTAATGCCTTTTTTCACAGTAACCTCTGCCAGAGGTACTCTGTGGCTTGGGCATAATAAGTTGTTATGCATGATTTTAAATGGACATCTCGGACACGGAGACTGGAAGCACGCCTCTACGTTATGTCCTTGCTTGAAGCAATTCTCACATAACATGTGCATGCGCACAAAACGCACCCTAGCTGACTGGTCCAATGCCCTGAATTGCTTGCAATGGTATAGCTGATGCTCCTCGCCGCATAACTCGCACCTATGCTGATGCCTGATTACTCTGCTCGGCTTGCTCCCTTGCCAGTTCATTGATGTCTTCATTCCTTGCTTGGGCTGGCCTGCCGTGTTCCCTTGCTGCCCTACCCGCTCGCTGCTGAATTTGTCGAAACGCTGCCTCGACCCTTCCCTCGCTGCTGCGCCACTCATCATGAAGGCTGCCTTGGCCTGATGACTGCTTGCCGGTTGTGTGCTTGCCGAGGCTTGCCGATCCAGAAATGCCAGCATCTCCTTAGATGTTGGAGTCTCGGATTGCCGTTTCAACTCCCATTGGCGGGCCGTGTCCGCATCTAGCCGCTCGTGTAGCAAGTGGACCACGATCATATCCCAGTATTCCACTGGAATCCCTTGCGCCTTGAGCTGTCGCAGGGTCTCGTGTGTTACGTTTGACAGCCTTTGGATCTGGTCCGCACGCGATGTAGCTGGCAGACATGGCAGACTCAGGAACTGCCTCAGTAACTCGCGGCATGTCTGGTACTTTTTATCGTACAACTGATTGAGCCTAGCCCAGGCTTCTAGGTAATTACCTTCCGTGAGCTGCCATTCACCTAAAGTCCTGGCTGCCTTGCCGGTCAGCGATTTGGCGAGATGCTGAAATTTGAAAGCCGGCTTGACCTGCTCGTTCTCGTGCACTGCTGCCACGAACCGATCCCTGAACCCTTGCCACTTCGTGAGGGACCCATCAAACTCTCCCCACGTATTCTTTACCTCCTGCTGAGGAGGCACCTGGATGGACACCTCAATCGCCTGTCCGCTTGCCGTTTCCTTCTCAACTTGCTGCTCCCTTTTACGCTGCGCAATCGCGGATAGCCGCTTGCGGAACTTCCTCTTTGTGCCTAGGTAAAGTTCCTCGGCGTCTGCTTGCCGCTCTGACGCCTCGTCCACGTCATTTCCCTTGCCGGATATTCACCTTAGATGGTTCGCCGAAAGCTGGCTCCATACTTCTTCTAGACGCTCAAGTCGCACTTGCAGGTCTTCTTCGTCCTCATCTTCCCTGGGTAGCTCTAAATAGCCTTCCATCCTCTTCATCGCTTTGAGGCATGCCTCATGGATCTTATTGTTTGCCATAGGTATCCTGTAATCAATATATGGATAAGAGATTGATCCCTGAAACTTGCTTTAACTATTCCAACAAATGAGTTTGTGCCAGATAAATACTACACTTACTAACTTGCCATTCATATAATTTGCAAAAAAAATTTAACTTCTAATATTGCTATTTCACTTGCCTGATTGCTACCTGCGGTCGGTGGTCTTCATCAAAAGATTTTCTAAGAAACCTTAGCTCGCCGACTTTTGCCAATGCAATCATGATCTATGATTGCTTCTTGCTCATATGCATGTATAATTATAATAATCTTATACTGCTCTTGCCGCCTTGCTCGTCATGACAGCTCGCTAGCTTTATCCTCGAATTTTCATAATTCGGCTTGCTGTACAATAATTTTATTTAATTATCTGTTCCTTGCCATCATAGCCACTATCCTTGCTGTTAGCACTTCGGCTTAATTGCTATAAAGCTAGTATTTTTAACACACTCGCCGGCTCTCCGATGGCTATGATTTATTTCCCTAACCATGCGCATTGTTACTCCCTATCCTATTTATTGCTTCGTCTGTGTCTTGTGAACTTAACCCCAAAAAAAAGAAATATGTGTCTACTGGTGGTTGCAAGGCACCAGCGACAAACGCAACGCAAATATTAAAAAACCTATGTCTGATGGTGGTTGTAAAGCACCAACGACCAACGCAACGAAAAAATAAAAATATATAAGTCTGATGGTGGTTGTAAAGCACCAACGACCAACGCAACGAAAAAAAAATAAAAAAAGAGGCTGGGATGCGACCCACACTGATAACTTCCCATCCCGTCTATCGATTTGTCTTGCTTAAAAGTTTGTCTAAATGTATCAATTCTTGCCAAATTTGCGTTCTATTTTTTGTAGATTTTATTTTTTTTATGAAAAAACGGACTGTTGGATTTTTATAAAAAAATTACTGAATATAAAAAACAATATTTTCTGTGAAATAAAATAAGTTTGAAGCCAATATTTTTAATTTTTGAAAAGCTATTTGAGCCGAAAATCAATTTTTACCAACTTTTATTAATTTTTTTGTTTAGGTTTTTATTTTTTGTAAAAAAAACTGTCAATTCGATTTTTCTCAAACTTTTTCCTAATGTTGAAAACAATATTTCTTATAAGTAAAAATTAGTTAGAAGCCATAATCTCAAATTTTTGAAAAGATATTTAAGTCGAAAATCAATTTTTACCAACTTTTGCTAAATTTTTTTTTTCGGTTTTAATTTTTTGTAAAAAAACTGTCAATTCGATTTTTCTCAAAATTTTATCAGATGTCAAAAACATTATTCTTCATTGCACAAAATTGTTTTGGAAATGAAATCATATTTTAGTCGTAAGATTTTCGAAGTGACAAATTTTTTTTTTCAGTTTTTTTGATTTATAAAAAAAACCGTAAATTGAATTTTTTTCCAAAAATATAATTGTTTTGTATTACGTCACAATATATAATATAAAATTTAATTCAAGTCACTAGCGTCATTGGTTCATGAGATATTTAGGGTTAACCAAAATTTTCACCTTTTTTTTAAACTGCTATGGTAAAAAAAACACCCACGCAATTTTCTTGAGAGCCCTTTCTGCATCTTTCTGCCTTATTATCTGTATAACAAAATTTATTTGAAGTCGATATCTCTTCTGGTTCTTGAGCTATGGACGACGAAAAAAACGTCGCGAACGTACGGACGTACGGACATACGGACGTACGGACGTACGGACGTACGTACACACGCACGCACAGACATCTTTCTAGATTAGATTAGATTAGATTCTTCCTTTATTCATTAGATAAATTACAATTTTTTTCTATTGGAAATACGGACATGACAATGCTGCCGTCTGCCGGAAATGACATTTCAGTAAAATAAATAAAATTATATAAAGAGAAGATGTATCAAAAAGAGTTAGAAGAAATTTGAAATAATAAATTACAAAAATAAATACTATGCAAAATATTAGACAAAAGTTTATATTAACATACGAGGAATAAATTTATATAAAATTTTAAATTTTAAGTATCTATTAAATATTAGATATTAAATTTTTAATTTTAAAATTTTAATGAAACATTTATTGAAATCTTTCTAAAAATCTTTTATTTCGACTCTAGGGACCTTGAAACGTCGAGAAATGTCAAAATTTTCAATTTGACAAATCGGACCCATTACAATAACTTCCTATGGGAAGTTAATATATAAGTCTGATGGTGGTTGTAAAGCACCAACGACCAACGCAACGCAAAAATAAAAATATATAAGTCTGATGGTGGTTGTAAAGCACCAACGACCAACGCAACGAAAAAATAAAAATATATAAGTCTGATGGTGGTTGTAAAGCACCAACGACCAACGCAACGCAAAAATAAAAATATATAAGTCTGATGGTGGTTGTAAAGCACCAACGACCAACGCAACGCAAAAATAAAATATATAAGTCTGATGGTGGTTGTAAAGCACCAACGACCAACGCAACGCAAAAATAAAAATATATAAGTCTGCTCCCAATACACGCCCCTAATATATTACCACCGCACTAAGTCACCAGCATCCCCGCATAGCACAGACCGAAGCGACGCGAACAACAAAAAGAAACACAAAAAATGATGAAGACCACACCGTCGCTTTTACGCTTGCCGTTGTTCATTCTTTATTTATATGAACAAGATACCTCGCTAATTTGCCGCTATTTTCACTATGTTATTCTTTTCTTAATTCTTGCACTGACCTACGCCGTCTTTCCCCTTGCTCTTGTTTCCTAATGAAACAAACATAACTCGCACTATATGCCGCTTTGCCGAAACATAAACCTTATTGCAAATAATTTCCTTTTTTCACTTGGCAATTAAGTATTTATCTGCACTCATTCACATAATATAAATGGAAATTTACTCACAGTTTTTTCTTCTTTTTTCAAGAAATAAAGATGTTTGTTTAAAAATTTTAAAAAGTGCTCGCACAGTAAATATAACTCTGAACTATCTCTAGCGCCGATTGATAAACAACTGAACGAGACAAACAAAAACAACCTACGGAGCACACGCAGCTGCTGCTTGTGTTTTTCTCCTCTTTGTTGTCTTCTTCTCGTTCGCCTGCTAGTTTTTCGTGAGTGTATACACTTATGTATTTTGTGTATCCCTCTATATAAAATATAGTACCGCTTGCTGAGAGTAGATATTTCTTTTTATTTCCCCTTGAATAGCAGTAACGCTTTTTCATGTTGGGACTTGCACAAAATATAAAACTATATTGTAAAAGGAACGCATGCACATACTTTACCAATATAAAGCCGCTTGCCGCTGTCGATACATCTTGCTGATATTTACAGCTATATTCTTCTTGCTGATTTTTCTTCCTCGATTCATATACAATAGACTAGGTCTCGCCGTTTTTTATTTCTAATTTCACTAGCCGGAATTTACTTTTAATTTACACAAGCAAAAACGAAACACTCGCGGACTTTATCTATAGGTCACTAGTAACTATCCGGCTCGTTTGGACCAAATGTTTAAACCGAAGTTAAACCTCGCATAGAAATGCGGAAAACCTAACTCGACGTTGAACCGATTCTTATTTTTATAAATAAATAAAACTAAAACAATTTTGTTTGGGAAAAAGCCTTAGCAAAAAAACCCAATTTATTAAACACCTTTTACGCTCACTTTCCGACTTGCCAACTGGCCATTTACAAAGCTGATTTTAGACTGACAATATTTTTTCTAAGAACGAAGAATGCATGTTCTTTTGTATGCTCTTTCGTATAATACATAATAAGAATATATAATGTTGAAGTGTAGGTTTAGCTGGCGGTTGCTGGCTGTAGTGGTGAAAAAACTCGTACGCTTGCGTTCGATACAAAATTGTTATAGTTATGTACATATAGGTATTCCCCGCTTAATTGCACTGATCATTTTGTCAGATTTTTCGGTCAATTTTTCGGGTGGTTCAATTCGCGAAACCCCGATTAATTGACATATCTGTTCAATTAAGCGAAACCTGTATAATTGCACATTTCAGTTTCAACTTAATTTCGGCGTCTATTAGTTCGCCATAACATGATATGTTATGTCATTACATGCCAAATAAGCGTTGAAATCTGCATTGTCCTCAAGAACGTTATCTATGACCACAAGATCATTTTCCGAACTTTAAAATGTAGGTTTAGTAGTAAAATATTTCCAATATTAACTTTCTAAAACAATTTCTTATAGTAGAAGGTGTTATAAGCCACAAACAATGTTTGCTTATGTGCATTGCTTGCAAAGATGTGATCGACTTCGAAAATTTTTCGATTGCAACGTTCGATGGCTGTAAGTTGTTTCCTTATTAAATTTAGCTGATAGTAAACTTTGAAACAATGAATAATGCCTTGGTCAAGGGGCTAAATGATGGACGTTGTATTTGTGGGTACAAACTTCACGTTTATATTTTTTAAATCGTCCAACTTCTTACGACAGGCAGTATTGTCGACAAAAAGAATTATTTGTCTGTTCTGCTCTATCATTTCTTCGTCAAATTTATATCAAATTTGCGCTCATAAATGTTGGGTCATCAATGCCTTTTTGTTGGAGAAATATTGCAAAGGTACAGCCTTATTTTTAAAACACCTTGGCGTTTTGGTTTTTTCAATCACAATCATTTCTTGTCCGTCCAATTATCCGAAAAATGTCCATGTATTAAGTTTTTCTGCAGCATATTTTTAAGATCAATTAAGCGAGTAATTCAACTAAGCGGGGTTCAATTAACCGTCTAAAAAGCTTTGCTACTAATACGGGAAATTTTCGAAGCCAATTTTTTCGATCAATTAAACAGGATGTTCAATTAAGCGAGGTGCAACTAAGCGGGGATTACTGCATTTCAATAACTTACCTTTTAACTTTTTTTAATAACCAATGGGAATCCCTCCAAAAGCAAATGTATTTTGTTTATTGACTTTTTTTACAGCTGTCGAGCTGTCAGACAAAGCGAATTTGAACTAGAGCTTCCGTTTGGAGTAACATTAGGTTTTTTTTTTTCCTTACGATTGTCAAGCGAAACGTGAGGTCAAAGCTTCATTGTGATAGCATGCATTGAATTCCTATGGCTGAACTCGTAAACGTCAGGCGAAGCCGAAGCTGAAGCGTGTTTGTGTTTCAGTCATTATGTTCTCAAGCTTTCCTTTGTAAGGCCAATTCTGGAATATGCCTGAGTAGTGTGGGACCCTAATTATTCTGTACAAGGAATGAGATTTGAAGCAATTCAGAGATTTGGAAATGTTCTGCCCCTTATTCACAAAGGCTCACTCTATGATACATGATATTGTTAAGTATCGTAAAGTCGGGAAAAATCCAGTCAAAAGCCCGACGGACCTAACGTGTGGTTTTCTAATCTATTTTATAGACAGAAAATTATGTAGTTAAATTTAAACGCTAGTGCCGTCCAAACTGCTATTTCGCCAAAATCAGTAGGATATTTGTTTTGTATTGTTTTTTGTTGTGTATTTATTTTTGACGAATTTGGTGGCTTTATTATACAAAAAGTGAGCAAAATGACAGGGTTGCAAGCAAGCTTAAGAGTGAGTGGCACTAAAACCATCTCTCAGCTCATTTAGGGCTATCTCATTTATGATGTAGCTCAAAAGTAAGCTCAGCGGTGGTAAGTTTTAGGGAATGAACTGAGCTGTCCTATAACTGAATTTAAAAATAAACGATATCAATAGGATGTCGTAATTATGTGATTATCGCACTTCTTTCTTTGGGTATATTTGTAAGCAAAAGTGTATGCCAACAAGTTAAGAACAATAGAAGAGCTGAGGAATAACGACATTGAACAGAACAGATCCTGAACTTTCAAATACAAAATTGTGGTTCTTTTTTACCTCTTTCTCGTTCTGGGCTTATTCAGAACTATATGAGCTCAGAATAAAATATCTGAGCAGACCGAGTGGAATGCTAAATCCTTGTTTAACCATCATTAGTTGTTCCATTTTCATTGAAGTTTTGAATCTTTTTTAATGCTTTTGTAGAATAAAATGACAAGTAAATGTCAAATAGTGCTTAGGAGTGTTTCAAAAATAATTCTGTTCCGAACACTTTTGTTCACTTTTGCTGAGAATGATCAGAGCATACTCGATGTGCTCGAAATCGGTTCGGAACCCTGGACCCCACGAGCTTGCTCCTTTCTGTTTGAAGATAGTACTAATAGTTTAAGATTTAAAGATATACTTGTAAAATAAGTTTGTCTTCAAAAGTTCAAATGCCATTTGTAATTATTTGGAACATATATACATATATATACATTTTACTTTTGATGTTCGTAAAAGAATGTTGACCCGTTTTCGAGGTGTCGAATTTTGAAAACAAAATAGAGGCTGGGATGCGACCCACACTGATAACTTCCCATCCCGTCTGTCGATGGGATGTCTTGCTTAAAAGTTTGTAGGGTTTCCAACTGTTGGATTTTAATAAAAAATGTACTGAATGTTGAAAATTATATTTTCTGTGAGTAAAATTAGTTTGAAGCTAATATTTTTAATTTTAAAAAAGATAATTGAGTCGAAAATCCATTTTTAACAACTTTTATTATTTTTTTTTAGGTTTTTATTTTTTGTAAGAAAATTGTCAGTTCGATTTTTGTCAAAATTTTACTGAATGTTGAAAACAATATTTCTCATAAGATAAAATTAGTTTAAAGCCAATATCTCAAATTTTTGAAAAGATATTTAAGTCAAAAATCAATTTTTACCAACTTATTTATTTATTTATTTATTTATTTTTTTAGGTTTTTAATTTTTTGTAAAAAAAAATGTCAATTCGCTTTTTCTCAAAATATTAATGAATATTGAAAACAATATTTAAAAAAAAATAAAATTAGTTTAAGGCCAATGTTTAAAATTTTTGAAAAGTTATTTGAGTCGAAAATCAATTTTTACTATTTTTTATTCATTTTTTGTTTTAGGTTTTTATTTTTTGTAAAAAAACTGTCATTTCGATTTTTTTTCAAAATTTAACCGAAAGTTGAAAACAATATTTCTTATACGATGAAATTAGTTGGAAGCCATAATCTCAAATTTTCGAAAAGATATTTAAGTCTAAATTCAATTTTTACCAACTTTGAGTAATGTCTTTTTTAGGTTTTTATTTTTTGCAAAAAAAACTGTCAATTAGATTTTTCTCAAAATTTTACCAGATGTTGAAAACGTTATCTTCGTTGCACAAAATTGTTTTCTAGATAAAACCATTGTTTATTTGTACAATTTTCGAGGTGACAAATATTTGTTTTTTCAGTTTTTTTGACTTATAAAAAAACCGTTAATTGGAATTTTTTCCAAAAATATACTTGTTTGGTATCACGTTGCAATAAATAATATAAAATTTAATTCAAGTCTCTAGCGTTATAGGTTGGTGAGATATTTAAGGTTTACCAAAATGTTCGCCTTTTTTCAAATTGCTATGGTAAAAAATACACCCACGCAATTTTCTTGAGAGCCCTTTCTGCATCTTTCTGCATTATTATGTGTATAACAAAATTTATTTGAAGTCGATATCTCTTCTGGTTCTTGAGCTATGGACGACGAAAAAACGTCGCGAACGTACGGACGTACGAACGTACGTACACACGCACGCACAGACATCTTTCTAAAAATCTTTTAATTCGACTCTAGGGGCCTTGAAACATCGAGAGATGTCAAAATTTTCAATTTGACAAATGGGACCCATTACAATAACTTCCTATGGGAAGTTAAAAATTAAAGCACCTTGGTTTTGTTCTAATTTTATAATGGATTACATATGTAATCCACGCGACGAATGGTGTACCATTTTGGAGTGCGACGACTGCAGGGTTAATCAACCTTCATATTTTTACAATATTGTATTTTCGAATCCATTATTGTCGAAGACCGTACACGAGTTAAATTTTTTTTTTTTTTAACTTCCCATAGGAAGTTATTGTAATGGGTCCGATTTGTCGAATTGAAAATTTTGGCATTTCTCGACGTTTCAAGGTCCCTAGAGTCGAAATAAAAGACTTTTAGAAAGATGTCTGTGCGTGCGTGTGTACGTACGGTACGTTCGTACGTCCGTACGTTCGCGACGTTTTTTCGTCGTCCATAGCTCAAGAACCAGAAGAGATATCGTTTTCAAATAAATTTTGTTATACAGACAATAAGGCAGAAAGATGCAGAAAGGGCTCTCAAGAAAATTGCGTGGGTGGTTTTTTTACCATAGCAGTTTAAAAAAATGGTGAAAAATTTGGTTAACCTTACCTAAATATCTTACGAACCAAAAACGCTAGAGACTTGATTTAAATTTTATATAATATACTGTAACGTGATACCAAACAAGTATATTTTTTGAAAAAAATCCAAAGAAAAAAGTCGAATTGACAGTTTTTTTTACAAAAAATAAAAAACCTAAAAAAAACATTGCTCAAGTTGGTAAAAATTGAATTTCGACTCAAATATCTTTGCAAAAAATTGACATTATGGCTTCCATTTTATTTTATCTTATAAGAAATATTGTTTTCAACATTCGATAAAATTTTGAGAAAAATCTAATTCACAGTTTTAAAAAAAAATAAAAACAAACAAAAAAAATTATAAAAGGTGCCAAATATTGATTTTCGACTCATATAACTTTTCAAAACTTTGAGACATTCGCTTTAAACTAATTTTGTTTTTTTTTTTTAAATATTGTTTTCAACATTCAGCAACATTTTTAGAAAAATCTAATTTACAGTTTTTTTACAAAAAATTAAAACCCTAAAAAAAATATTACAAAAAGTTGTTAAAAATTGATTTTCGACTTAAATATCTTTTCAAAAATTGAAAATATTAGCTTCAAACTAATTTTATCTTATATCAAAAATATAGTTTTAAACATTCAATAAAATTTTGAGAAAAATCGAATTGACAGTTTTATTGACAAAAAAATAAATACAAAAAAAAAAAACATTACTAAAAGTTCGTAAAAATTGATTTACGACTTAAATATCTTTTCAAAAATTTGAGATATTGGCTTAAAATTAATTGTATTTTATAAAAAATATTGTTTTCAACATTCAGTAATTTTTTTATAAAAATTTAACAGTCAGTTTTTTCATACAAAATTAAAATCTACAAAAAATAGTACGCAAAATTTGTAAATATTGATGTTCGGTTCTCGATATCTCATGAATAATAGAAAACATTGACTTTCATTCATCCAATTTGTATTTTTTTATATAAGAAATAAAAAAAAATGCTACTAAAATTGGTAAAAATCGGTTAACGACTAAAAATCTCGTAAACAAAAATAGATTTTGAAATAAAACTATTTCATCATATCCAAAATATTGTTGGTTATTTTTAAATTTTTTAGAATAATTTAAGTGATAATTTTTTTTACAAAACACGAAAACCTATAAACTTTTAAACAAGACAAATCTACGACGGTATGGGAAGTTATCAGTGTGGGTCGCATCCCAGCCTGTTTTTTTTTTTTTTTTTAATTAAACAAAATCGAATTGCACACAACCGATGTGCCGCGAGAATTATTTTGACAATTTAAGAGAAATGTCAGTCGGTGTATCAAACAGGTGAAAGAATTCACCACAGGTAGCAATAAAGGCATTGCCAGCACGGTAGCTCAGCCTAAGGGGGGGTTTTATGTAGGTAATTGTTTTATTGATCGAGGTGATCAATAGAATTAAATAAAATTGATATCAAAATAATATCGAAATACGAAGAGGTGAATTTCACCAAGTCGTATTGATTATAGTGGGCAACAGGAAACTTTTTAATGGAAGTTTACTAAAACCAAAAGCTGAAAATTAGTCCTTAAAGACAATTAAGAAATAAAAGAGGGGTTTTTTCCAGATGGGAAATTTGAATTATCTTTTATTGCCTGGAAAACCTTGGCCGAAGTCGGGATTAGAAACCAGGATCTTTTATGAAAAAAATACAAATTGAGATTTTGAGATTGACTGAAGGTCAATTCTCGATAAAATTGATGGTAAAAAAAATCTATGGAAATTATAAGATACTTAGACAATTTTTGGTAAAACACCTGTTCTGTCCTGTTGAAGAAAGTCGACATTTTTAGAGTGATTTTAAATCGTTAATACTTTATGATGGGCCCTTGGCCATACTAAGTTAAAGTTGGCGTGACTGTGCATGGGTATCATCTTCATGCCTTTTCCGAGTTGTTAAGCCAATATGTGGACCAACCATCGCACAGCTCGTTGGTGTGGAACCCTTTCGCACACTTTGGTAAGACCTTTTAAATTTGTTTTCCGAAATGCTAGAAGAGCAGGTCACTGGCTGATGATCCAGGTTTCTACTGAACTCTTCCAGAATCTTGGGGTCGCAATGAGAATTGTTAAGGAGGGGTTAGCAAAAAGAAAGGTGAAACTTGTTGTGATAAAATTTACCGCAACACACTAAATGCAATATTTAGAAGATTAAACTATGGTGCTTATAGTCCTTTTAACCAATTTATTGAAATATTTAACACATTTTATTTTTTTTTGTAAGTTCACTAAATGACAATTTTAAGAATTTATTTCAAATTCCAAACAATGTTTTTTAACAGTTTAGATTAAAATTAGATGTAAGTAGCATTTATTTATTAGCATTGTTCACAAAAGCATTAAACGAATTAAAGTAAATAAGAATTACAACTTAATTTCTGCTATGGTGAAATGCAAAAGGAAATTTTCCACGTTTGGTGAAACTATAATAAAACACAAATTTGAAATTTGTTGAGCGAAACGCATTCGAGTAAAAGTCAAAAATATTTTAATATGTATTTAATACAAAGTGCACAAAGAATAATTTTTTTTTTTTTTTCAAATAATTTCTTAATGCTGAAAACAAATGTTTTAAAGATGATTCAACGCTTAGTAAGTCAATGACCATGGTGGCAGGAGCTTCTTCACAGGGGCACGTCAAGAAATCGAGTCGCAGTGGCAACCGCACAAAAGGCCAAAGCCGAGTTAATAGCGACCCAAGCCATTGTGGGTCTGAATCAGATACCAGTGTAAGTCCCAGTACTGAATTCTCCAATATGCCTACATACAGAGTTCCTGTGAAATCTTCAAGGGGAGGAGGTAAGTGTATTACAAAGCATATTGTTTGAAAAATCAGTTGAAATGTAGATGTAATCTACTCAACTCGTACGACACTTTAAATTTTTAACAACATCTCCAGCTAGAACTCGAAATTATTTAGCCTTCTTGAATATTTACGTTCCTATCAAAGAGATATAGCTACGTCTACATTATTGTGCTTAGCTTAAATAGCTCATACTGAGTAACTGCTATTCTTTAATTTTGTTTACAGATATTTTTCGACCCGATTCCAGTACAGAATCAAACAATGACCAATCGTCACCAGTCGACCGACGAATTAATACACCTCTCCACCTAGGTGGAGTTGAGAAACGATCAAATCGATCCCATGGATCCCGAAACCACCAATTAATTGAACACACAAAAGAAAGTCATTCTTTGGACTTGGTCTGCCCTGGAAGTAACAACAGGTAGTTCAGGTACCTAAGCCCCAACCAACATTTATCCAGTAAACTTAGTTATTTTAACTTAAAAAATGCAACATCAAAGCAACATTTTTAATAAGAAAGACATCGCATCATAGGTAAATTTAATTGACTGAATACTAAGAAGGCGAGATAACCGAAATATGTCATTATTGCAAAAAGTTGACAAAAATTGTCAACATTTTATCTACAGAAATAAGAATTATTGTCAATTCCTCAAAAACCTTCCATGTCTATCGCCTACGCAATAATGAAATTGCCAGTGAATATATTTTTTGTTGTAAGATTTCAACTTTCTTGTAAAATACAACTTAGACCTTTTTTGCAAATATTTTTGCATACAATTGAAACTTATTCCTTAACCTTTATATACTTGCATCGATCATTAAAATCCAAGAAATGTTAAGTATGAAATGTATTTATTTATTTCCCCTGGATCTATCAAGGTTACATAATTTGATGTAAGAATAATTGTTATTAAATATTAATGAAACATTTTTCAAGTTCCAGAATCTAATGATACAGTTCTGTATACAGTTTTATTCATCAAGTCCAAGTAATATACATATTTTTCGTTGTAGAACTCCACTAAGATTATTTCAAAACCATGGCTTTGATAATGTTTTTCTTATGAATTACATGTATCAATCAAATATCGGTCACCTAATCAGTGAGTCAGAGGCAGGAAATAGACAAAAGACTTATTTGCCCCCTGCAGGAAGTAAGATTGCGGCAACTGCTTTAGCCAAACATACAAACCAGTAGTAGTTAGCTTATAGCAAGCGTCAAACTACGATCAGAGGCTCATCATAAGTGCATGTTAGTTGTTAGTAAGAAAATAATACAATTATAGCCTAACATATGCACAAAATGCAAAAAATAAGCAACATTTAACATGAAGTATTCCAGAAGAAAAAATAAAATAAATATGTTTACGACAGCGGAGCATTGATTCTAAACAATCATTTTAATCCCACCTTATTTAGATTTAAATCTATCGATGAACAGTTTAAGTTATATAAAACGTATACAAAAATATAAAGCTTCATTCTTCTTATAGTTAGGTTTATGAAAGTCAGTATGTATAAAATCAAATGTACGCAGGTGATGAGCACCGCCTCAGTAATTCAAATATATATAAGATAGATTATGAACTTATATGTATAAAGCGAATCAAACACAAATTTTTGGAATTCGGCTCTATTTCATTTGGCGTTATTTCACGTCAACCCCAAGCAGAGAACTTACATACTCACTTAAAAGAAGTAAGTATTATTTCTTAAAATCGTTATGCCTTATTTCACTTTGTCCAAGTGCTGTATGGCAATATTTCACTTCTGTTAGGTGCAATAAGGTCAATTTTTGAAAGTTGGTCATATTTCATTTTGATTTATTTTACGGCACCCTCAAAAATATTGCGCAGAAAGATTATGTCCGGGAAAAAACCTTTTCGTGATCGGTTTTTAAATACTTGTATAAAAGGTATTACAAAATTACGAATGATTTTCCAATATTCAAAACTTCAAACGCGTTTATCACAAGAATGCCGAATATCCTTTTTTATGTTTGCCGGACTAATAACTCATTCAATTTTCAACTGATTGACTTGATACTTAAAAACAAAAACACTCCATTACCAAGACCGGAATCTTTCGTACGTTTCACTCTCCAAAACCCGTTTGTTTACATTGTTGTATTTGTAATTTTGACAATTAATCCATGAATAGATGTGAGCACAAGCAAAAAAAAACGATGCCGTGGGCTAGCGGCATTTTGCACAGCAAAAACAAAATGGAGGGGTTAATAAGTTTTTTTCAGGTTTTTCTTTTTACTTTTTTTAGATGAAGAAGTCAGTTTTAAGCTTTAATTTTGCAGTCATTTTGTTGATAGCGAACCAATGTACATTTTTGTCTTCAAAAAAGCATGTTCACCATCAGTTTACTATAATTAATTCACTAATTTACAAAAATCACTACGAAATTCTTCAAATTTCAAAATTAACCTCGGATTTTTGTATCAAAGATGCGTTCGAAGAACCATCAATTTAAGGGTGCGAGTGCAATTTTTGTATTGAATTCTAATAAATTTTCGTTAACGAACGGCCCAAATATTTTGTTTGCAAGTAATTAAAATCTGTATCAATTTAATTAATCCAAGTATATTTATAGTTTGTATATTTAAAAAAAAGAGTTATAATCGAAAAATATCTTATCCATAACATTCTTGATTGATGAAAGCATACATGTATTTGCCAATAATATTTTATAATAATATTTTAAATATGTTCATTAAAGAAATTTCCGCTTCGGCTAACCTTCATCAACTTTTTAGAAAAAAAAATTAGCATTAATAGCAGCCAATTATTTCATAGCATAATTAATTTTTTAGATTTTAAAATGTCTAGAAATTTTCATACGCTACAAAATTCGTAATTTTATGCGTAAACATAGAAGATAACATTATTTAGTCAAGAAGTATGGATTTTGGCGCGTATATCGGTTTTTTTCTATTGGGTGTTCGGTTTCCCCATACTGGAATAAAAAAAAAGTTACTTAAATCTATTTATTGCACTCATTTAGTTGGTATTGTGTGTAAACATATTGCCTTTTTCTATTCCTTAAAGATGCTTTACACAAAGCAACTTATTTTTAAAACATGGTTCCCTCAAATTTTTATTCCAAAATCTAACTACAAACAAAATTCTAACTCTTAAAAAGAAATTTTCAGGAATATTTCTGCAACAAACAAAACTAAAATTTGGTCTTGCAACTACCGAACTGCTTAAATGATGAAAATACTAATCTAATTGAGGAATCTGAACTAGCTAAAGTTGGCAATGGAACTTCACAAGTATGCTTCTCGTAGCATTGTCTGTACAAAAAAATATGGAGGCACCCGCCTATTGTTTCCACCTGAACTTCTAACGTCGCCAAAAAAATGCTCTAAGCAAACTACAGCTGAAAAAATTGTCTGTTTTGTTGTTTTACAAAGTATTGGGTTACACTTTTGTCCATTTGCAATAATTATACTTAACCAGTTGCAGCGCATGTTGCGTTCGCAAATAATTTAAGTAAACAAAATAAATAATAATAAATCATTAAATAATTTGTATTTGGTCAGTTTTATTTTATTTAATATATATTTACAACATTTATTTGGATTGAAATTAAAAACCTATACAAATCTTCCAATTTAAGACCATGTCAGCACTTCAGATTCTGTTGGTTAGGATTGTAGGCAAACCGAAATGTCAGTCTAAGATTCCGGTCTTGGTAATGGAGTGTTTTTGCTTAAAAATATAAACTTGAAAATACATTTTTCATTGAAGTATGTTGGATTTTTATTATTAACATATGCGTATTTGATTTGTTAGTTATGTGACGATTTTGTAAACAAATTTTTCACTTTGCAAGAGCGCTGTTTGGCCAAAAAGTAATATGTATATCGCTTTACATATTTCTTTAAGCCTAAAGATTGCAGGTAACGCATGCTTTTTACGCGAAGCGCCGCTACAACCCGCGTTGCCAACATCGCTCTTAACATCTCTAAGGCAGTTTCCCGGTTACCACGCTTAATTTGAAGCAAAACGTTCGGGGTAAGTACGGTGTAGAACTCACTACAATTTCTATTATTGAAACGCGGCTTATCTAAAAATTAAAAATAATTATATATGCACCCAACCGCGAAAACCTTAAAAGTAGCACAAACTGAAGATTTTTGACAGTGACATAAAACACAAATAATTCATTACAATGATCTTCTTTGACGGAAAAGTTCTTAAAAACAAATCCAATCAGTTCTCGGATAGAAAATCCGTTTCCCAACCGAGTGTGCGATGATCTTAAGCTTATGTTTGCATTAAGTAGAAACTTATACACAAAAATGTACATTTATAATAATTTTATTTTCTAAATATTTTTCAAAATTTTATTCTTCTCTTTTACATATTTGATTGTGCAAATTCAACTGTTGCACTTCCAATCCTTCAGTTTAGACAGTGAGGTTAATTCGGAGACAGCTAAAGTAATTGTGATAGCGTCTTCCAAAGAAGGTAATGCTAACCATTCGGGGTTCCCTCTACCTTCAATATTTACAGACTCTCGAGGGTTCAGTGAGGCAGAATGTGAAAGAGAACAACTGGCGTTAGATTTAGAAGTACAGAGAGTAATGGAGAATAATGATGGGCAGTTACAGAAAATGGGCAAGGAGGAATTAACCTCACTGTTGGCAAGGTAAGTTACATTTCACCTTAAGTAAAATAATTAGTGGTGTAAGTGGCTCACACCTCTTACTTATTCTTTATATTCTGTAGGTGTTTAAAATTAACATAATTTGTGTGCACTGTACAGAAGGGTGTAGCGTCAATGTAAGGAGAAAAACAAAATTGTTGTAAGAGTTTTGCAGATCTCCATTTTGTTGCATTTTGATGAGTAGAATTATTTGTCATACATGTTTTTTTGATGACACCTATAGCCCTGTACAATATTTATCGTTAATAAAAAACACGTTTATAAGAAAACATACATAGCTTAAAAGAAACTTGAAAAAAAAGCACCGTGTACTTTCCCATATATTTTTATTTTGAATTGTGTGTTTATATAAGAAACACGTTTATAACAAAAACATTGAGAAAATAAACATTTCTCAAACCACGAACTTTCATTTTTCAATGTAAAGTTAATTGCAGTTAAGAAACTTTCGAAAAAAACTCAAAACTCAAAAAACATGAACAGACCCTCTTGAAAAATTCAAAGCAACCTATGTAAATGTCGTTTGAAGTGTTTATTTGGCCTTTGTTGTGTTTGTGTTCTGTCCGGTAAACTAAAAGCACTTTATTTTAATACAGTCAAGATCATATTAAATATAATTTTTTTCCCCGCACTCAACTCTTATAATGATGAGTTATATTGTGAGCAATTAGGAAAGGAGGATGTGATCAGTCCCCAAAAGATAAAGTTTCAACCATGGATAGTGGCGTTGGGGGAAGGTTACGGTTTTTTGAGATATTAGACAGCATTCGATTTTTGAAGCAATTAAATTCTACTCGATTTTTAGTTCCCCATTGGACAATGCTTTCAGAATCAGAATTTAATCAGCTTGTCAAATGCTGCCGTTGAGAATATAAACACGAATATAAAAAGCTGAAGGTACCGTCAACAGCGAAACAATTAAGTGGGTTATAAGTTTGAGACAAGAGATCATTTATAAAAATAAGGAAAAGTGTCGGAGACAAAACGGAGCCTTGGGTACATATGTAAGCGTTTATTTTATAAATATAGGATTTGAACCCGTCCAATACTACATACATTGTACGGCCTGAAAGATAAAACAGAGCTTGATGCAATAATCTTACTTTATATAAAACTAATGTACAGATTTGTTCCACTGTTCGGTGAGATAAACCATGAGATCACCAGTGCACCTATTGCTATCATACTGCCATATATTTATTATTTATTTGAAGTATAATAGGGGAATTCACGATCGGGTGTAAATGGTCTTGCATCAGTGCATGTGCATATTTTTTGTGCATACAGATAGATGCTCTACACTAACAAAATATATGAATATGCACATGCTTTAGTAGTGCAAATTTACTTCGCTGAAACCCTAAAGTATACAAATGCACAAGCATGAGCAACACTGTTTTGACAGCAATAAATCAGCTGATATTTAAATAATCAACATGGCTGATCTAATTAAAATAAATAAAAAAAGAGAAAAACCGAATAAAAAGTGGTCAATTGACGAAATAAAAATAGTTTTAAACTATATACGGGATAATCCGGACTTGGAAGTAATATAAATCAACAATATTTAACATTTGTTTACAAGTATTTGCTGTTTTTGTTTTTTTTTCAGTTTTCCTCGGCATATTAAAACCAAAATAAACTTTTGAATTTCACATAAAAATAAAAATAACAATAATCAGCTGTTCTCACAACTGTCAAAAATCGTTGCAAGAACACCTTGCTTTTTTATTTGCTTTTCGGGCGTTCACTATGTTGTGCATATATTTACACTCAAATGCAATTCCCAGACTAAATGCACTAGATGTATATTTGAAGTTTAAATTTGAAACTTTAGCCACTAACCGCCAAAAACTGTTTTATTACTTCATATAGAAATCAAACTGTTATAAAAATTATTGTAATGATGAACTTCTTGTAATAAAATATCTAATTATTGCAACATTTTTGAATAATAATTGCAGAAATAAAGCTACCTATACTCAATACCAAATTGGAAAACATAATTTTATTTAAATGTTTGTTTTTCTTTGTCTTTTCAGGTATCAGGAAAAAAAGGAACAAGAGCGCCAAGAGTACACTATTCATGTTTAAATAAAGGAAAGATTGCCTCTACTCTACTGTGTAAAATTATATACCATAAGTATTACAAACTATATTTTTTACCTACTGAAATTTTTGTACTTTCAATTGATAGAGTAAGTGCGGCAAATATGGCCCACCCTTAACATTTTTTTAAATAAAACCATAAATTTAAGTCTAATTCATATATTTTTTTTAAACAGTCTAACAAAACATTTTTCATTTAGCTTTTAAAAACTTTAACTAAAAAAAGAAACATAACAAAAAGTTAAAAACAAAAACTTAAAGGAACTTCATAAATCATATTAAAAAAAATTGCGGCAAATATGGCCCACCTGGCGTTAAATATGGCCCAGGGTGGGCCATATATATAAACTTTATAAACTTTTTTTTAAATCATGATACCACACATGTTAAGAAAATATTAAACACAATTTAATTTAAAAAAGATGTTACCAATTTAACTCAAAATTGAATGTAAAAACTCTTAAGAAAACTTACCAAAAAATTACAACCAAAGTAAAAAAAAAAACAAAGTACCGATATATTTTTCACAACCGTCGCGCCACATTAAGCACGAAAGACTGAGGCTAAACCGGCTCCGGCTTCCGGTTTGGGAAATACCTCTATAGGCCATATTAACCACGTAGGCCACATTTGCCGCACTTACTCTAATAATTCAAGACTACATAATATCATTCAAATCTCAGCAAGGGGAGTATAACCATCATAAGATTATAAAAAAGAATAGTTAACTTGTATACATGATTACATAATACAATAAGAATATTAAGCTTTTTGTTTCAAAACCAATTCAATTGATTTTTTTGTACTATACTATCACGACAAACTAGTTGATTATTTCATTAAGTTTTTAAAATATAATAAAATAATTTTATTTTAAGAAACTTATTATTTAAAAATTTATCTGTACTAAGGAAATAAAGTTATTTTAATATATTTAACGAACTTAATTTTAAATTGCAAATGTTAATATACAGAAATTGGTCAAAGACTTTGTCTAATATTTGTTTTATCGAAAAAGGAGACTGTACAAACAACAACAAAAAACTACGTTTATATAATTAAAGATATGATTAATACCATCCTATTAACATTACGTACTGGTATAAGAAAAACTATTTTAAAATAAACAATAACTTATATGTAAATTTAATGAAACACTGCCCAGATATCATGAGTGATATCTTTTAGTGTTTTGTAGTGTAGTAGCTTTGTGACCTAGTTGTAAACAGAAAGAATGACTGATACCTTACTTCTACATTTGGCATGAAAACAAATTCCAACGTCATTTTTTATATGGTTGCTTGCCGCCTACTTGTGACCAACGCATTTCCGACACCTTGTTGTCTTTGATTCATGCCTCGACAAAGTTGGGTTCAGATAATCTAATAACAAATTTTATATGAAAACCTAAATGTATGTATGTATGTATTAATGTTAAATTACATCTAGGTCATAACATAATCCATAGAACAATTAATCCATAATTTTTAACAGTGACAACTCACCATTTAACATAATTTAATATAAGTTTAAATCATAATGTAATTAAAGTTTGTATAATACGAATATCAAAATAAAAAGAATTTAAATATTATTGGTTGTATCTATGAACTGCATGAATTGTTAATTTTTTTATTTTATTTATAAACGATATGTTAACTAGGTGCCAAATAATTTGGAAATGAAAAATATATTAAAAACAAAAACAAACCAACGAACTGAAAACAAAAGAGCTATTACTACTTCACTAGTAAGTACCTAACTATATTTTGTATTTTTAGTACCAGAAACATATTTTTTTTTTACTTTTTTTCGAATTGTTTTCTCCATTCCTTTGGGATATTGGGAACCATATTTTTTAAGACGTAATAAGCCGCTCGACTTATTTATTATTAAATATTTTAGTTTGTTTTGTATATTATTTACAAGTATACAAGTTTGGAGTAATCTCATGATTATGGACACCGATAAAAAAGTAAAACTACTTCTTTTTTATCTACTTTTTGAGATAATTGAAAAATATTAAAACTATACTGCTTCAACCCAAAAGTTTCTTTTAATTTTAAAAGAAAATTTGCAAATAGTCAAATTTTCACCCACCCCAAAGTTTATAGTGAGCCCAAGCAGGTGGTTGCAGGGGGGCAGCATGCCTCCCCCACTTAATTGTTTCACCTATGTGATTTTAATCCAGTTAATGAGGTTATATAGTGTTTCTTTCCTCTATACACACAAGACTCTTATTTCTAACAAGAATTCCTTCTCTGAGTAAAAACGTTTTTCTTTATTTTAAACTTCCCATAGGAAGTTATTGTAATGGGTCCGATTTGTCAAATTGAAAATTTTGATATTTCTCGACGTTTCAAGGTCACTGGAGTCGAAATAAAAGATTTTTAGAAAGATGTTTGTGCGTGCGTGTGTACGTTCGTCCGTACGACGTTTTTTTCGTCGTCCATAGCTCAAGAACCAGAAGAGATATCGACTTCAAATAAATTTTGTTATACAGACAATAAGGCAGAAAGATGCAGAAAGGGCTCTCAAGAAAATTGCGTGGGTGGTTTTTTTACCATAGCAGTTTAAAAAAAAGGTGAAAATTTTGGTTAACCCTAAACGACGCTAGAGACTTGAATTAAATTTTATATTATATATTGTAACGTGATACAAAACAAGTATATTTTTGGAAAAAAATCCAATTAACGGGTTTTTTTATAAATCAAAAAAACTGAAAAAATAAATTTGTCACCTCGAAAATTTTACGACTAAATATGATTTCATCTCTAAAACAATTTTGTGCAACGAAGAATAATGTTTTTGACATCTGATAAAATTTTGAGAAAAATCTAATTGACAGGTTTTTTACAAAAAATAAAAACCTAAAAAAAAAAATAATAAAAGTTGGTAAAAATTGATTTTTGACTCAAATATCTTTTCAAAACCTAGAGATATTGGCTTTAATTTACTTTTATATTTCAAAAAATATTGTTGTTAACATTGAGTAAAATTTTGAAAAAAAAATCGAATTGATAGTTTTTTAACAAAAAATTAAAAACCTAAAAAAAAAATTAACAAAAGTTGGTAAAAATTGATTTTCGACTCAAATATCTTTTCAAAACTTGGAGATAATGGCCTCTAACTAATTTTAACTTATAAAAAATATTGTTTTTAACATTAGAAAAAATTTTGAGAAAAATCGAATTGACAGTTTTTTATAAAAAATAAAAACCTAAACAAAAATTTATAAAAGTTGGTAAAAATTGATTTTCGACTCAAATATCTTTTCAAAACTTTGAGATATTGTCTTTAAACTACTTTTATCTTTTAAAAAAATATTGTTGTCAACATTTAGTAAAATTTTGAAAAAAATCGAATAGACAGCTTTTTACCAAAAATTAAAAACCGAAAAAAAAATTAACAAAAGTTGGTTGATTTTCGACTCAAATATCTTTTCAAAAATTTGAGGTAACGGCTTCTAACTAATTTAAACTTATAAGAAATATTGTTTTTAACATTAGGACAAATTTTGAAAAAAATCGAATTGACAGTTTTTTTACAAAAAATAAAAACCTAAAAAAAAATGTATAAAAGTTGGTAAAAATTTACTTTCGACTCAAATAGCTTTTCAAAAATTAAAAATATTGGCTTCAAACTTATTTTATTTCACAGAAAATATTGTTTTCGATATGCAGTAATTTTTTTATAAAAATCCAACTGTCCGTTTTTTCATAAAAAAATAAAATCAACAAAAAATATTACTCAAATTTGGTAAAAATTGATGCATATAGACAAATTTTTAAGCAAGACAAATCGACAGACGGGATGGGAAGTTATCAGTGTGGGTCGCATCCCAACCTCTTTTTATTTTTTAGTTTTTCAGATTGTTAAAACTTTTACTTTCAGGACCAATTCGAATGATAAATTCATCTTTGTGAGTCGAGTAAAGCAATTAATTTAACATAACCCAGAATGCCCCACGAGGAGGTAGTTTCATTTAATTTTAAAAGAAAATTTGCAAATAGTCAAATTTTCACCCACCCCAAAGTTTATAGTGAGCCCAAGCAGGTGGTTGCAGCTGGGCAGCATGCCTCCCCCACTTAATTGTTTCACCTATGTGATTTTAATCCAGTTAATGAGGTTATATAGTGTTTCTTTCCTCTATACACACAAGACTCTTATTTCTAACAAGAATTCCTTCTCTGAGTAAAAACGTTTTTCTTTATTTTAAACTTCCCATAGGAAGTTATTGTAATGGGTCCGATTTGTCAAATTGAAAATTTTGACATTTCTCGACGTTTCAAGGTCACTAGAGTCGAAATAAAAGATTTTTAGAAAGATGTCTGTGCGTGCGTGTGTACGTACGTCCGTACGTCCGTATGTCCGTACGTTCGCGACGTTTTTTTCGTCGTCCATAGCTCAAGAACCAGAAGAGATATCGACTTCAAATAAATTTTGTTATACAGACAATAAGGCAGAAAGATGCAGAAAGGGCTCTCAAGAAAATTGCGTGGGTGTTTTTTTTACCATAGCAGTTTAAAAAAAAGGTGAAAATTTTGGTTAACCCTAAACGACGCTAGAAACTTGAATTAAATTTTATATTATATATTGTAACGTGATACAAAACAAGTATATTTATGGAAAAAAATCCAATTAACGGGTTTTTTATAAATCAAAAAAACTTAAAAAATAAATTTGTCACCTCGAAAATTTTACGACTAAATATGATTTCATCTCTAAAACAATTTTGTGCAACGAAGAATAATGTTTTTGACATCTGATAAAATTTTAAGAAAAAACTAATTGACAGGTTTTTTACAAAAAATAAAAACCTAAAAAAAAAAATAATAAAAGTTGGTAAAAATTGATTTTTGACTCAAATATCTTTTCAAAACCTAGAGATATTGGCTTTAATTTACTTCTATCTTTCAAAAAATATTGTTGTTAACATTGAGTAAAATTTTGAAAAAAAAAATCGAATTGATAGTTTTTTAACAAAAAATTAAAAACCTAAAAAAAAAATTAACAAAAGTTGGTAAAAATTGATTTTCGACTCAAATATCTTTTCAAAGCTTGGAGATAATGGCTTCTAACTAATTTTAACTTATAAAAAATATTGTTTTTAACATTAGAAAAAATTTTGAGAAAAATCGAATTGACAGTTTTTTATAAAAAATAAAAACCTAAACAAAAATTTATAAAAGTTGGTAAAAATTGATTTTCGAATCAAATATCTTTTCAAAACTTTGAGATATTGTCTTTAAACTACTTTTATCTTTCAAAAAATATTGTTGTCAACATTTAGTAAAATTTTGAAAAAAATCGAATAGACAGCTTTTTACCAAAAATTAAAAACCGAAAAAAAAATTAACAAAAGTTGGTAAAAATTGATTTTCGACTCAAATATCTTTTCAAAAATTTGAGGTAACGGCTTCTAACTAATTTAAACTTATAAGAAATATTGTTTTTAACATTAGGAAAAATTTTGAAAAAAATCGAATTGACAGTTTTTTTACAAAAAATAAAAACCGAAAAAAAAATGTATAAAAGTTGGTAAAAATTTACTTTCGACTCAAATAGCTTTTCACAAATTAAAAACATTGGCTTCAAACTTATTTTATATCACAGAAAATATTGTTTTCGATATGCAGTAATTTTTTTTATAAAAATCCAACTGTCCGTTTCTTCATAAAAAAATAAAATCAACAAAAAATATTACTCAAATTTGGTAAAAATGGATGCATATAGACAAACTTTTAAGCAAGACAAATCGACAGACGGGATGGGAAGTTATCAGTGTGGGTCGCATCCCAGCCTCTTTTTATTTTTTAGTTTTTCAGATTGTTAAAACTTTTACTTTCAGGACCAATTCGAATGATAAGTTCATCTTTGTGAGTCGAGTAAAGCAATTAATTTAACATAACCCAGAATGCCCCACGAGGAGGTAGAATTGCATTGCATTGCGCGTCCAGTCAGTCAGTATTTAACCCTCATACGGTCCTCAATGTAACTAACGTAAAAGATCTTCGGGTCAAATTTGACCCATTAGTGTTTTTTTCAAGATTTATGTCCGGTCGTGTTTGTCCGTATAGTATTTGATTAAATAATACAGGTATGGTTAATAATTAAATTTTTTTAAATATTTTTAAGGAAAATAAATGTTATTTAAGTTTATATTTTACGATTTTATTGAATTTTAAAAAAAGTATTTTTACATTTTAATCTTATTAGTACTTTAACAATTAATTTTTTATTGAAGATTGAAAGATGAAAGTATAATCAGTTACTACAATTTGTGCACAAAGTGATAGTCTTAGAATGTTCTTTACATATAAATTTATCGCAAATACCGCAAAATAAACCTGTCTTATTATCCGTTTTTGGACATAACTGACATCGGCTTCTTTTTGTTGTTTTCTTTCTTATATTGTTTTCCGTCTGAGTTGATGAAGAAGGTTGTGGATCGTTTGGAGATGCACCTCGTATTTTATTTGCGATTTCAAGGGAAAAAGGGGCTCGAGGTAGAGTTTTTCGTTTTTGTATGTAAGGAGTAACAAGTTGCATACCCGATTAGCCGATTTGAATAAAACAAAAGCATTGTAAGCTGATATATCCACCATGTTACTGAACACCACTTGGGGCCATCGCTTGGTTTTTCTTTTGCAAGTGTAGCAACTTACGGCTTTGTCCAATGTGTCTACACCACCTTTACACTTGTTGTAATCTAATATTATTACTGGTTTTTTATCTGCGCGATCACTTATTCTCGAGTCATGATGAAATGTGCTCAGAAGATTTACAGCTTTATTTTTTTTTGGAATATAGGACACGATAGTAGTATCCTTGGTAAAGGCAAAATTTGATGACAAAATTTGTCTTCCTTTTACGTTTACAGTTTCTGGTGGCAATTCTGGTTTGTTTTTGCGTATCGTTCCAACCAGTGTAATATGTTTCTGCAGCAATATTTGTCCCAGTTGATAAGACGTGAAAAAATTATCGGTTGTTAGGTTATGCCCCTTTAGGCCTATAACCAAATCAAGAACTACACGCATACCTTGATTTCTTTCCGGTGTACTTCCAAGTTCTTTGCCTGTATAAGGTTGAATGTTCCAAGCATAGCTCGTTGCAGAATCACAAAGTACCCAAAACTTGATTCCGTACTTCGCAGGTTTTGATGGAATATAGGTACTGTCGAAAAGGACATCTCCCTCTAAATGCTACCAGTTGTTCATCTATTGTAACATTTTCGGATGGGTTATAAAGTTTCGGCAAAATCTCAACCCAATGATTCCACAATTCACGTATAGGAGCAAATTTGTCTAACCAACGTCGTTCACTTCGAGTTTCTCTGTTGTCGAACCTGATAACTCTTGATAATTTTTTGAATGTCTTCAGTGACATAGTTGCTGCAAATATTGGCCTTCCTTTTTGAGAGTCCCATAAACTTTCAGAGCTTTCGTTATTCGATCGAAAAACACCAGCCAGTAAAAGAAGTCCAATGAATGCAAACAAATCCGTCCTATCAATGTCAGTCCACTCTTCACCAAATGTGCGTTTACCTTCCATGTTTGTAAAAGCCAATATCATTCGTACCAAAGGAGGTGGAAAGAATAACTCGAAGCTTGAAATTTCTTCTGCTGTGATTCTTGAGGACGAATAACGTGTCCTGGCAACAAGTTTATAACGTTTTCTCTCGAGACTCTTCCGGCAATGTTTTCAAAGGGCTTTTTCGTATAAGTTATTAGGCCATTTTTTGACTTTATCATTTGGCCAGAAACAGATGCAATTTCACCCTCACTAGAGCTGCTATCCGATGAATCAGCTTCCTCAACAAGGTCTTCGAATTCCGAACATGATTCATCTTCATCCGAAACTCTCAAAGAAAATTCACTTTCACTATCACTCATTTTCAATAGGAAAAAATTAGTCAAACTTGCAAACAAAAGCATGTGCTAGTCACTAAATGTCAAAAAAGAATTCTATAAAAGCCCCGTTAGTAACACAATGCAAGTGCACAATAATAACTGAGAACAAATAAACAAGAAAATCTAATTGACACTCTATTTATACAGTAGGGTCAATTTTGACCCGAGGTCCGCGAACGTAAAAAAGTCTGTACGTCCTAAAATAACAAATATTTTTATAAATTTATAAGCTAAATATATTAATTTTAAAACTTTAGAAAAAGCCATGAAACATCAAGTCCCTAAGAAATTTAGTTTAAGAGAAATCTTTATTTTACTCCTAAAATGGGTCAAAAATGACCCGAGGACCCTATAAAGGTTAAGTAAGTCAGGAGTTATTAAAAAATAGTCACGTCAATGCAATGTGTTGAATGTATAAAAGACTCTTCAATTAATTTATCGTCCATACTAGTTTGAATGTAGAGTTAGTTAAGTTCATCATTGATAATCAAGAGCCGAGGTTGTTTGGGCGGTAACACATCGTCTCGGTGTTCACTGCGAACGTGTCGGCCAAGAAGGTCAAAGTCGTTAGGTTGCAGATCCACACTTTCTTGTCCATCAATCAAACATGGATATAATTTTTTACATCTATTAAAAATTCCATTATTTGAGACACTAATATTATAAAGAGGAAAGATTTGTATTTTTGTATGTAACGAATAAACTCAAAAAGTACTGTACCGAATTTAATAATTCATTTTTCATTAGAAAGCTACATTATCTTTGAGTAACAAAGGCTATATCTACACTAATATTATAAAGAGGAAAGATTTTTATTTTTGTATGTAATGAATAAAATCAAAAAGTTGTTGTTGTTTCATTCTAAATTTTCAATTGTAAATTCGGCAAGCAGCTGCCTTAAACTGCAAGTATAAACATTTCATACAAAACCCCTTAGAATTGTTAAAATTAAAATCTTGACCAGCGTCAAACTCTTTCGCCTCATCTCCCTCCTCATACGAATCCAATCGAATTGTTGGCTTATGAAAAAAGAGAGGAGATAATAGAAAGGACCTGAATAAAATAACAACAATTACTTGTGTGTACTTAGAAAAATGCTAATCGGTTCAGTATAGTTCGATAGAACGAAAAAACCTGTAATTGGCTTACAACTTTCATGTGGGTGCGGTGGCGTAGTGCGTAGTGCACTAGCTCCTCACACGCTAGGTCGCTTGTTCAAGCCCAGCTCGGGCAAAAGTTCTTCAAAAAATTAAATTGAACATAAAAGCGATTAAGCACTACTAAAGGAGTCTGATGATCGGGTTGGTCCCCGTGAAATAGCTATAACTCCAGCCTATGAACTTGGTGGTAGCACACACAAGTTGTTGTTGTTTCATTCTAAATTTTCAATTGTAAATTCGGCAAGCAGCTGCCTTAAACTGCAAGTATAAAAATTTCATACAAAACCCCTTAGAAAATCAAAAAGTACTGGACCGATTTTAATAATTCTTTTTTCATTAGAAAGCTACATTATCACTGAGTAACATAGGCTATATTAAGTACTAGATTACTATAGACATCCTTAGAAATTCCTATTAAAAGCAACCGAGAGTTTAAAAAAATTAGCCATAAAATGTTTTTCATCGCATACGCTGCGAAAAGTATTAATGATAGGACAAAAAAATATTTTATAATTTAGTGATTCATGGTCGTTTTAATTAGCATGATTATAACTTAAATATCTGTACCTATTTATGTCTACCCGTGCGAAGCCGGGACGGGCCGCTAGTATTTTCTATAGTATTTTCTATAAAAGATTAATGGGCATAAAATAATTTTTTTCAGAAGCTTGTTCAGATTTTCAAGATCGTTTATTGTGTTAAATGCACCTGTTTTGTCAACATATTCGACTTTGACGTTATTCGTTACTTCATGACTCGTAGAACTGGAGACAATTTTTTCAACACCTGTGTATTGTCGTGCGCTGCCGGTACAGATACGACTAGTGTTGTTTAGGCCAAGTATCTAACTGTTTATTTATAAAAAGAGATTGAAATTGACATGACATATGTATATTATTGTTTTAAATGCAGATTCCTTAAATGCAAAAGTAACTTTACATGCACCGTTCTGCTACAAAAGTATCAATGGACTACAAGTGGCATAAAGGGCAAGTTACAAGAGGAGGCAACGAAATCGCTTAATGTTTGTTCCAGCATCTGAAAAGCCTACCGAATACTGTATCTAAAACGACATTTTACTTCGACACATGTGGGGGATAGAATAAGAATAGTCATGTCGCTGCAATGTTTATTCTAGCTCAAACTTCCCACATTTGGCAATCAACCACACGATTAGTACGGACTATTGGTAAAAAGAAGCAATTGTGAGTCCACGAAATGCAGCAAGATGAGTTTTTGGATTTTGTTTTGCCGGATTACTTAAGACAGCTTTAGTGTCTCAAAAAAAAAATTAAGCTGGGGAATCGTTCTCCTGGCCATGTTCAATGGTTCCAATAGAAGGAAAAGGTATACTAAGCTACAAATATTCCTTGAGCGATGCTGAATGTTTTAAACTCAACACTCGCTTAAAAAAGATACAAGAGTTTTAATCTCATATCTCTTGAAAAAAAAAAACTAGATTTGTGTTCACTCCTTTCAATAACTCCACCAGTCTTTAAAGAATTTTATAAAAACTTTTATGAAAACTTCGGAAGAGACGATCGATATCGATCGCCATTGCTGCTTATACTAAAAAAAAAGGTATTGGGGTACCCACATGATTAGCCTAATCACTAAAATGGAAACAAAACTTTTTCCAGGTAGATAATTCATCCGTTACAGGTGGTGCAAGGACTCTATGGAACTCTACTCTTTACCGTAGTTTGAAATCAATGCTTGGGTACGGAAAATGTTTGTTTGAAAACTTTAAAAATAACCTATAGCTACATTCATATATATAGAGAAACTAGAAAACGAGATTAAGGTAAAATCAATTAAAGAAGCAAGTTACCGATAAAACATATTTTTCCGTCTTTAGGAGTTTGAGCTACTTATGTACCTGTGTGGAAGTCCTGGAAGTTAAATTAATATTTTTATAAAGGTTTTAAATAAAATATTCAATTTTTCGGTTTTTTGAAGAAGATGAATCGAAGAGCAGACTTTTATAATTAACCACCGGTTCGAAACCAGGGGTGCCAGCACGTAACTTGATACAACCGAGTTTAGTCGATACAATCGAGCATTAGCAGCACACATTTTGGTTCAATCGTGTGTCCTCGATTGTTTCGCCAGATTTGGTAGCACACAAACTTCAAATTGACGTTTGAAACAAAAGTTTTCACTCGACAGAAATTAGTTATCGTCGGCAGTGATTTTTGTATGAGAAAAATGGAAAAACAAAATAATATGTCAATAAATAAAAAACAGACTGAGATTTTGACCAATTTTATGAGTACCATCAACGCAGCCCACTATTCCCGGTAGTTTAAACTTCCTATAATAATACTCCTTGCTGTCTCCAAATTTAGAGCTATCAAATTTAATCCATTGCGGACAAAACTTATTTTCCAGGAGCCTCAACGTTCGGCGAAAGAAATTGGAAACTGTTGTCTGTGCCATACTTAGCAACACATTTGTTCCAACATTGGTTTGGTAACTCCCACTGGCTAATGTTTGTGCAACATTAAAATGTTATATGTAGGTACATGATCTTTCTTTTCTTTTTGAATATTTACTCATTTTCACTCAATTCGAATGGGTTGCTATTATCTCTCAAATATCTTCTTTTGATTTTAGCACAGGACACTTCTTCGCCTTCACTTTCACTCTCCGAATCAAAGAAAAAAATTTCGAAAAAACTTAAAATTGAAATAATTTCAAAGAAAACTCATTTGACATTTCATTTTATAGTTCACAATGACTTTTTTAAGTAAAAGTCACAATGGAACTCGTCTCAAATTACGTGCTGTCAAAAATAATTTGTTTCGAGTTGATCGACGATCGACAATCCTCGATTGTATCAAGTTACGTGCTGGCACACCAGTACATGTGGGTGACTCTAGTCGCTTGAAACTGCTCACTACCCTCCACGGATAGGAAAGCGAACGTTTACCAACGAGTCTTAATCGTTTCAACGTATAACTCCTACCCGAACCTTACAGGAATAGAAATAATTGAAAGGTTTCGGGATAATATAATGCATATCGAAACAATAGAAGAAGTAAAATAAAAGTGCAGTATATGAAATGTTTAGCAGTTTGTTTTCTTTCTACTTTGATTTGTTTTTTAATGTCTAATAAAGGAAGGCACGCAGAGTTTACATATTTATTAAACGAATAATAAACATGTAGTTAGGTACATGTAAATAAACATTGTTTGTAATTTTTGCTACCAGGTTAAATATTTAAGTACATTGCTTCATTCTGGAAAACAATATCACCACAATATTCAGAGTCTACAATGAGAAAAATACCGTCTACATAAGATTGTACCATTAGCAGGTGTTTATTTGAAATGAACTGACTTGATTTATAGAAAAATAAATATATTTTTGTTTTTCCAC
Source organism: Eupeodes latifasciatus (assembly GCA_920104205.1). Lineage (NCBI taxonomy): Eukaryota > Metazoa > Arthropoda > Insecta > Diptera > Syrphidae > Eupeodes > Eupeodes latifasciatus. Next base: position 285,083,413 of record OV049924.1, read on the forward strand.
CTGTACGCTACTTTTTTGCATTTTATTTTTGTCAAATTAAATTTATTCGCTCTGCATGTCTGACACAAATCTGGATCACATTTGCGTACAGTAAAATAACGCGAACATTGTTTTGTATTTCATTAAGCTTTGGAACGACATCCAGGAAATCGATTTTGGCAATCGCTGCTACAATAATTACAAAAATGAGCCAGGTAGCAAGGAGTATAACTGTAAACGTGATTTGATATTGAATCTTCCTTAAGATAAATCTTCTTGCATTGCAGCGACCAAATACGTTCGCTTTTTTGGGATGGCGAGAAGTCCTGACAAAGTTTTTTATTTATCAAATCTTCGCTTCTTTTTAGGCAAATTCGTAGACCCTTATGTAGGAAAGGGATGATTAAAAAAACATATTTTAACTTACGAGGGATAAAATTATATTGCAACGGATTTCATTTACCATATATCATACACTCGCATCATAAAATTACTTAAAAGACTTTTTATTTCTTTATATAGTTCTCTAAACATAAGAACAAATTTAACCACTTCTTATATACAAATTTTCTGTTAGATTATATATAATTTACTTTATAATTTGTCAAAGCATTTTCTCATGCTTTCGTGCATGCCTTAGATTTAAGAAAAATCATCAGTATAGTAAGTTAACACATGGTAACCAGACGGGACAAACAGGAATGATAAGAGAGGTTTCCGACCGTCATAAAACATTGACGAACTAGAAAAAACAAAGATAAACTATCTGACCGTCGTAAAACTAAAATATTTACGACCCAAGCCGCCAACAGATAAGAAGGATGTTTTATGACCGACGCTCCCGATAACGACCACAAAGCGAACCATCGAGGAGATGCAACTGATCGAGAATAGGCAGTCCGATTCCAACCCCGCAACCATAAAGATCAATAATTATAAACTAGTATAAGTTGAAATTTAAATGAAATATATTTTTTATCAAAACGATCTGGTTGAAAGTTTTAATTGGGGCCCGAGCAGGGACCCGTTTATTTAAGTTAATTTTTCGATTAAAAATATAAAGTGATTCAGTGGGTGAAAAACCAACCAGTCGAAAAAAAGAACATTTAACGAAGGCATCCAAGAAGGAGAAAAGAAACAAGTACCCTTCAGCCACGGGAACTAGAGCAATCAGACTTCAAATCTGAACAACGGGGGAATGACTCCAAGACTTAAGGCGTAAAGCACCCTAAGCAAACCCGGGACATCGATTCCCATAGATCGGAAAAGTAAGCTCTGACGCTGAAAATTCAACCCAACGACGAAGAGTAAGAGAGTTAAAATACATATACATACATATATATAAAAAAGGAGTAAACAGTGATTGAAACAACAAATAAATAAATAAATATACCTACATACATAGAATAGAAATAAGATAAAGAAATAAATAGACAACGAAATAAAACGAAAGTACCCTTGTGGAAAGCAATAAAGTGGTTAAAAGAATTAAAAAATATAAAAATCAATAGGAAAAAATTAGAAAGAAAATATCCTTGTAAAAAGTATTAAAGTAAATAAAGGAATTAAAGGTAAAATTAAGATAAACTAAATACTTTTGCAAGAATTATTAAAGTGACTTAAGAAACTAAAACTAAAATTAAAAAGAAAATATTCTTGTCAAAATAAGCGAAGTAGTTTGAGAAAAATAAATTAAATCAGGTAAAAATAGGAAATATCCCTTGTGTTGAAAATTATAACAAAGAAGTCCACAAATACGACAATGACGCCAGAAGAACTGTCGACAGTAGTTAGTAGGTTAGTGGCTGATGCCAACCAACAATTAATCGAAGAGGTAAATAGACTAAACAGACAACTTACGGCATTAACAACAAGAGACACCATTGAACCATATAAGGACATTACAATTGATCCAGCGATAGTAGGTGGAGAGAGGTTAGAAGTAGCCAAGTGTATACCACAATTTGATGGAGAAAACTATGTTTCTTGTCGCACAGCGCTTACAAACGCTATGAAGGTGTATGAGTCGTGTAAGGGTGGGTCGAGATACTTTTCGGTAGTAAATATAATAAGGAATAAAATCATAGGGAAAGCCAATGATGTCCTCACTAGCCACGGGACACCGTTAAACATTGATGCGATTTTAGGTCGATTAGATCTAACATATAGCGACAAAAGACCAGTCCATATGCTAGAAACAGAATTAGGTAACATGAGACAGGGTAGGAAACCATTGCAAGAATTTTACGATGACGTTACAAGAATACTTACGCTTATAATAAACAAGACAATTATGAGTTATGGTCCTAGAACCGCTGAAACCGAATGTCTCACTGAGAGGGCAAGACAAAACGCTTTGCGAGTATTCGTTACTGGGTTAAACTAACCCGCAAGTAACATCGTATTTTCACTAAATCCTGGGGATTTACCCAATGCCTTAGCGAGAGCACAAGAGATTGAATCAAATCAGACAAGGTATAGAAACATGGGTCAGGTTAACTACAGTCATCAACCCAGACAATACGAACAAACCCATTTTGACCAACCAACAACCAGACCACCGCGTCAGAATAGAACAATTTACCAAAACGGTTTTACTCATCAAGACCGACAATACGCGGAACCTTTTCAACAACGGAATAGACAATTTCAGCAAAACCGACATTATAACAATTTTAATAATAACCACAATAATAACCGACCCGAAAGAATGGACACATCAAGTGGGAATATAGTGCCCACAAGACAAGTCACCTCTCAACCTAATAGTAATATTAGGCCACAATGTTCGAATAACTCTTTTAATAACAACCCGTTCAAAAGAGATCGGGCAAATAGTGACCAAACAGCGTTACATAAATTTCCACGCCTCAATAACTTGAATGAGAGCGGTAATTTTTTTAGAGTAAGGCACGACTTACCGTTCATAAAAAGGACGGATGGTAAGTCGGGGCGTACATTTTATATTTTAATTGATACAGGAGCAACTCATAACTACATTAAACCAGGGCTGTTCCCAAGTATGGAGCTTGAAACTCCGTCGCAAGTCAACAGCGTTCATGGAACTACAAAACAAATAAATATCCTATGGCAGAAACATCAGTTATCTAAGCAAATTTAGGCAAAGCTAAATATTTCACCACTCTTGATTTACAGAGCGGGTTCCATCAGATAAAGTTAAAAGAGAGCGATAGGGAAAAAACAGCTTTTAGTGTTAGTAATGGGAAATACGAGTTCCTTCGAATGCCGTTTGGACTCAAAAATGCGCCGTCAATTTTCCAGAGAGCTATGGATGACATCCTCCGCGAATAAATAGGTAAATTTTGTCATGTTTATATTGACGACGTCATTATATATTCAGAGACGGAAGAAGAACATCTCGAACTCATCAAGACAATAACGAAGGCCTTAAGCACAGCGAACATGAGAATATCGAGCGAAAAATCGAAATACTTCATGAAAGAAGTAGAATTTCTTGGGTACATCGTATCATTTAATTGCATAAAAATGGACCCAATAAAAACTCGATGCATAGAGGCATTTCCGCAACCAGAGACTTTACGTCAATTAAGATCTTTTTTGGGTTTAGCTGGTTATTACCGTAAATTCATAAGAAATTATGCGATGATAACAAAGCCCTCAGGGGAGAGAATTGTAGAACTGGCCAAAGTAGTAGCAAAAAAGTCACAATAAAGTTTGATAAGGAGGCCATTAAAGCATTTAAAATATTGAAGGACAAACTCTGCGAACAAGTTACGCTCAACCAACCTGACTTTAGCAAAAGATTTGAACTAACCACAGACGCTAGCAACTCAGCCATAGGTGCAGTGCTTAGTCAAAATAATAAGCCCATCATTTTTATAAGCCGAACGTTAAGTAAAACCGAGGAAAATTACGCGACAAACGAGAAGGAACTCCATGCCATAATTTGGGCATTGAAGAACCTTGGAAATTATCTTTATGGTGTGAGTGGTATCCGCATATATACAGATCACCAACCTTTAACATTTGCCATAGGCGATAAGAACCCTAATGCAAAAATAAAACGTTGGCGCGCTTTCATAGAAGAATACGCTCCAGAAATTATATACAAACCAGGCAGGGAAAATGTTGTAGCTGATGCCCTTAGTAGACAAGAACTAAATATGATGAACGAAGATGAATCAGAGATAGGAACTGTTCATAGCGCAGAGAGTAGTCCCGTGTCAGAAATAAAAAGAGTGAACCAAAGAATAAATAATTTTAAAATTCAATTAATCATGAAAGAATCACTCAAAAACAACATAATTTCAAAGGAAATACACAAATTACTGGAGACATACGGTACTTTTTAAAGATTTAGAGATTGTAAGTAAAATTAAAACAATATTAAAGGCAGGTTCGACAGTAGGAATTTACAGCACCGAAGAGACATTCTTCAAGATTAAAGACAAACTTCTGGAGGAATTTCCAACAATTAAATTTTTACTTTGCAACCAAATAGTTGAAGACGTAACAGATAAGGAAGAACAATTAGGTATTGTCACTGCCGAACACAATCGAGCTCATAGACAGGCTAAAGAAGTGTATAAGCAAATCGTTAACAGATATTATTGGCCAAATGCATTCAAGCAAATTCTTTCATTAAACGCTACATGTGAAGTTTGTAAAAAGAACAAGTACGATAGACATCCGAATAAGTTTAGTTTAGTTTAGTGTTTATTTCATCAAACAAAGTTACAATGCTTTAGTGATTACTCGATAATAAAATAATAATAATATACGTACAAAATCAATAATGAATAAAAAACAATAAATAAATAAATATATATTAAACATTTCCACCATTAAGGTTTCTCAAAATAACGAGTAAATTGTTTTTAAATGAAAATCTACCAAGACAAAAGTCGATCATATCGCAAACAGAATTGGATTCTTTTAAGCACCTGGTCAATGGTTCATTAGCAGCATAATTTGTTCTGTGGAATGGAATGTTAAATAAATTTTGGTTTCTAAGCATCCTTGCAGGAACATTGAAGTTAATTAAGCTCAAAATTTCCGAACAATCAATATGATTAGTTAAAACATCACGAATAAACATAACTCCAGAGAACTTTCTACGAAGATTAAGAGGCAAGATTCCAAATAATTTACACCTTGTTTCATAGGAAGGCATATCAATGTTCCAATGAAGCCTTTTTACTAATACCCTTGTAAAGCGTTTTTGAATTTTCTCAATTCTAAAAGAGTGAACTTCGTACAAAGGGCTCCAAATAGTATTGCAATACTCAAGAGTAGATCTAACAAACGCCAAAAAAAGACATTTCAATGTGTGAGGATCACAGAATTCCTTTGAATTGCGCAAGATAAATCCTAACATAGAATTACCTTTGGCAACTAAAAAGTCTATATGTTTTAAGAAATCAAGTTTTTGATCAAAAATTATCCCTAGATCTTTTTTAAAGGTTACTATAGATAAAAAGATATTATTTATACTATAGGAAAAATTAATTGATGTACGTTTTCGACAAAACGTTATACTTTGACATTTAGCAATATTAAGGTGTAAGGAGTTAATCCAACACCAATTTGATAATTTTTGAAGATCTTCTTGCAGCAATATGCAATCTTGTTCAGATTTTATACACCGAAAGATTTTCAAATCGTCTGCGTACATTAGACATCTAGAATTTAAGAAAACATTGGGAATGTCATTGATAAATAACAAGAAAAAAAGCGGACCGAGATGGCTTCCTTGTGGAACACCCGAGGTAACATTGATAGGCGATGAAAGAAAATTATTAATACGAACAAACTGAATGCGACCCTTTAAATATGTCCGTATCCAGTTCAGCAAATTAGAATGAAAACCAATTTTATTCAACTTCATAAGTAATATATCATGGTTCACCCTATCAAAAGCTTTGGAAAAATCTGTGTAAACAACATCGAATTGGAACCCTTTTTCGAGCCCGTTTAAAATGGTGTTTGAAAAAATTGTTAGGTTTGTGCTGGTAGATCTACCAGCGAGAAACCCATGTTGACAGGGAGAGATAACATGTTTTACCATTGTAGTTAATTTTTCATAAACCAATGTTTCAAAAATTTTTGGAACGGTACAGATCTTGCAAATAGGGCGGTAGTTTGAAACATCCTGCCTATTTCCTGATTTATAAATTGGTGTAATGATAGAACGCTTCCACGTACTTAAAAATTCACCACTTTCAAGAGATCGATTAAAAATTATTTGTAAAGGAACAGCAAATACTATTGAACATTTCTGTAAAATAATAGGTGCAATTCCATCTATATCAAGTCTTGTGTCTACTTTGACCGTTGATAAAGCTTTTTCAATTTCCTCAATTGAAAAATGTAAACTTCCAATATTTAGACAACTATCAATACCATTAAATTGATTATCGAGATTTATATTTGGATTTGGATTACTATTTAAATAAACGGATTGAAAATGTTTACCAAAAAAGTTACAAACTACTTTAAGATCCGAAGATGATATGCCATCGTGACGTATTAGATTAGGAATGCCATTTGATTGTTTTTTCGTATTTATAAATTTCCAAAAACTTTTACTATTAGATTTTAAATCACTTTCAACAGATAAAAGATATTGATTGTAAAGAAATTTATTTAAAGTATCAAAATTCTTTTGCAATAATCGATATTGTTTGTAAAGATCACGGTCATTGTTTGATTTGCGAAAATGCTTATAAACCTTATTTTTTTTATTATTAAGATTTATTAATCTTTTATTAAACCAAACTGGTTTTGAAAAGCTTTTCATTTTAATTTTAGGTGTGTACAATGCAATTGCATCATGCACAATCTTTAAAAAAGAATCGTAGCACTTCTCAAAATTTGCACCAACAAATAATGCATGCCAATCATTTTCATTGAGAAGACTATTGATTGAATCATAATTCGATTTAGCAAAATTATATTTAAATTTAGAACCGAGAGTTTCAGCTGAAAAATACTCATAAAATTCTACATGCAAACTGAATGCGACATGATGAATTGTGTTAGGAAAAAGAGAAACCATACAGTTGTTTATACTAACGCACAAATCTGAATCAACGAAAACCAAATCAAGCACATTGTTAAAAGAATTATGAAAATGATTTAGTTGCCTAAGATCAAATTGTGCAAAAGTATCCACAACTTCACAATCATGATTAAATATAACATTAAAAGGAACAAGTATTTTATCATCAGGATCAAAAATCCACTTAACATTCGGCAAATTAAAATCACCTACAATAATAACTTTTTGATTTTCTTTTCGGCTTTTTAGAATAAATTTACAATTTTCAATGTGAGCTTTATATAAATCAAATGAGCTACTTGGTGGAATGTAAGAAACAATAAGAAAAAGTTCATTTATACAATTTAATTTAATATTTACTATTAATTGATCGATTTGGTGTTGGTGGTGATACTGTTGATGGAAGTGCAGTTGATATTGTTTTTGTAGATGGAGGTGCATTTGCATTTATTGTTGTTGGGGTTGGGTTTGGATTCTCTATTTTTTATGTGTGATGAATTCTTTTACTTGCACAAAGGAACGCCATACAGACGAGTCAAGAACTAGAGAAAGTTTATGTGTAGGTACACTCAGTTTAAAAGTTATGAATTTAAGAGTCGATAAATCTGCATCTTTTTTAATGAGAGCATAACATTTTAACTCTTCCTTTGGAATATTAGTTTTTTGGGAAATACTGTCAACAATGTCACTAGATTTTGTATTTTTATTGAATCTTGACAAATGAAGCCATTTTATATTTGGGAGAGCACAAAGTGAAGAAGGGTCACTACCAACAATTTTTTTAATTCTTGACACACTTTTGTTGTTTTTTGGTACATTAATGTTGACATATGGAGAAATCTCCTTGATAGGTACAAGAGTAGGTAGAAAGGCACTTGATGGATTTGTTATGGTTGACGATGATGAAGGAGTTAACGATGACGATAGTGATGAGGATGATGATGACGACGATGAAGTTGATGAAGATGATGATGATGGTAATGATGAGGATGTTGATGAAGATGTTGATGAAGATGTTGATGAAGATGTTGATGGATGTAATCGAGCAGCAGCAGCAGCAGCAGAATACGAAAGAGGCAATGTTGGAATTGAGATTGAATCAGTTAATTGAGTATAAGGAATCTCATTGTTTTCAGTTGTTGCACTTTTACTACTTAATTCTGATTTTTTTGCTGTTTTACGGGGAGGGGAACTGCTATTAAGAAGTAGTTTAAGAGAGGAAATTTCATTTTTTATATCAAGAACAGTCTTAGAGAGATCACTGAAATTATTGAGAAATGATGAGAAATTCAAAATTGCGCACGAATTGCATTTCCAAAAGAAGTTTTGATTTAATAATGATTTAAAATCACTATCGGAAATAGGGACGCAGTTTTTATGGAATACACGGCCACAGAATAAGGCACACTCAATAACTTCGATGTTTTTAGATCTTTTATTTATTGAAATATTGCAAGTAGCACAGGTCTTAGACATTTCAATAGAGAATAAAACCGACTGCTCTAGAGAGTAGTTAGTCGCAGACTAATTGGAGAGACTCCAATTCCTGAAGAAGGGGGAGAGCGCATTCACGCAGATATATACTACTGCGAAAACTCGTCCTTTCTTACAATGACAGACCCATTTTCAAAATATCTCGTTACAACCCAAGTAAAGTCAAAGACGGAAGCAAAAGACAGAATGATAGAACTACTACCGCTTTTTGGTAACGTCAAAATGTTGATAACCGATAACGAAGCAGCATTTTGTTCACCTTCTGCAAAATGTGCGTACAACCTTCTTAACATCACTCATAAAACTACACCACCAGCCCACTCAAAGAGCAACGGTACAGTAGAGAGAATTCACTCAACTCTAACAGAGCTTATTAGAATAGTTAAAGAAATTACACATATTACAGACATTAAAGATATAATGACTTTAGCTACAAAAAAATATAACGAAACAATTCATACGGTGACAGACAAACGACCGACAGATATATTTCATAATTATATAGACAACAACGACACCAAAGTAAAACTTTAAAAACACCAACAGAAAATGATAGGATATTTTAACAAGAATAGGAAAAATAAAGTATATAAGGAAGGAGAAACAATTTTTGTAAACAACGGGCAGAGGAAAAGTAAGAACAAACCTTTGTACATGAAAAAGAAAGTGAAAGAAGATTTAGGGAATTTAGTAATAGATTCAAATAATCGGAAAATCCATAAGGATAATATTAGAAATTAAAATTACAAGAATTAATAAAATCAAATAACAAACAAAAAAATAAAAATACACGTCTATTTAATAAGTTAGAGTTAGACAGTATAAATAAAGATATTGGCAGTAAAGGAATTATTGATATCAAAATAATAAAATTTATCATTATAGAATTAAGAGATATAATAAATACAATTAATTGAAGCAAATCAAACATATTGAACACACTTTTGTTAAATGTTAATGAAATTCAAACTATTATGGAACAAGAAAAAGTAAACATATTTATAACAGATGCACTAGATGCTTCCATATTTAAAATCTTTCAAAAAAAATAACATTATTGTACTGTTTGTCAAATACCCCAAAGTAAAAGGGTTAGGTACCCATTATATATGTTACTAGAAGTAATAATGTGAATGGTGGAAAAATTGTTATACTAAAAGAAATTGTTAAATATAATAAAAAAATTTATAAATCAAAATGTAAAAAGAACTCAACCACGATTATTGCAAAATTATAAAAGAAACAAGTTGCTTAACGGACCTTTTAAATAAATATAAAGCTAAATGTACGAAAATAAAAGAAAGAAACCTACCTATAGAAATAATTAACGAAGGAAATATTGTACTAACAAGAAACCATATTGTAAATGAAATAGAACTATCAGGAATTAATTTGGTTCAATTCGAAAATAATGTATCTATTGATGGAAAACAGTATGTTAATTCAAAAAATCAAATATTTCAACACATTAAAGAAACTAAAGTATCACAGATTCATGTTCTCGAATACATTGCTTCGCAAGACGAAAACCTTATGTATACAAATATAGATTACATAGAACCTTTGTTATCCGATATTAAGGAACATCCCGTGCTGTGGGGAATATGTATTAAATTTTTTATCATAATAATTATCTACTCTGCTTATAATTAGAATTTATTTAATAATACGAGTTTATCAAGCGATCGAACCTGAACAACAAGCCACTATTGAGATGGAAGAATTCGTAGACAGTTCAAGATCAAGAGTTCAAGAACTGTTAAATGAAAGATTGGGACAATCTTCTTCCGACCAAAGGGAGAGTTAACACATGGTAACCAGACGGGACAAACAGGAATGATAAGAGAGGTTTCCGACCGTCATAAAACATTGACGAACTAGAAAAAACAAAGATAAACTATCTGACCGTCGTAAAACTAAAATATTTACGACCCAAGCCGCCAACAGATAAGAAGGATGTTTTATGACCGACGCTCCCGATAACGACCACAAAGCGAACCATCGAGGAGATGCAACTGATCGAGGATAGGCAGTCCGTTTCCAACCCCGCAACCATAAAGATCAATAATTATAAACTAGTATAAGTTGAAATTTAAATAAAATATATTTTTTATCAAAACGATCTGGTTGAAAGTTTTAATTTAGTATAGCCTTAATAAAGAAGTTTTGCTTCATTAAAGACAAGTATTTGGCCATAGATTTTTAAGAAATTCATGATGGTATAATAAATTAGATTGAATTCAAAATCAACTAACTTAAGGCTTATTTCAGTTCTTGTTATAATCTGGGCCCATAACCTGTTGAGAACATGTTAGAAATGATGAAAAACTATTACAATAATATTTAATAAACAACAAAACTGTTTGCATCTAAATATACAAATTATGAAAGTAAAAATAAACTTAATTTTGTGTTGTTTCGATTTTAATCAGATTAGGCTTAATACCTTCCAGAGTTACATGCCCATGGAATTCTGACTTTTTTCATAAATTCAAATTTATTTATGCTGACCTTTAAGTTTAATCTTTGTAATGCTTTCAATATTTTATTTAATGCGTAATATATGAGCTTGAAGTTTTGTGATTATTATTCTGATCCAATAGTTCTTTTTTTGGTTTATTAACTTCTATTTTATGCATTTCGGGATATTTGTAGATTCTAGAGAAGATAGGATCTTTATTTACAGTGTTAATCTTTGCTTTCAAAACTTTATTTAATTCTCTATTTTTTTTCTTGATCTAATCGTTTTGCTGGAGTACCCGTAGCGTGATGGTTAGTGTGTTGAACTGTCATGCAAGGGGTCTTGGGTTCAATCCCTGCCTGTGTCACCTAACTTTTTTCACGGGTACTGCCTCTTGCGAGGAATTGACAAATCCGCCAAGAGTAATTCTTGTCATGAAAAGTGCTTTCTCAAATTAGCCGTTCGGATTCGGCATATAAACTGTAGGTCCCTTCCATCTCTGACAACATTACTCGCACACAGGAATGGTTGAGAGTTGTAAGTCACTACGCCCTGGTTCTTCATGGACTGTTGCGCCACTTAATTTATTTATTTAATCGTTTTGCTGTTACTTTTTCGAAAATTAGTGTATAAGTCTCGAGGATCTCAAAAAGATGAATTTTTTCGTATACTCTATTTCTTCTTCTTCTTTTCTAGTAAATTTGCTGATCTTGACAATCTTCTACGACTTTTAAAACAAATCTTTCTTTTGGTATTATAATATTTCTTTATCGAATGTTACGGATTATTAGACAGATAGTCGCTCCCATGTCGATGAATATTCGTATTTACATATAATTTGAGGCTGCTAACTTAAAATATGCACCATTGTTATCTTTATGTTCTTATGTTTCATCTCCGTTTTTATTTTAATTTACTTGTGGTTTTCGTTGCGTTGGCTTGCGCAAGAATCTATGTTCATATGTTTCGAATTTTGTCCGCAATTTTTAGGTGCAGTGCAAAACGGTGTCATTTTTTTTTTAGTAAGCTAATTATCATTTGTTTCATAGGCACAGGTGCCAATCGATCATATATACGTATCACAAGTACGTATCTCCCAACGCAAGTTTTTATGTTTATAAATTGCAATGACCGACTAGTAGTTTTATTAGCTCGAACCATCAAATACGTACGCAATCGTGACATCAAGCGTTGTGATGATTACGTTTGACCTTTAGAGCAACAGTTAATGAGTTGTAAACTTTTTTAAAGGTACAAATATTTTCATTCGAAAAAAAAGGATTATTTCATGCTTAATTTCTCGCGTTTCAGTAAAAGCCCTTTGACTCTTTCCACAATTACTTTTTATAGTGGAGGCATTAACAAATGATATGTAAAACGCCAATAGCCCTTTATGTAAAGATGCTCCCTAACCAGCATTAAAATGGATTTGATGAATATATCCAATTACTGCTTCCATAATGTGGGCAGCGCACGGATGACTACTTTGTGTACTCTATTCTTAAGGACATAATCTATGTTAGGTAATTATTGCGATTACATTTGCTCTAGTCCATCATGGTAACAGAATCGAAACTGAAACCACATTGGAATTTATTCATTGCTTAATAATGTAAACTTTTAGAAAAACAAGATAAGCATTTTATATGAAATGGATGTTTTGAGTAGCAAGGTCTTGAAGTTTTGTAACAGAATTCATATGTAATCCCAGCTATGTGGTAGCACAATCAAGTTGTTGTTGTTGTTGTTGTATTCAAACCCTACTTATGTTCTAGACATGAGCCAGGTCATTTGCTCACATTCTATTATTCACGAAAAGAATCAGAAGTTCCATTTAATGCAAAGCGAAGAAATAAAATCACAAAATTAAATTCTTTTATTAAAGTGTTTTATTTTTATTTACTTTAAAACAATCTCTGCACAGGATACAATTGGTATAAATTTCGTTTAAGCTTATGTGTGGTAAAATGTATACATTGTAAGAAAATTTAAAAACAAATACAATGTTTATAAAAATAAATTAGGTGGCGCAACAGTCCGTAAAGAACCAGGGCCTAGTGACTTACAACTCTCAACCATTCCTGTGTGCGAGTAATTGCAGGGATGGAGGGACCTACAGTTTATATGCCGAATCCAATCGGCTAGATTGAGAAAGCTCTTTTCATGACAAGAATTACTCTTGGAGAATTTGTCAATTACTCGCAAGAGGCAGTACCCGTGAAAAAAACTGTAGGTATCACAGGCAGGGATCGAACCCAAGACCTCTCACATGACAGTCCAACGCACTAACCATCATGCCACGGGTACCATATCATACCATAAAAACAATGTTTGATATGACCAAAAAACGTTAAGTTATGAAACTTCTTGTCTGCATTGGATTTGATTTTACTCTCAAAGCATTAATCGATGTAAACAAAATGGCAATGCCTATCAAATCCTTTGCACTAAAAGTTATTTATCCTGCCATAAGTTGTTTTAAAATGGGAAAAACATTAATTTAATTTTAGTATTATGTATGCATGTACAATAACTTTAAATACGAAATAATTCACTGTTTCATCCACTGGCGCTTGCTGGTTTCAGTATCCCTTCTTAACTATGCTGTCATTTACTTCTTCTCTTTTTTTTCTCATTATTCGCCCTGAACTGTAATAGATAAGTTAATAAAAATAAAGAAAATGTTTAAAGGTTTTCTTCTTTTCGACATGCGTTTTCCTTAAAACAACTTAGAGACCTTTTTTTCAGCCTCCAGAGTCCATAACAATTTTAGCAACATTATAGAACAGGGCAATAAGAAGGTTGGGAATGGAACTGAACTAATGAATAAGAAAACAGGCAAAACGATATGAATATAAACCCAAAGTAAAGTGATGAAGATTATGATGAAAATAAAAAGGAAGAACGCTAGTGTTTCACTTATCATTTATTCATGAGAAGTATCGTCTGCACTTAAGATATTCAAATTCGGTTCACAGGATAATAGATAAACTCAATGGAAAGAAAGCTTGCTGGAGTTGGGGGGCTTACAGTCGAAAGTTCCCCAAAGAACGGAATCAAACACTAAGCACAAAACCGCCGAAGACACCCAACCATCGAAACAGAATAACACAGCCTTAGTTCAAGATAGGTACTTCCTGCTTTTATTTTATTTTTGTCTGCAAAGTACCGTTGAATACAAAAAAACTCTAAGCGAAATATCTATTTAAACTAAAAAGATAAAGTGCTCTTCTTGATTTCCAGCATGATTTATACTTGAATAATGAGGAGGAGAAAGCTATGCACAGCTATGCCTGCTTGCGCCAGGCATGTGGGCTTGCGAAGATGTACTTAATGCTTGGGATGATTACATTCCCAGTTGAAGCAGATGATGATGATGATAATGATGATGACGATGATGATGATTTTGATTGCTACAAAAAGGATAATGATGAAAAGTGGGTATACATTAAGGACTGGTAGCCATCATCATCGTCATTCTCGTCATCATCGCCACCGTCATCGTCATTATGTACTTGAACTGGAGTATATTTTTGAGTGCTATGCCAGAAACCCCTATAGAAGCCTACTTCAATTGTTATATCATAATGAAGGCCTTACGGGAATAATTATGCTAACAAAGTGAATTTAATTACGTGAAGCAGCTTTTTGTCGTAGGCATTTCAGGTAAAAAGTTAGGGCAAAACATAACTTTAGATACTACGGTTCCTTTGTATACAATTCTTGAATTTAAAATGTACAAGGGAAATAACATGAATTGTATTTTATAATTTATTTAAGTAATTCTCTCAATCTCTTCCTACATACATATGACTTAATTATTATTGAAAGTTTTTATTTCAAACTTCCCATAGAAAGTAATTGTAATCGGTCTAATTTCTTGATTGAAAATTTTTACATTTCTCTAATCTAAATCAAAGATTTTTAGAGAGATATATGTGCACTCGTGTGTACGCACGTTCGTACGTCTGTGAGTCCGTACGTACGTGTCTTTCGGATACCATTTTTCATCGTCCATATCTCAAGAACCAGTCAATTTACAGACTTCAAATTACTACCCGAACTACTAACGCTGGAGACTTCAATTAAATTTTGTACAATTAAATTAAAAATTCATTTTTGACTCAAATGTCTTTGCAAAAATTAAATATATTGCTTTTGAAAAATACTGTTTTCAACATTTACTATTTTTTTTTTTTTTTAATTCAGAAACAAGAGTGGTAGATGAGCTCGAAGACATTAAAACCCATCTCAGTTGTAATGCTTCAATAAAGTAAGCTAAGAGCAGAAATATTAAATGTTACTTTAATATCCACAATGAAGTGGAATACAAATAAAAATATGGGCCTTTGTCGTTTTCTTTAAGAAAATTAAAATTAAAATTTTACATTCAGAAAGAAATTTTACAATTTGTATAAATTAAATATAATATAAATTCTATATAACAAAAGCACTTTTTTCTAAGAAAAACATTTTTTTTATGATTTTCTGAGTTGAATTTTTAATTTAAGGGATTTTAGCCCAAAAAACCAAAATGCCGAAAATTCGAAATTCAGTTATTCCAAAAAACCTGAAAAGCAAAGATACCGAAATTCATAAATCTGAAAACCCGAAAGCCTGAAATTCAGAAAACAAAACTACTTATTTTTGTTTTGAGTGCTTACTTTCTTTGGTAAAGAGATTATTATTATAATAAATACAAATTTCACTCAGGGTCATACATTTTAAAGATTTTGGAATTTTGGGACTCTAGATTTTCGGGCCAAAATAATCGTCAAACATGGCGGGATAACGCTGGCCTTTCACAGTAATATGGCTACCTATAGTTATAGTCGACGAAAAAATATGACTCAATAACGCCGACTGCATGCATGCAAACCGCATCAAAGATTAATTTTTTTGGATAAAGTGGTAATTCGTGAAGTAAATGTGGGTTTTCACCCGACCACTAACGCATATTTTGCTTAGTGACGACCCCATTAAGCCAAAAATGGGCTTCTTCATGATGATGTTTTGCGATGAAATTCATCAATTGGAAAACATACTTCCTTTAAATGATCCATCGGCTTAAACCACGATCCTTACGTTAAACAATCCATAATGTTGGGCGATGCTCAATTATTGAGAACGTCGTAAAGTTGACTGATTTGGAACGTTTGCTACGCACACCCGTAGTCTTACTGACAATATCACTTAACGAATCTGTAGGCTAAAATTTTACTGCTAAAATTGTTATTGCCTTTCGATTAGGGCGAGAATTTGTTCCTTGAAGTATGCAAATGAAACAAATTTTAAATAAAATTCATAATTTAACATAATTTAAAAAGAGGCTAAAAAGTAATAGTACCAAAACTTAATATTGAAGAGAATTGAAACAGTTTTGTAAAAATTGTCACATTGTGAAAATGATGTTTGTCAGTGTTTATTTAGAATCTTATTTAACATTGTTTTGAAAGCTAACATACATGTATCATACATACATATATCCTATCATGTCTTAACTTTTTTAATGCTAGATAAATTGCCATTGATTTCAGATAGGTATCACATCCCGGATATTTCGTTACATCTCTTTGTAGCAGCCTCAACTGCTCCCGCAACTGCTGATCGAAAACCTATACAAAAAGAAATGTGTTTTTACTAACAACCAATATATACACATACATCCCGCTTCAACTGAATACACACAAACATTTTTTATTTGCAATTTTCCCACATATTGACGGTTTTCTTAAAATCTTAAGAGAGTAGTTGGCATCAACAGAATACAGATGTCACAATAACCAATATTTGGAAGAATGTACAAAATATTTTCAAAAATGTTTTTGCGTATTTAGTTGAAGCGAAGTATATGTGCGTAGATTATAGAACCTTTAGTTAAAATAATATTAACCTGATAATTCTAAATGATTTAAACCAGCAGCTGTGCATCCAGCTGGACTTGTAACATCATCTTTAAGTTGACCAGGGTGTATCTTGGAGTCTCTTACTAGTTTTCCAGATCCAAATACCGTTTGAGATGCCAGACGGTAAGCAAGATCTCTAGGCAATCCCATTCGTACTGCTCCATCAGCAAGAGATTCGATCATTACAAAAACGAAGGCTGGTCCACTTGAAGAAAGTGCAGTAATTGGGTCCAAAAGATTTTCATTTACTTCTTCGCATGTTCCAATTGCTGCTAATAGTTTAGATGTAACCTCTACATCTTCTTGTGTTGCCTTTGATCCCCGAACAAAAACGGAACAACCACACTGAACTAAGGCTGGAGTATTGGGCATAACTCTGACAACACGTGACTTTGAGGATAAACTCTAAAAATACATAAAATAAAAATATTTTCGCGTTAAAAATCCAAACGGGGTTCTTTTATTACCTTTTCGATAGCATCAATAGTGATACCCATTGCAACAGAAAGAAAAAGTTTTCCTTCACTTTCAGCCTTTATTTCATTAAGAACCTGTGATACTACATAAGGTTTCACTGCAACAAATATAGCATCCGAATTTTGTACAACTGGTATATTCTCTGTAAGAGTATTCGCACCGAGTTTCTAAAATATATGTATGTACATATGTAATTTAAAAATCAGATATGATTAATATACATATTTTCAAAATGTAATTAGCCTTACAATAAACGATTCATAGCTTGCTGTGTCATCAGGGTGAACACTTGCTGTGATAAACTGTGGCTTAGTTAGACCTAAAATCAAATCAAAGTTATAAATTATTATTTTTAAGAGAAAGAGCAAAACGGTGTTCTTGGTTGTAAATATGTGTAAGCGTAAAATTCGAAATAAATACGACTGTCAAGTAAACACTAAATTTTTCGAAATAAAAACTGAGTACACATACAATTAATTGTAGCTTTTTTGTCGTAAATTAGTTTTGGAAAGAAAATATGTAGTTCCAATTTTTTTTTTACTTAGATTTTTTTTTTTAAATGTGGGATGCTAACTTGACACCGTGAATCCAGGCAAAGAACAAGGATATTAGAAAGTGTAACTAGAAAAATTAACTGCAGCTTTTTTAATGTGTGTTAGGGAAAAAAAATCAAAAAAAAATTGAGGGCAGTGAAGCCCTCATGTCTCGCGTATCATAGGAACCACACAATCGAAACAATATGAGCACACTTACATATACATATGTTATATCCGAGCACACTTGTGCGCCCCAACAAATTTCAAACAAAGATAAACCCACGCAAAATCTTGACTTCAAATTCAATTAAATACTTTGTAATAATTCTTCAAAGATGATGCAACGATAATAAACATAAATTGCATATCAGCACTTCTTGGCCTTCAGCCTCGTGCAAGAGTATCAAATGTATATCAAAAGTAAATCACAACATTGAATCATTGTATCATCCGCAGTCAAACAAAGGTTTGCTGCGTAAGCATATTAATAATATAAAAGGGATCTCCAGATCTCTTTCTAGTTCAGTTTTCAGTTCTCGATCATACTACGTATAGCCGATGATTTCCCCCGACCAACGGTAAGGGATCTGACGCTTGAATAATAAAAGTGATTTAATCAAATATAAACGGTCTTTTATTTCGGTTGCCCTGTTCCCAGAACAGGAAGAAAGATTTTTTTTGAATCTTTGCAAAAACTCAATTAAAATTGGCGCAGTCGGTAGGATTAACTTAAATAGAGCGAAAATCTATTTGTCGAAAAGTTAATCCGTGAAACGAACGACGCGAAACTGCAATCGCGTCAAAAAACATTGAAAGTGAAAAGAAATAGATTTATTGGTGAACGAAAATCATCAATTAAAATTTTTAATCAAAATCAATGTTAAAAATAATTAAATGAAGTGAAAAGTGATTTATTTTCGAACGAAAATCGTGAGTTTCATTTGACCAAATTTAATGACAAAAAAATAATAATTTTTCGAACGAAAATCGAAAATTATTAAAAAGGAAATTATTTAGTAACCAACGCCAGTGAATATGGTTAATGTTGCGAAACCTCATAGAGAGGAAATAATTTCAAGTGAAGAGTGAAAAGTGGAAGTGAAGTTAAAGGCGGATAAACAATTAAAAAGTAAATCAATTGAAAAGAAAAAATAAAAAGAAAAATAAAAAATTAAATTAAACAATACAGAAAATTGAGTAAAGATAAAATAAAAATGAGTGAGTGAGAAAAAGAAAAATTAATAAATAAATAAATAAAAAGAACAGAAAGAACAGAAAGAAAAAATATTTTTTTTTATATATAAAAATAAAAAGTGCAAACAAATAAAAAAAAAATAAATAAAATAAAAAAAAAATAAACCAAAAGGGACGATAAAAAGCAAACACAAAAAGGTTAATTGCAACAAATAGTAGAGCTAAAAGAAAAAAATAAAAAATATACCTACCTAAAAAAAAAAAAAAAAAATTTTTAATTTATGGTTCAAATTATATGTGGAAAATCCACTTGAACCCAACGTGGAAGTAAGTGGCATGATCTAAGGCCCCAACGAGATCAATAAGTTGATGAAACGAATCAAAAGAGATTCGCACCGAGCTGAATTAAGGCAGCTAAACTATAATCAACAAAGAAACTTTCAAGAACAAGAAGACAACATGGAACCATCAGTAGCACCACAACAGCAAGAGCAGCAACAGCAGCAGCAACAACCACCATTAGTAGGAGGTAATATTAATTTAAGATCTTTAGAATTAAATCCCCTTAAATATATAGAAATGTTACAAAATTTTGACGGTAAAACCGAAGACCTCCCTATTTTTATTTCAAATGTGGATGATATAATCCCCACATTATTAACTTATAATGACATTTCACAAAAAAATGTGTATAAATATTCTTAAGAGTAAATTTATAGGAAGAGCCAGACAGGCTATCGTAATTCATACCCATCTTACTAGATGGGTTGATATAAAAACATGCTTTTGCAAAATTTCGGCGGATTTAAAAATTCTTTCCAATTATATGAGGATCTCAGAGCTTCTCAATATAGAGGCGATCCGCTTAAATTTTATAACTACATACAACATACCCTTTCCTTGTTAAACCAAAAGAGTTTACAAGAAAATAATATTTCTGATATCCCACGTAATAATGAAACAGCGCTTAAAATCTTCAAAGAAAGATTACCGACGCATATGAGAACAATTCTATATGCATTAAAACCCCCAACCATGGAGTCAGCACTTCATGAAATAACTCAAGCAGGATTTGTCACACGACAAAATAATGACTTTAATAATGAAAAACAAAAGCACACTAACACTAATAAAAAAATTGAAAATAGGTATGAGAATAAGAATAAAAATAATAATAATAACTTTAAAAATCCTAATAACCCATTTAGGAATAATGAAAATAATAAAAATTGGCAACCAAAACCTTATGTGCCGAACAATCAAAATAATTATAACAGACCAAATAATAATAATTAACAATTATAATAGAAATAGACAGTATCCTCAAAGATTTGAACCAATGGATATCGATCCAAGTTCATCCCAAGTTAGGAGAGCACATGAAGCTAACTACGTAGACAAACAAAAAGAACAAACGCAAGCAAATTTTCGGCATTTTGCCTCGGAACATCACTTCCCTATATTAAATTAGAAAAAGGGAATACAATTTTAAGACTCCTTATTGACACCGGAGCAACTAATAGTCTTTTGCGGGAACAAGATTCTCCAAAGGAATTTACAAAATGGCGTACTAATCCCATGACAATACGGACAGCAGGAAACCCTATAGTAGTAAAAAAAGATGTATTAATACCAAAAAACAGATTCGCACTATCTGTAAAAAATGATTGTGAATTCCAAGTGCATACCTTCAATGAAGAGTATAATGGAATAATTGGAAACAATATTTTGATTCCAAATGATGGAGAAATAAATTACAAAAATAAAACATTGAAATTGAATGACGAAATCATACCTTTATTCTTCAGCGAAAATGAAGAAAAGGAATATGAAAAGACAATCAATTATTTTAATGAAATAAAACCTGTAGACTCCATATTAAATAATGAAGTGAAAAAGGATCTGCGAACAGATCACTTAAACAAAGAAGAAAAACAAATATTATATAAATTAATAAAAGAATGCGACGGAGCATTTTATAAAAAGGGTGATGATTTAACTTTTACAAATCATGTAAAACATAACATCCCAACGGAAGATAATTCTCCCATATACACAAGGATATACAGATATCCTGAGATCCACAAAAAAGAAGTGGATAGGCAAATAAAAGAAATGTTAGAATCAAAAATAATTCGGCATTCAACATCGCCTTATAACGCCCCAATCTGGGTCGTACCTAAAAAAGAAGACCACGCTGGTAATAAAGAGTGGCGTATAGTAATAGACTATAGAAAATTAAATAATATAACCAAAGAAGATAAATATCCAATACCAAACATGGATTCAATACTAGACAAACTAGGACATGCAGTATATTTCAGTACACTTGATTTAACAAAAGGTTTCTATCAAATAGAAGTAGAACCTAAAGATAGAGAAAAGACAGCATTTAGTACTCTATCCGGACACTATGAGTTCGTACGGATGCCATTCGGGTTAAAGAATGCACCCGCAACCTTTCAGAGACTTATGAATGAAGTTTTGAAAGACTACATTGGAAAAATATGCTATGTTTATCTAGATGATATCATAATATTTTCCTCAAGCCTACAAGAACATATGGATTCACTCCATAAAATTTTAAGTACACTTAAGAACGCAAATCTTAAAGTATTATTAAATAAATCTGAATTTCTACGTAAAGAAACAGAATTCTTAGGGCATATAGTGACTCCAAATGGTGTTAAACCAAATCCGAAAAAAATCGAAATAATAAAGAATTTTCCCATTCCCAAAACAGTGAAAGAAATTCAATCTTTCCTAGGATTAACAGGATATTACCGTAAGTTCATTTCTGACTATGCGGCTATAATTAAACCAATGACCCTATGTCTTAAAAAAGATAGTAAAATAAATATAAAAAATGAAAGCTATATAGAATCTTTTAATAAATTAAAAACTTTAATGACAAATGACCTTATAAATAGACATCCAGATTTTACCAAAGAGTTTACTCTAACTACTGATGCAAGTAATTTTGCTATTGGAGCGGTGTTAACTCAAACACATGGACCCCTATCATTTGCTTCACGCACCTTAAATAACCATGAGTGCAAATACAGCACAATAGAAAAGGAATTATTAGCTATAGTCTGGGCTACAGCTCAATTTAGACATTACCTTTACGGTAGAAAATTTATTATAAAAACCGACCATAGACCCTTAGTGTGGTTACACAACTTAAAAGAACCAAATAGTAAGCTCCAGAGATGGAAAATAAGACTCGAAGAATATGACTTCGATATACAATATATACCGGGAAAAGAAAATAAAGTGGCAGATGCATTGTCACGCATAAAAATTGAAAATAAAATAAATATGATAAATAACGATAACGATGATGATGAACATACTCAACATAGTGCTGAGTCAGATAATTCTAATTTAATTCCTATTAGTGAGAAAGCCGTTAATTTCTTTAACAGACAAATAATCCTTGAAATCAACGAAAATGATCATCAAGAAATTATTTACCAACATGTTGGAAAAAGAAGAGTTATATTTACGCGCAAAGAATTTAAAGAAGAAGACTTCATAAATATAATAAAAGAAGTAGATATTACAATACTAAATTGCATATATGTCAAAGATGACGAAATATTTAAAAATTTCCAAGATATATGGAAAAAAGAGAACAAGTTAAGTAATAAAATATTACATAGAAGCACAAAGCTTTTGCAAGATCTAAAAATAGACGAAGCAAACGAAATAATATTAAAGACACATAAAAATAATAACCATATAGGTATAGAGAAAGTATATCTTGATTTAAATCGAAAATATTATATACCAAACTTCAAGGCATTAATAAATAAGCAAATAAATAATTGTCATCTATGTATGACTAAAATCGAAAGAAATCCAATTAAGTTACCATACGAAAAGACAGAAACGCCAAAAAATCCAAATGAACACTACCACATAGATATATGGTTCTTAAATCACAAAAAGAAATATCTATCATGCATCGATAAGTTTAGTAAATATGCTGCTATCGAACCCATAAAACATAAAACATATACAGACGTTTTAAATGCTTTAATGAAAATTTTTACATATATGAAAAAACCAAAGCAAATAACGCTTGACAACGAAAACGCCTTCGTTTCCGAAACATTAAAAAACTTCTTAGAGAATAATGAAATAAATATACATTATTGTACAGCCAACCGGCATACAGGCAATTCAGATATAGAACGCCTCCATAGCACACTTAATGAACATATCCGAATTTTAGCTCAAATTCGAGATTCAGGTGAAGAAATTGAACCTATAGAACATACAACAAATGCAATACTTACATATAATAATGTAATTCATTTAACAACAAAAGAAATACCTATCGATGTACACTTTAATAAAATTAACAAAGAAATAATCTATAAACGAATTGAAGAAAATAAAATAAAAATATTAAATAAATTAAACATATATAGAAAAGATGTAAGCATAGACGAAAATTATGCAAAGGTAACAGAACAAGAGAAAATAAAAAACAAAATCGCACCTAAACATAAAAAGGTGAAAGTTATTAATAAAACTGATAAAAAATACACGTTACAAGAAGGAAATAGATTTAAGAAAATTCCTAATCGTATTCTTCATAAAGATCAATTTAGGAAGAAGAAAAAATATCAACAAATAAAATCTTCCAATTTCAGATCCAATAAGGATATTGCATCAAATGTTGCAACCGATGGCGATAATGCTGAAAATAATGATAATAATGATGATTATGATAACCCTCAACCAAGTACGAGCAGAATTGGAAGTCATTGACTTAAATAAGGGAAATGGATTCACTTTAATCCAACTAGAAGAATATCCACTAATAGAAAGTTACGATACTATAATTCATATAATAAATTTAACTGAATATGAAAAAAATATAGAAATTATGGAAAGGAATGTTAAAAGAATTCCAGAAGAAAATGACAGTTTTATAAGAAAAATGTCAAAAATACGAAAAGAGTTTGAAGTACTCTTACCCCATCCCAAATCAAATAGACAAAAAAGAGGATTAATAAATATTTTAGGAACAGGTATGAAATTTTTATACGGAACCATGGACGACAATGATCGCCAAGATATCGAAAAACATTTGAAAATAATTGAAGAAAACAATCATAATGAGATAACGAATTTAAACAAACAAATAATAATAAATGAAAAATTTAATAAACAAATCAAAATACTTACTGAAACTTTAAATAATAAAACTAATAAAATAATTAAAAGAATCAATACATTTATAGGAAGCTACGATTACGTAAAAGATATAGCTAAAATACAGTACGAGATAAAGTTAAGAGAAAACCTCGAATATTTACACGAGGACATAGAAAAAATAAAAGAAATAATAATGACTTCAAGATTAGGAATACTCAGCAGAGATATTTTAACTGTAGAAGAAATAGATAAATACGGCATTAATATAAATAACTTGGAAGAATTAAAACTCAGTTTAACCCTATATAAAACCAATATTATATTTATAATCAAAGTACCCAAATATACAGATAAACTGTATAAAAAGATATACGTTTAACCCATTCCAAATAAGGATAGTAATTCACAATTAAAAATAAACAAACACCTTTATCTGACAAAAGATCAAATAATATATGACAGTACTAAACACGTACAAAATTTAACCAAAATAAATGATGATTGTATAGAAAATATACTTAAAAAATCAATGAATTGTAAACTTATAAAAAATATAAATGAACAAATATTAGAAATAGGAAATAATAATCTTGTATTAATTAATGTAAAATTACAAGAACTTAATCAAAATTGTAATAATCAAAAAATTAAAATTAAAGGTAACTACCTTATTAGATTTGAAAATTGTAAAGTTAAAATAAACAATAAATCATATGAAAGGAAAAATTATAAGCATGAGCTTATAATTCCTAATACAATATTGGATATAAATTATACTAAAATTGAAGAATTAACTTTTGAAGAATTAAAATATCAAAATATAAACAATTTAAAAGAAATACAAGAATTGAAATATAGTCATAAAAAGTCAAGTTTCAAAATATATTTTATCATTTCAATCATTTTAATAATTGTAATAATTTATGTTTATCTAAAATTAAAAAGTAAAAAAAGGAAGATAATAATGTAAGTCAATTTCCGACCCTTAGAAGAATCTAAAGGGGGGGGTGTTATATCCGAGCACACTTGTGCGCCCCAACAAATTTCAAACAAAGATAAACCCACGCAAAATCTTGACTTCAAATTCAATTAAATACTTTGTAATAATTCTTCAAAGATGATGCAACGATAATAAACATAAATTGCATATCAGCACTTCTTGGCCTTCAGCCTCGTGCAAGAGTATCAAATGTATATCAAAAGTAAATCACAACATTGAATCATTGTATCATCCGCAGTCAAACAAAGGTTTGCTGCGTAAGTATATTAATAATATAAAAGGGATCTCCAGATCTCTTTCTAGTTCAGTTTTCAGTTCTCGATCATACTATGTACGTATAGTCGATGATTTCCCCCGACCAACGGTAAGGGATCTGACGCTTGAATAATAAAAGTGTTTTAATCAAATATAAACGGTCTTTTATTTCGGTTGCCCTGTTCCCAGAACAGGAAGAAAGATTTTTTTTTGAATCTTTGCGAAAACTCAATTAAAATTCATACATATTATATACATAATATGTATATTTAAAAACTGAGAATGAAAATGACATAGAAATCAAGCCAGATGAAAATGATTCGAGAAATTTAATTTTCCAAATTGACTTATTATTCTATAAATAAATATGTACGTGCCAGTATGACCTAAGTTTAGAAAAGAAAAAACTTTCTTCGAAGCTATTTCCTAAGCTTTTTAACAGTCTTAGTTCGTAACGACTATATGTAAGAAAAATCACTATATTTTTCAAATTGTCAGATTAAGGAAATATCTCCGAGTAATCGTCAGATTATTGGCCAGCATGTTTAGGAGATTTAGATGAACCATATGTATACATATGTACAGTGCATCACAAAAGTCATGAAAAGTCAATCTAATTAAAATTAATATAAAAGCAAACACTATTAGTAATAGATTGACTGCTAAGTCGTAGCTAAGAGAGTCAATCAAAGAAAATTTGCAATTTATTAGCTAATGGGAAAGTTACAGCACATAATATTAGCAAATAAAAATACATATCTTACAAAATTCATGGGACAAGTCTAGAAATAGCTGTAATTTTTGTTTGCCTTAATTTGTTCATTATGATAACTCGGTGTTTAAAAGTAAATACATAAATAAATCGGGTGGTGCAACAGTACGTTGAGAACTAGGGCCTAGTGACTTACAACTCTCAAGTCTCAACCATTCCTGTGTACGAGTACTGTTGTCAGGGATGGAGGGGACCTACAGTTTTAAGCCGAATCCGAACGGTTAATTTGAGAGCACTTTTCATGACAAGAATTACTCTTGGAGAATTTGTCAATTCCTCGCAAGAGGCAGTACCCGTGAAAAAAAACTTTAGATGGCATAGGCAGGGATCGAACCCAAGACCTCGGTGTTTGCTGTTTGTTTTATTTTTATTACTAGGAGGGAACCGAAATCCAGAATAAAATAGAATTTCATTACAAATTTTAAGCGAGTTGCAATGCCGTTGGTTGATAAAAACTGCGTTCTATAATCGAAACTGATCCTTATTTCAGGAACCTACAAAATAGTTTTTATTTTGACGGGTAGATATTTGAAAGGTAAACAAATATAAGAACTAAAGAGATAGCTGTATGTAAGATTAATGTCTTGTATCTACAAAATACAAAATCTGAGTTGTTCAGTTTTCTTTAATTTCTACGAATCACAATAAATTAAAAAACCTCTGAAAAATCGAAATATTTATCTTCTTTTTGTTTCTTTAAAAAAGCGATTTGAAATTTGGAACAAAATACATCTGTTTAAAAGACGAATTTGATGTCTAAGTAATTCTACTATATCAAGTTTTCGAGATATATTAAAACATACAAAACTACTGTTGAAAACGGGTGTTTTCAAAACTTAAGCAAACAGTTAAAATTAGAGTTTCGATTCGAAATTAGCACACAAAATGAAGTCCAAAACGTATTTTCCATAACTATTAAAGCATCAAATTCAAGTTTTTATCGAAACTTCATATAGATTCAAATAAAGACTCATATTTAATTTTAACTTCCAGAAACTATGTATGTAAGTAAGATACTAAAATGCTTTAAATTGTGTCTAAAAGAGAAAGACTTGTACTTTTCAAAATCATCATATAATTTATTGTACAGAATTATTTTGAGTTTTAACTTAGACTTGAAAAAATAGTTTTTGGTTATTTTTACCATTTTTATAGGGGCATATTTTAAAAACTGATGTGATAGAAAAATTTTAAAGGCGAGATTCGAATTTAGGACATCTTAATCCTTTAATCTGTCAACAGAAAAAAACGTTATTAAGTCGATAAATTAAATAATTAGATAATTAAACGCACTTTCATCAATCAACGGCATTGCAACTCGTTTTAAAGGACAATGGGCATTTTGGTTACCTTTCCAATAACCTTAAATGTGGTATAATTTAAAATGGTTTATATATAGAAATATTGTTTACTATGAAGACCAGTCTGAGATCTTAATACTTTCGGAAACGTTACGCCCTTGTACGCCCCAAGAATAAGCCGAACTACTCCTCACCCCCCTGACACCACCGCCGGTGCGGTATCTCATCAGTTTGTATAGCGCTCGTGATGACGTTTCGCCACTTTTTATGTTTTCTCTTGTAAAGTATGATTGCGTCGAGATAAGTCTTATTTTGTATTTGATTCTAAAAAAAACTATCAAGAAGTGCTTGAGTAGCTATAGATACATATTCTCTTACATAAACCCTTATGCAAATGCAACATTACCCGTTTTGGATCTAGGGGACATCAGAGCGAGCTTGTTTTATTGTTCTATCCGATCCCTCACTCATACACGCATTTCTATTTCCTAATCTATTTAATAGTTATGAATCTTCGTTGATAATATTTGTCTTTCTTTGGGCGTTAACATTCTAAGAAATATATGTTTTAAGGGGCCTAATCGTACATACATATGTACATATGTATGTACTTTGTTCAACTGTTAAAAAGACTTTACTGAAGATAGTAATATAGAACAATATTATTGTTCTTGCCTAACCGGTGGACGTGTGTATGTACATGTACATACATAAATGTACATATGTGCGTGTATATTAGGGTGCTTTTTCTTACGACTACATTTTTATTTACTCCCATGCCGAAAAAAATAAAATAAATAAATTAGGTGGCGCAACAGTCCATGGAGAACCAGGGCCTAGTGACTTACAACTCTCAACCATTCCTGTGTGCGAGTAATGTTGTCAGAGATGGAAGGGACCTACAGTTTATATGCCGAATCCGAACGGCTAATTTGAGAAAGCACTTTTCATGACAAGAATTACTCTTGGAGGATTTGTCAATTCCTCGCAAGAGGCAGTACCCGTGAAAAAAAGTTAGGTGGCACAGGCAGGGACCCAAGACCCCTTGCATGACAGTCCAACGCACTAACCATCACGCTACGGGTACTCCCATGCCGAACATTTGTGAAAAACATCAAAAAAATAATATCCTGAAAACTTTAACACATAATATTAATATTTAGTACTCGCCTACGGTTTTAAGGTTTTTCGATATGAAATACAAGTAAATTTTAATAATTTTGTTTTAAATGTCTACTGTTCAGTGGGGTGTTATGGTACTACGAGTACACGGTTTTTTCTCAGAATGTTAAGCTCTACAAAAGTGTCAGCTATTGTTTATAATATCTAACTCTAATTAAAGCAGTAACCAATTAAACTTAAACTAATTTTGGTCACACAAATCTTGTAATTTTGCTTTTATCTCGGAAATGACAAGACTTAAATAACACAAAGTAAGAGACAATTTTGTAAGAAATTCAAATGCTAACACCACACCGCTAAGATTTATAGTTTTCGAGATGTATTGAAACCGAGGATATATTGAAAACTAGAAGTTCACCGAAAGCTTTTATCAAAAAAAATTACTGGATAGACACTTCTTACAATTACACTTTTTACAATTTTCCGATTGCATTTAAAGACGTAGTTTTTCACAGCACTCATCTTAAACTAATATTATTATTCCAGCTCGTAAACATACATAGAAAAAAATCCAGATCAATTTCTGCATGAACTATTTCTACAGGGTATATTACAACCCTCATTATGCAGACACAGTGTAAGCACTAGGAAAAGGAGAGAGGGTTTAAAGGAGATGTCGGTGAATATTGCTTTTGAATTCCTGAATATTGCAATGACTAGAACAGACAGTGTGTGTAAAGGAATTCCACATTCGCGTAGTACGGCTAAAGAGCGAATCTCTGTATTTGACAGTACGACCGAAGTTGGGCTCGAGAGTATACTGATGAGCATTCCTAGAAGCGCCAATATTACGGTTAAACTGTAGCTTTCTATTTCTCTACAGCACAAACCTTTAAAATAACGATAAAAACGATAACGGTATTTTGAATGTGAAATAATTGTATTATTGTATTGTAATAATTAAATAATAATACTTTTGCAAGTTATGACTTAATCCAAATTAATTGTTGTGTGAATAATTTAAATCATGTTCTGGAGCTTATTTTGATGACAGAGAACTAGCTATATCTGTAGATAAATCAATATATCCTATGTTTTCTAACTCTGTTCATCACAATGCTGATGATTATGATTTTATCAAATCTACCAATTGTGTGAAATTGAAACTTAATTACAAAAAAGCTATAATCGAAGGCATATTGAGTTACATAGTGCGAATTCCTTGGCGTGAGTATTTTTGTTCTTTGGATTTATTACATTTTTATGACTTTTTTATTGATAACCTGAAGCCTCCTTGGTTCAATATAAAGCTAAGTAAATTAAGCAAAAGAAAAAACAAGGCTTATAAGCGTTTACGGATAGCAGAAAATAAAGATGAACTACAAAATATTATATTTATATCCAATTGGAACGAGAATTCGATGTTCTTAACAAATTTTTATTTCAAAATTATATTTTATCTATTGAATCTAACCTAAAAAAAAATAGTAAGTCATTCTGGTCCTACATCAAGAGCAAAAAAAATTCGATTGGTATTCCCAGGTGTATGAATTACCTTGGTTCAACATTTTCAAATTTATCAGTGCGATTCCTTCGCACACTATTTCGAATCTAATTACGCTGATTCCAATGTAAGTTCAGCATGGACTGCCGAATATTTGTCTTTTGAATGTAAGGCAGATATTAATTGTTTAGAATTAAATACATATTTCAGAAATTGAGGATGGTCTCTTGAGTTTAAATGATGACAATGAACCAGGTCCTGACGAAATTCCACCTATTGTTCTTAAAAAATATGCTGCTTCTCTTGCTGAACCGCTTTTCCTAGCTTTTAATAGCTCTTTAAAGAACGGCAAATTTCTTCCAGCATGGAACAAATCATTTTTATACCCTATTCACAAATCAGGGTATAAACAGCAAATATCCAACTACCGTCCGATTTGTAAATTTTCGTGTATTCCAAAACTCTTCGAGAAACTGATATATGAAAAACTAACATTTTTAGTTAAGGAACACATTTCACCGCTCCAACATGGAGCAAGATCAACAACAACAACGAGTAACGACTAATCTTTCTATTTTCTCCAATTTAATTTTAAATAATCTCGAAGAAGGACATCAAATTTATGTCCGATTTTTCAAAGGCATTTGATAAAGTAAGTCACTCTATTTGAATGAAGAAATTAAAAAAACTTTGGTTTTCATTCTAAGTTTTTGAAATGGTTGGAATCTTATCTTAAGGGTCCGAGTTTAATTTGTTTGCATTGACGAAGTTCTCTCAAAACCAATTTTGGTTTCATCTGGTGTGCCCCTTCTTTTCCTAATTTTTATAAATGATTTACCTAGTATTTTCCTCAATTCTAGTCAACTTCTTTTCGCCGATCACTTAAAATCTATTAATGACTGTCATCTCTTAAAAGACGATATTTCGAAATTATCCCAATGGTGCACGAAAAACCAATTATATTTAAATGTCGCTAAATGTCAATGTTTTTCTTTTTGCCGCAACTTTTCTGAAATCATCTTTGACTACAAAATTGAGAATCAAATTCTGGAAAGAGTAAGGGAGAAGAAAGATCTTGGTGTAGTTTTTGACCCTAAACTTAACTTTGTTAATTAAGCACATTGAATTTAGTGTATCCAAAGCAAATTCCATGTTCGGTTTTATCAAACGCAATAGCATAGACTTTAAAGACCCTTTTGCTCTCAAATTGCTTTTTACCTCATATGTAAGACCAATCTTGGAATACTGTAGTGTAATCTGGAACCCTTTTTATAACATTCAATCTAAGAGAATTGAAATGGTCCAAAAAAGTTTACAAGATTCACTATTTAAAAATTTGGGTGGAACATCGAAACTCCATCATCAATCACTTGAAAATAGAGGCAAAATGTTTTCTGTGATGTTTATAAGTGATATTTTATCATATCATACCAAATGCCCTTTTTTGTTGTCTTTAATAAATTTGTATGCTCCATCGAGACAATTTCGAATACGTTGTTTGTTGCGAGAAGATGTACACAGAGTTAATTACGCGAAAAATGTACTAATAAACCGTGTGTCAAAGAAACAAACTTAATATTAAATTGTATTGATTTTGATTTTCAATTAAGTAGATCTTCTTTGAAAAATAAACTATTATTGTATTTTCATTTCAATTGATTTTTATATTTTGATTATGTATGAACAAATTAAGTTTTTCATATTAATTATATTTTAAGAACATATTTATATTAAACTTAAGTTTATTTAATAAGTTGTACACATGTAAATATTTATCTAGTAGTCTAATTATTGTAGATCTTTAATCTCATATTTATGAATAAATGAATAAATAATTCAAAAAGGGTTAGACAAGAAGCCTTACGAGGACGATGTTCAAGCAAAGTAAATGAACTAATGATGATATTATCACCAATCAATTTATATGCTCTACGTTCAATACTATCCAAAAAGCTTAAGTAAGTTGCAGGAACACCAGCCTAGAGATGGGAGTTATGCTCAAGCTTTGGACGTACACATATAAGTCTTGTAGATAACAGCCAAATCAGAAGGGGTAAACAATTTTTTGCACAGCCAAAGGGAACCCATTCCCCTTGCGGAATTTTTGGCAACATCGTGTATGTGATCGTTCCACAAGAGATGGTTGGTGATGTCACATACATACCGAGGACATCGAGATGTTCAGTTTCATTGATGCAAGTGTCATCCATTGATAATGGCATCGCTTTAACGATACAAGACAGCATTGGGTTTTCGAATCATTAAAT
The DNA here is from genome assembly GCA_920104205.1 of Eupeodes latifasciatus. Taxonomy (NCBI): domain Eukaryota; kingdom Metazoa; phylum Arthropoda; class Insecta; order Diptera; family Syrphidae; genus Eupeodes; species Eupeodes latifasciatus. Next base: position 285,115,895 of record OV049924.1, read on the forward strand.
TCCAAACGGTCTTGTATTCCCCACTGTACAAGTGTACAATGCTGTTTAGGTCGGAATTTAATGAGCTTATCATATTTTGTCGTTGCGGTTCCACATCCGAAGAAGAGTGATGTGAGTATGAAAACGAATATATTACATAAAAGGCTAAGAGTACTACGTTAGCTAAACAATGTATTGGATTAGAAGTTGCAGACAGGAGATCATTAATAAAAATGAAAAAGAGTTTTGGAGATAGAACAGAGCCCTGGAATACACCAAAATTTATTTTGTGGCTTTCAGACTTGAATCCATAAAATACCACTTGTATTGAACGATCCGAAAGTTAATTACTAATCCAATGAAAGAGGGATTTATGGTCGTATAGGAAGTATATGGCAAGTATTGCTTTCGTAAAAAAATTCGAAATCAAGATTTTAATCAAACATGACATTACGATGGCAGAGAAGTCGAAAAAAGTTGGTCCCCGATTCCGTCTATCTGTCTAATTCTGCCTGTCTGTCGTCACTACAGCCCAAATCATTAGGTTGATTATGTCAAACTTGGAAACTAAGGTTTTAAGCCGATTCGCGTTAGGCGTTTTTTTCACATTTTTTTAAGACGAAAAATAATAAAATAACGAATTTTCTCAAAAACGAACCGATAGATTTTTATTAAATTTTCTCTTAAAAGTTTTTTCTTAAGTTGGCTACTTTCAACAAAACAAAAATATTTTTTTGCTCCAGAAGGGTACCCCAATTATTAATATACATATGATCAAAAATTTCATTATTTTTTTTAGATTTTTGAAAAAAATATTATTTTATATTTTATATTTTTTATATAACATTAATAATATTAATAATGTTTTTTAATGAAATTCTAGTGTTATTTTTTTTAATTCAATACCTTAGAAAAGGGTCAATATTTTTCAATGGTTATTCTAAAATTAAATGGTTAATAAAAAATTTAAAAAAACATTTATATCTTAAGCACTAAATAACTGCTTACCAAAAATATTTGTAAGACAAAATTTAAAAAATGCATGTGTACAAAATAAATGTAAAAGAAAACAATTAAGAAATCAAGGTTTAATAAAATGGCCTTTAAGTTTTTGAAGAAAAACATAATTTGCAGGTACATGGGAGCGGCTCGAAATGCTGTATTTTAAAATACTGTATGGTTAAAATTCTGTATCATACTGTATGATACTGTATATTCATAATACTGTATGGTTAATATACTGTATCTCAAAATGTTGTGTTGTCAAAATACTGTATCTGATAATACTGTATCTCAAAATTCTTCTTCTCAAAATGCTGTATGAGCAAAACATTATCTAAAAATACTGTATTTTTGCAAAATTCCGCTCTTAAGCTTCCATTATAGAGAACAACAAAAGCAGAACTCGATTTATGTATGTACATATGTACATTATATCATTTATTGCAACTCCAAATTTCACTTAATTCTTAAATTTGCATTAGCTTTTAAATATCAACGAAATGAACGAACACGTGGAAGTTTTGACAGATCAATAAGTTCGGTGTAATTGTTTATGGAATTGTTGATTGTGGCAACAACAATTCATATACAACTGTGAGAGAAATAACAATTAATGAGAAGAAAATGGGAAGAGAAAATAAGACGAAAATACCATTTTTTTTAATTAATTAATTAATTATTTAATTAATTCAAAGACATGAATTATCATATGTTATTGTTCAAGGGAAGTATATTAGAACATTATGCCAATGAAAAATATTATGATGTATTCTTTATAAAAGTAATCTGTTTTTAAAATTCTGTATTTCTAAATGCTGTAAATAGGTTGACAAATAAAAATCGTTTTGATAATGTGAAAAAGTGCGCACTTTTTTACATTATCAAAACGATTTTTATTTGTCAGCCTATTTACAGCATTTAGAAATACAGAATTTTGGTATACAGAATTTTAAGATACAGAATTTTGAGCTATAGTATTTTGATCATACAGTATTTTGTACATACAGTATTTTGAAATACAGTATTTTGAGATACAGTATTTTAAATACAGTATTATGATCCATACAGTATACATACAGGTACATTTTTAAATCTTAAAATATAGGAAATATTTTTAAATAAACTCTTTGGATACGTGCGACCCAGTCGTTCATTTTATTTAATGTGATTCAATTTATTCTCTTTAATTTATTCTCAAAAAACGTCATAAGTGGTTCATTCTTCGACTTTCCAAGAGTACCTATAGTTTAAAATAACTTATGTTTTAAATGAACCTGAAGGACACAAGGGCAAATGGCTACCCAAGTTGATGGATGTTTAACAAAATTCTTTATTTCGTTGTAAATTACACTAGCTTTGGTAAGCATACAAGTTTTTTAGGTTTCATTGATTTTCGTTGTTCTTTCTTAATTGAAAAACGTTGAACAGATGTTTTATGTTTATTCATATATGTATGTATAATAAAAATACGTACGCAATACATACAATAAACTTTAATTTTAACATAATTACTATATGAACTCACTAGTTTATTATTTTTCTCGCTCAAAGAATTAAATTACAACCAAGATTTGAGCAAACAATTTGTACCCAATTTTTTAGCATTTGACAAAAATCACTTCGATGTATTCGACACTTGGCTCAAATGTAAAAGTGTATATTAAGGATCTAACAAAAAAATTTCAAACACCGAAAAATCCAGCGATATCCGTTACATTTTTGTAATGAATTTTTAAAATTTTAAAATTATATATTTTTAGGAAAAACAATACTTAAATAAACCAAAAACTTTATATCCCTATAACTACAGATCAAAAAATGGTACATGTGTTATGGCCTTTTCAGAGTTAAAGATCAATCTTAAGAAATGTTAGTTATTTTTATTTCATCTCTCAGTTTTCGAATGAATCTTAAAATTAAAATTATATATGACAAACTCAGCTTATAATATATAAAAAAATAAAAAGTATTATTGAATCAAAGTAAATTTAAAACAGGTACTCTTACAACTCGGCCATCCTGACCATTTTGATCGACTCGATCAAGTTGTAAGTGTTAGAATTTTACAATCAAATTTAAAAATTATTTTAAAAATTAAATAAAAAACAAACAAAAATAAAATTATTTTAAAAGAATGTGATATACCTAATCTAAATGTATTACCTTTCTGAACTAGAATTCAAACTATGTGAATCCCTCCAATCAACCCAGGAACGTATACGTGAGGCTTCAATTACACTGTCATAAGGAATTTGAGTTAACTGACAATTTTCAATATCTCTGATTACGTATCGATCATTTGGGAGAGCTTTATACACTTTGTATGGAACGCGAAATTTAGGGATAAATTTCTTATTACTACCAGCTGTTGTGTCAATGTTTTTAATCATTACAAAATCTCCTTCTGAAAATGTTACGTGTGGTTTATGCACATTTGCATAGTATTCAGACATTTTTTTGTTGATGCAACTCTATACTATCGCAAGCTTTCTTTCGTAATGCAGCTAAGTCATGTTCAGAAGTCAAAAATAGTTTTTCGTCTAAATATTCAGAAAGTGTGTCAACATCACGTCCACGTTGGTTTACACCATATAATAATTGACAAGGGGAAACAATAGTAGTAGAATGAATAGAGTTATTAATAGCGTATTCAACTCTTATCAAAAGTTTTGACCAATCGGAATGTTGAATTGGTTCAGTTATTTTAGCTAACATCGACTTAAGAATGCGGTTGACACGCTCAACCTGACCATTAGCTTGAGGTGAGGCTGTGGCTTTTTTAACATGTTCAATATTGTTTTGAAGTAAATATGAACCAAATTCAATTGACGAAAAACATGAACCACGATCACTAATAACTCGACGAGGTCGACTATAATATTCGAAATACTTATCTAGGCAAGCACATACTTCTTTAGTACTTGTTGAATTTACTGCATATAATTTTACATGTTTTGTAAAAGCATCTACAATGACAAAAATGTGTTTTCTTTTAGAAATAATTGACGGGAGAGGTCCAAAATGATCAACATGAATGGTATCGAATGGTATAGGCTTTTTTGGAATTTGGTGAAGAGTGCGATTGGAAGAATGTGTTGGCACAGAAAACGTTATACACTGAACACAATTTTGTACATACTTTTCAATTTTTTCTTTCATTTTTGGAAACCAGTAGTGTAATTTAATTTGATCTAGACATTTCGAAACCCATATGACCCATATGACCCATATGACAAAGTTTTTCATGAGACAACCTTATAATTTGTGATTCCATTTCTTTCGGGACATATAACAATAAACTTCCATTATCCAACTTTCGGTAAACTAAGCCATCATCAAGAACAAATTTTGGAACTTCTTCTTTTTCTAACCGATCCCGTATTCGAACAATATCATCATCTCTGTTTTGAGTTATTTGCAATTGCATGTCTATATCATCCGGATTAATTACTGAAATAACTTGTTTAAGTTTTTTGGAAGTTTGAACACAATCTGAAGGATAGCGACTCAAAGCATCAACATGACCTATTAAAAGGCCACTTCTGTGTTGAATACTGTAATCATAGTTCTCAAGTTCAAGTGCCCAACGAGCTATTCGAGCATTAACCACTTTTACGGTTTAATGTCATCGTAAGAGAGTTACAGTCCGTTACAATCTTAAATGGAATACCCTCTAAATACACACGAAACTTTCGTAACGAATATATTATTGCTAGGGTTTCCAATTCAAAACTATGAAATCGAGACTCAGAAGCAGTTGTACGTTGTGAAAAATATGCAACTGGATGAAGTTTGTTATCATCTTGTTTTTGCATAAGTATTCCCCCAAAACCATCAGCACTTGCATCACGATGCAATTCTGTATCGCGTTTTGGGTTATACAATGCCAAAACCGGTGACGTTATTAACTTATCCCTTAAATTAGAAAATGCTGAAAGGCATAAATCATCGAAAACAAATTTAACACCTGGTTTTAAAAGATTCCGTAATGACATAGCGATATGTGAAAACGACGGGACAAACTGGCGGAAATATGAAAATAAACCTAAACATTTTTGGACTTGATCTAAATTTTTCGGAATGGGAAGATGCTTTATATTTTCAATATGTCTATTATTGGGACGAACACCCTTTTCATTGATGGAGAATCCCAAAAAATCTATTTCATTATAGCCGAATTTTTGAATTTACATTAGTTCAGGTCGAAATTCAACAAGTCGTCGTAATAATCTTTGAAGTACATCTAAATGTTCCGAAATAGTTTTGGTAGCAATTGTTATATCATCCATATATACAACAACAGTCCCTTCATCAATAAATGGACGTAAAATATTATTAATGAATCCTTGAAATACTGCAGGTGCATTTTTTAAACCAAAAGGCATTTGCAAATATTCAAATTTTCCATCTGGGGTTACAAATGCTGTATATTTAATTGAATTTTCTGAGACTTTTACTTGGTGAAACCCATTTTTTAGATCCAAAGTTGTAAAATATGCCTTGCCTTCCAATTTCTCTAGACAGTCATCAATAAGAGGTAATGGATAACTATCCCTTACCATAATTTTATTCAGAGGTCGATAGTCAACACACATTCGTTTCTCGCCTCATTTTTTTGAAACTAGAACAATTGGAAATGCATAGGGAGAATTACTAGGTCGTATTTGTTTATTTTTCAAAAGGTCGCTAATCATATCCCTGACAATACGCCGATCTTCATAAGAAAGTCTTCTAGGTGCTGAGCTTATTGGAATATCGGAAGTCAAATGAATTTTCATTTCATATTTCTCTTCATTAGAGGTTGGAATATTTGAAAGGTCAAGGTAATTAGTCTCAATAATTGTCTGAATCTCTTTCCGATAAAATTGATTTAAATTAACATTTATATCTATACGTTCAGAAAATATTTTATCTACTTCAATTGCAAAAATGTCCGGAACAAAATGATCGATACCTAACAAACTATTGGTCGATGCAACATGATTTTTATCATTCATGTTCGAAGGTTGACATAGATCACAAGTAGTTAAAAGATTTGAATTCTCATTTTCAGTGGAACTATACACACAATGCAACACTTTATTTGATATTTTAATTTTATTTTTATTCGAATCATCCAAAATTTCAACATTTGTTTTGGGAATTTTATTAAAAGTTAAATCAATTATCATAAATTTTATATTAAAAATATTTAAAAAGTCCCGACCCAACAAAAGTGGATATATAATAAGATATTAATTAAGTTAGTTAACTTGCGAAACGAAATTTTAATTTGAATTTTTCCAAAAGTACATAATTTTAAATTTCCCAATCCTTTATAACCAGAATATTGAGTCCATTGGTTAACTAAATCATTTGGAACAGCAGATTTTCACATCAAACTAATCGGACTACCAGAATCAAATAAAGAAACGAAAGTATTGCATCTATGCATAGAACCATTAATCAAAAAGGTAACACTTACATCATTTATTTCGGAAATATGATTGTTAGCTTCTCTATTTGTAGTTTCGATATTCTTCAACTGGAAATCATCTACTAGGGCCACTCGTTTAGTAAGTTTTTTTTGGACAGTCCTTTAAAATATGTTCTTTAGAACCACAACGAAAACATGAACCTTTTTCTGGTTTGGGGTGAGGACATGAACTTGCAAAATGCCCAACATTTGAGCAATTGTAACACAGCATCTTGGAATTATCAAAGCTCGGTTTCAAAACTGGTGCTTTTGTCTTAGTTGCGTTTGTTGTAGACGGGGTCTTAATTGATGCTTCATTTGATTCTCGTTGACTACGTAATTGGCTATAGCGATGTGATAGTTGTTTGAGATGTTGTATATTAGAAGCCGGATACAACACAGCAATGTTCAAAGAATTATCTTGAAATCCCTCTATTATAAATTGAATGACTTGCAATTCATCAATATTCGCACGTGCTGCCAACTCTTGCATTTTGAGAATATATCCCATAACAGAGAGTTTCGAAGAACGGAAAGTGGTTTTTCGTAATTTGTCAATCACTTCTGAAACAGTATACGCATGACCAAAATTTGACAAAAAATTGTTACGGAATTGAAGATAATTAGTAGAATTATCCACACGAAGAAACAATTCAGCAGCAGAATCCGTTTTCATCAAACGTCGGATTGACTTAAGGCGGAAAAAATCGTCACCATTTACCGAATCACAAGCTCGTACGAAATTTTCTAGCCATTTACGTGCATCATAAGCTTCATCACCAGCAAATGGAGTGATATAATGTTGGATATCTTCGAATTTTGCGTTAGCCAAAACATTCGGAGTGGAAGCCAGTTCTTGTTGCAATTGTTTCAACCGACGGCGTTTTTCCAAAACTCTAAGCTGTGCATCAATATCAGCTTCTTCTTCTCCTTAAGATGTAAACTGGATTGAATGATCAAATACATCTTCTTCATTATTTCCGGAATTATTCGAATTTTCATTTTCGATGGAATTGTCATCCCTTTGATTTAACTCCCTGAATTTTTCATTGTACAGCTTCCGCAATTGCGTCAATGTAGCTGTTGTTGAAAAATCAACGTTTTGCTCCTTGAGCCAATCTTGGATTTCAGATTTGTTCATTATCAGAATTCTTTATAATATAGGTAAATATTAATCAACAATTTTCGGAACTATCCCACTTCTGAAGTTGTTATGGCCTTTTCAGAATTAAAGATCAATCTTAAGAAATATTAGTTATTTTTATTTGATCTCTCAGTTTTCGAATGAATCTTAAAATTAAAATTATATATGACAAACTCAGCTTATAATATATAAAAAAATAAAAAGTATTATTGAATCAAAGTAAATTTTAAACAGGTACTCTTACACATGCAAGAAAAGTAAATGTAAGAAATTAATTTCATTTTCTTAAACCCATTTTTATAGCTAAGAAAAAAGTATGAGAAATACGATAACAAACAGTTGAAACACATAAGAAAGTTAAATTAATAGTTTATCAATCATGTTGTTTTGTATGTATTGAAGGATGTGATTAAAAAACACTCATTTTCTCATCACTTAAAATTTATATTATTTTTATATAAATCCAAAACTTACCCAATAGGTTAGATACATACAAACATTTCCCTATACATAATCCGATGAAAAAAAAAGATTCAATATATCGGCCAATACAGGGAATTATGAAAAAACAGATCGAAAGTTTAAAACTGTCACAAATAGTTCACGACAAATTATTCATTTAACACAGTTTTGATCGGTATTTGTCATTTTACTGAGTTGACACACATTATTTTATACAATTATACAAAGAAAGTCACCCGAAACCATAATAACGACTGAGGGACAAGCCATGGTTTTAACTTACCAGCTGATATAAACCCTTTGGCCATTGCTTGGGCAATTTTACCGCCTCCCAAAAATCCAATTTTTAAAATCGATGACATTTTTTTTATAAAACGTTTTTGTAGTTACTATATTTCGAGATCAATTTTCTTACTTTCGCGGTCAACAGTCGGTCGGTTGTATTACTTGATACGATTAATAATAATAAGATTTATTTCAACCTTATCAAGCTCTACATGCGCACATATGTACATATGTAGGTATGTACATATGTACGAGTATGTAATTATCAGTTGTTGGTCTTTTTGTTGATATGAATGCTATCTTTGTTGACTGATAAACTACATCACACGATTTATAGGGGTGTTTAATATGCTGAAAAAAAAAAGGTTTGTATGGTCCTATAGGTTCATTGGGTTTAAAATAAATAACTAAAAAAAGTCTTCAAATTTAAGATCCTACTTAATATTCGAAAAACTAACCCGTCCTGCAAAATAGGTAGATTCTTGAGGAATGAAAACTAATTTTTCAACATCAAAATCTTGTAAAACCTCAAAAATGGTCTAGAAATATATCTTACTTTCAGAATTTAGAACTTTGTAAAAATTATACAAAAATAAAGATTCAATGCCAACAACCCAATAGACTTGAGACTTCGAACATATTCTGTATTCCACACCGAAAAATAAGTATACAAATTCTAAACATTCTATAATTATGACCACCCTTATATATACATACATCTACACATGTACATATTTTATAAAACTTTAATCTAAAAATTGTTATCAATTTCTTATTCAAAAATTAAACAAAAATAAACTGTAAGCAACACATACAAAAGTATTTGGTTTGTGCATGTAGGATGTATTTTTACATGCAAGTAAATGTATCATAAGAGAAATGTCACTATTTTATTGAACGTGAACGCCTTTCGAATATTTTCAGATAAGTTTAATAGTTGCATTAGATGTTTGTATTCTATGAGGCTACAATAATGCATATCAAATAGGTTTTGAATAATGGTATTCCAAGAATGAAACATTTGAATCGTTTTTATTATTTGTTTTTTATTCCTAACTTATAACAATTTAATTGTATTCAGTATAAGTTTGAAAAAAAAAACAAAAATAAATGTATAGATTCGAAAAATAAAAAAAAAATGGTTTCAAAAAGGAAATAATAACAAAATAATATTTATTAAATGTGTGCTTCATTTAACTAAGGGCAGAGAAGACAATATGAATTCCAACCGCTCCGAACAAATTCATCAACTTTTAGCCAATAGACTAATAGAGCATCATATGAGCTATTAAGATACAGTTTAGTTTATAAGCGAAAACAACTTAAATCTTTGTGATAATATTAAAGGTATTCACAAAATTTAATATTTTGGAAAAACTTTATTAATGCTTTAAATAAGTTTGATAAGATCTTTTCTGAAAGCAAGAGCAAATTTTCAGTTTTTTCCGAAGAAACCTTGAATAAGAGATCGTCAATTTAATATTATATTCTAAGAAAACAACATATTTATTTTCTTAGCATAAACTGAAGTTTCCTGAAACTCGTCTTTAGAGCCCCCGCAGACTGCAGACTTTTTATCGGCCGATAGTTTGGTCGGCTTCTTAATCAGTATGGAGAGGAATGCATATGCGCACACTACAGCGATTCAGTATCGGCCGATAAAAAAGTTTGATAGGCTACCCGATTACATTCAAATTAATCTGTCGGCCAACATTCGGACGACTGTTTAATCAGTATTGGCGCATACACGCCTGCGCATACAACGATTGTTTAGTCGGCCGATAGTTCAGTTCGCTCTGTGATTTGGCGTCCTGTAAGTGTATTTTGAATATGGCGTCGCCCAAATCACAATTGTTGATTCGAGAATAGTCGGCCGACTGTTGGATAGTCTGCGCCCTGTTCACCAACCAAACTGTTTAGTTGGCTCGGTGTGCGCACTTTCAGCCCAACCCGACCAAACTATCGGCCGATAAAAAGTCTGCAGTCTGCGAGACTCTTAATCCCATCTTATTTTCTTTCACACAAATAGTGTGTAAGGCTTTCATAGTGTTTTTTTTTCAAAACTAATTATCTATTTGAAGATCTTAAGAAATTAAAGAAATCAGCTTTTTGAAGTGAATTTGCTTTGCGTGCTTTGAATGTGACTTAAACATGAATTTTAAGAATATACATACATGTCCCACAAACAACAAAAGTGACACTTTCGTTAAACTAATGGCTAATTGGAAAAAAAAACATAATTTGCGTTTAACATCTTTAAATTTAATATAAAACTTTGAATCTTTTCAGAAGTGGGAACAGATTCTGTCACCACATGTAATTTGTTTACCTTATTTCTTTTTATTTTTAGAGAAATTATGTACCTAAATGCACCTAATTCTTTAAATTTAAGAACCACCAAACATTTTTTGTCTTTACAATTTTTAAATCTCGTTAACTCCTTTTTGATCAAAAATTTTCAAAAAGTTCAATCAAAACATTGTTTTTTTTTGGAATTTGTGTTGTGTTCTAGCATCGGCTCCAATCTGTGATAAAGTGGACTAAAAATGCTTTAGTTATAATAGATTCCCAGAAATTGCGTCAGAAGAAAGCACGCCAAAAAAAGCCAGAAAATTCTTCATATAAAATTCTGTTTTGTTCACACAGCTAGCTGGAATAATTAAAACGTGGGTACAAGGTCAAAATATAGAACAACTTTTCACATTATCAAAAATGTATGGATTTGGTCGACAAGTAAAGTTGCTTGAAGGTGAGAAGAAGGACACCAACAAAGATGAGATCATTCAAAGTATTTACTTCAAAATATTCACCGTCCAAATAAATTTCTTGGGTGGAATTTTACAGGAGGTAAAACTATTTCTGCTCTCGTGAATGTTTTCTTTTGTTCAAAACTACCATGCTTGTTTTGTGTGAAAAATAATGTGGGTAACAATTGTTGACAAATGGCTTTGTATATGAAAACCATAATACTCTCATGGTGGAAGTCGAATAGGGCGGCATCTAGATATTTTTTGTGGAACGTCTAGTCAAGGCATTCATGGAGAAATCGATTTGCAGTCGGGAGACTTGGGAGACTTTAAAATGTTATAATTTGAAATAGAGAAAGACTACCTATAGAGAATTAACGAAAGTCTGAGTGAGGAGGAAAACACATTTCGTCGGTGAAACCAGAAAAGTGTGTAACTCCATATTAGCAAATTTTACAGGAGATCATTAAAACGTCATATTTTGAAGTTATTGGCACGATTTGCCTGATGTCACTCACACTTTTACTACCGCATAATGGGGAGATACACGGTTTTCTCACAAAATTAAGTGAGCATGGAGTTACACCATTTTCAAATTTGCCAATAGAATATAAAGTATGAACTTTAAGGGGATTCCCAGTTTAAGTAACGGTAGATATCAGGTTTGACTAACAGATGTCATTCAAATCTCATTTTCAGAAAATTTGGAGTTACACACTTTTCTGGTTTCACCGACGATTTGTTTCTTTGTGTTTGTATTATGGTGTGGTTATATTTGTGGTTATATGAAAACTTTTTCATATACAAAGGTTTACGCAAAACGGTAGTCTTTCTATACAAAGATGATAAGACAAAAGCAGGTGAATTGCGATTTCGTGTAGGAATTTTATATTCTTGGTTGAGATTTTATATCTTTGATGATTTGATTTGAGGATTGTATAAGGGAATTATAATTTGAACTTTTATAGGCAAGTAAATATGTAGGTATTGTATTCTTATCCAATAATAGATACATAGCTAGCTAAATAAATTTAAAAAATTTGATCACCTAAACCTTTCTTACAATTTGTTTTCATATCGAGCATAAAGAAGTTTAAATTTTCAAAGTCTTAGAAAGATGATTTTTTTTAATAAATAAATTTGATACCTAATACAATTATTTAAAAGCTGGCTACAAAATTTTTGACAACATAGGTATTATGAAAAGATGGATATTTAATTTTTGGACGTTTTTTAATGGTAGTGAATTTTTTAAATGGGATGAGGAACTTTTAAATTTTTTTGTTTTAAAATTAACACATATGTAGGTACCTACCTATCTTTCAGTTTATAAAGTAGGTAGTTATAACTTCCGGTCAAAAAAGTGTTTCAAGGACAAATTTTGAAACATACTTTTGCCTGTAAGTTCGTATGATATACCTGTTTAGGTATTTATTATAAGAAGGACCTTCCTATCAACAATTTTGAATGATCAAGGGGATAAGCAAATGTTTACTTTTAATAAGGTACAAGACTTTATTTGGATTTTTATTTTTAGAAAAGTACCTATTATGACTTTGTAATTGTACTTACATAAATTTGATGCCTTTGTCTAAGTCTTAAGATATCTAAATTTACTAAATCCAATTTTGATATGCCAGAGCAAAGTTTTTAACTTAGGAGTAAGTTTTCTATAAATTTGAAATAAACATAACGTTTTACTACTGTTTTAAAATATATGTACTCGTACGTGCACTTTTGACTACCGAAATGTCGGTCTATGTCTCTTCGTGTAGGAGGTAGAGGCAATTTTAGAACGAATCAGTTCAATTGACAAACCAAGACTATTTAAAATATTTCCTGTATTTTTAAATTTAAAAATGTACCTGTTAAAAAAGCTTGTTTCCAAAATTTGATTTCTCAAAAAAACCTTAATGTTTCAAAATTCTTATTTGAAAATCTTTAGAGCAGTTTACTTTTTAAATTAATTTTGTACACATACAATTTTTCAATTTTAGTAAAATGTATATTTTTGGTATGCAGTTATTTTGAACTAATTAATATACAGTTTCGTAAAAAACTGATGACTCGTTTGGATATATAGAATTTTGAAAAAAATGTACTATTTTTTAAAAAATCCAAAAATAAAGCCAATATAAGAGCTTGTGAAGAAAAAAACAATTGAAATCAGTTGATTTTTCTTGAGAAAACTTAAAAACAAAATAACGTGGGGTACCTTTCTGGAGCAATACAAAAATCTATCGGCTTAAGCAACACATAGATGACTGCCTAAATATAAACCATATTTACATATAATGTTGTTTATGCCCTCTTTAAGGTCCGAGCTTTGTTGTCCACATTAATTTGTTAAAAATGAAGCAAAATGTAGAATTGTTGTAATGTAAATAAAAGCCAAACATTTCATATTAAAAAAGATCCTGGTGATGTGCGACCCACAATGATAACTTCCCATCTCGTCCGTCGATTTGTCTTGCTTAAAAACTTGTAGATTTTTGTGTTTTGTTAAAAAAAGTTATCAGTTGAACTATTCTTAAAAATTTTAAAATTACCAACAATATTTAGCAAATGATGAAGTAGTTTTATTTCAAAATCTATTTTAACGAGATTTTTAGTCGAAAACCAATTTTTACCAATTTTAGCAGCATTTCTAAAATAGTTTTTATTTCTTATGTAAAAAAAATACAAATTGGATGAATTAAATTAATTTGAAGTCAATATCTTCTATTGTTCACGATAAATCGAGAAACGAACAACAATTTTTACCAAATTTGCGTACTATTTTTTGTAGATTTTATTTTTTTATGAAAAACGGACTATTGCATTCTTTTAAAAAAATTACTGAGTGTCGAAAACAATATTTTCTGTGAGATAAAATAACTTTGAAGCCAATATTTTTAATTTTTGAAAAGATGTTTGAGTCGAAAGTAAATTTATACCAAGTTGAAGTATTGTTTTTTTTAGGTTTTTATTTTTTGTAAAAAAAACTGTCAATTTTTCTCAAAATTTTATTGAATGTTGACAACAATATTATTTAAAAGATAAAATTATATTAAAGACAATGGGGCGTATTCATAGAGAATAACTAAAGTCGTGATTTCTTGATCTATAGTTTAAGGCTTGTTGGTTAAATAAACACAGCTCTTATTCATAGTCAATTGTTCTGCTTTGTTTAGTAAAACCCCAGGTTAAGGTTGTATTCTACTACAATTATACTTCAAATGACAGGTCAAAGCAAAAAAATACTGTTATATTTTCAATATTTTTATTTTTTGCTGTCATTCCTCAAATTGGATGTCGAAAAAAGTAAGTATACAACAAAACTATTTAATAGAAAATCAAAAAAAGTAACTAACAACGTTCTATATTTTAGATGTTCATCAAAGAAAATATAGAACTTGAACGGCTGGAAAACTGGTCGCAGTCAGAGATAGATCTGTATTTGGTATTATTTAATTTTTCGTTTTTTCAATTTACAAACAAAAATCAAATATGACATTTGGCTGTGATAATAAATACTTACACACAGCATTTCCTATGTTTATAGTTAGACCACAGGTTTAGCCCTAAACTTAGGTTTAAGTTTATTTATAAATAGCCTAAACTCTGGACTTGCTTAATAACAAGTTAGCAAGAGTTTAGCAAACATCTATGAATATGCCCCAATATCTCAAAGTTTTAAAAAGATATTTAAGTCAAAAATCAATTTTTATTTATTATTTATTATTAATTATTATTTATTTATTATTAAAATTAACCTGAATGTTGACAAAAATATTTTTTAAAAGATAAAATTAGTTTAAAGCCAATATCTTAAAGTTTTGAAAAGATATTAAGGTCGAAAACCAATTTTTAACAACTTTTATTATTTTTTTTTTGGGTTTTTAATTTTTTGTAAAAAAAACTGTCAATTCAATTTTTCTAAAAATTTTACCACCCACTCAATCTTTTTTAGAGTCCTTTTTGCATCTTTCTGCATTATTATCTGTATAACAAAATTTATTTGAAGTCGATATGGACGACGAAAAAAACACACGCACGCACAGACATCTCTCTAAAAATCTTTTATTTCGACTCTAGGGACCTTGAAACGTCGAAAAATCGGACCGATTACAATAACTTCCTATGGGAATTTAAGAACGCTTAACGCGAATCGGCTCTTACCCTTAATTTCCAAATTTTAGGTCGATCAACCTAATGCCTTGGGGTGAAGGTACGGGCCAGGACGGAATCAGGGGACCCACTTCCAATTCTCTACCATCGAAATGTCATTTTTGATTAAAATCTTGAGTTCGAAATTGTTTACGAATGCAAAACTTGCCTACCTACATAATATGACGCAAGTAAAAAAAATAATTTTAGACCATGATTTTCTAAATTGTGAAATTAAGTCTTAAATTGACTTTAAATATCTGAAGAATCCTTCATCTTAACAAGATTATAACACCAAGGTTGTGAAATAACATGAGTAATTATCATTGGCATAATTTTGCGTTTAATGTTAACAAATTATTGGTTGGTGAGTGGTACAAAAAAACTTCGAAATCGTATAAAAGAAAATTTCAAATCAATACAAAAAATACCTACTTCGACACTACATTTACGAAACTATACTTACTAATAGCACAGATAAGAAACTATAGTTAAGTTTATATAGTTTCTTATCTGTGCTAATAGTTAATAAGTTAAAAAAACTTTCAATTGGATTTTCCTAAAAGTCACACATCTTAAAATAGACGAGCTGACAAAATTTTATTAAAGGTACCTACAACAACAAACAACGTTTATATGTAGGTACATAGGTACCTACCTACCTAAATATATACTAATTACATTTGTATGTCCTATAATTTGCCCGCTAAGGTGTATAGTTAACACTTATTTATTATAAGCAGAGAGAAAAAACTAAATGGGAGAACCAAATTTCCTCGTCTCCGTCTCTTCGAAACCTCTTACTCTCATTTTTTATAGCGTGTTGAATTCGTATCGGTGTATACATGTTTTCACCTCGGAAAAGAGTACACAAAAAAACATCACTTCCGGGAAATGCGACATTTCTCATTTTTGTTTATTGATAGCCAAGAAGGCTATGTTTTTTAAAGTCTCATTATAATATTTTTGTAATTCTCATGAATTTCTTTCTTTAATTTTACTAACATCTTGTCGTTTTTATATCTACAAAAATACTCCTATAATTCAAATTAATTCTAGGAAAACATTTTTGTTTGTCAATAAATACCGGAAGAAGTTATACCGGTAGTTCGTGGTGAATTTGTTTTTCTCTTCTCTTTCTCTGAGTTACAGATAGATGGCATTAACAACCTTCTCTGAGTTACAGATAGATGGCATTAACAACCAAAACAAGAAAGGATGTGTGCAGAAAGAGTATAACAAGGTTAATGTTTTTTAGACTAGACTTTATTTGTATATTTGAACGAGTACATGTTTTTTATAAATGAACATATGTTATGTTTATTTCAATAGTAATGCCTTAACTACTAACTTAACTACTGTATTATCTAAAATATACTGCATTGAATTATTTTACATTGAATTATAAAAGACGGAAATAATAAAGTTCTACAGATTACCAGGAATATTCATATAAAATATCCACATCTTCTGCAATTGCGGTATCAATCGATATTTTCTGGAACTTAGTAACATTTATTTGTCATGAATTACTCTTTCAGCTTTTTTATACACCAAAAAAATCAATTATGAAATTTGGCTGCGATAATAATTACTTGAACACAGCATTTTCATTGTTTATAGTTATTCAGGTTTAGCCCTTAACTTTGATTTGCATTTATTTATGAATAGCCTAAAAAGTTTAGCAAAAATCAATGAATAAGCCACAATGCACTTTCAGAAAAACTGTAGTTAGAACTTTCCCTGACAGATTTTTCCTTGTCGCTATATAACTGAAAGATAAGATATAAATATTTAGAACTGGAAAATTTATAAAAATGATGCATAAGACTTAAATTTTGGTTGAAGAACAAATTTGTATTGTCTTTTCACAAAACCACTGACCCAGCTTATGTCGTTAAGCCTTTAAAAGCAACACACTAGCTTAGTGGAAGGCAGTAAGAATAGCTATTCACAAATCTTTTGCAATGAAAATTGGTAACAGAAGTAACAAGTTGACGGTCTTTTTATTTAGTGTCTGCTTAAATCACTTATTTTCAGGATTTTGGAAATGTCGTGAGTAATGTAAAGGAAATAAACAACGAGTACACACAAATAAAATAGGAATGGAAAAAAGAGATGAATATATAAAAATGTTTTCAATGTTCCATGTTTACATTCTGTAACTCTCGTTTTCAATGTTCCTGCAACTCTCGCATCGACAAAATTAAGTCGATAAACTCTGAAAATTGAAACAAATCTGAGTTTTTTTGCATCTTTCAACGGTCGGAGCGAAAATTAAACGCATAAACTCAGCTAATAATACAAATAATAGTAGTAGTGCTTTCAGAGTTTTATGTTTCTAGGTCCTAATTCTCATTGGACTGTTGCACCACCTAATTTGTTTTACCTACTTAATGATTAAAACTGGCTTCAAATAACTAACTAATACTTATCTAAATGCGTAATTTAGAATTGTTTCTAAATCTTCATTGTTCTGGCACCTAACAAGAGTAATTAATTTCACTTCATATTCGAATGATATTCATATCAAACGAACACAATGAGAGTACCGAAAAGTTGTTCATACACAATTTTGAATTTTCTTTGAACACCTCTGAACAGCTGACTACATCCGCCATTTTTCAAAGGTGGTCGCCATTTTTAAAAGTCGGTGAGCAGAGAGAAAAGAGAGAAAAGTTTTTTCTCTTTCGTGGTGAGTATGTGCACAAACTTGCATAAGTATTTGTTCCCCACATTTTTTTTATATGGAGTTACTACATATGCAAGTTGGTGGCCAAATCATAGCTTGTAGGCAAAAAGAGAAAAACCGTCGAAGTTGGTTCTCTCTATTAGTTCTTTCTCGATGCTACCGGTATAACTTCTTCCGGTATTTATTGACAAACAAAAATGTTTTCCTAGAATTAATTTGAATTATAGGAGTATTTTTGTAGATATAAAAACGACAAGATGTTAGTAAAATTAAAGAAAGAAATTCATGAGAATTACAAAAATATTATAATGAGTCTTTAAAAAACATAGCCTTCTTGGCTATCAATAAACAAAAATGAGAAATGTCGCATTTCCCGGAAGTGATGTTTTTTTGTGTACTCTTTTCCGAGGTGAAAACATGTATACACCGATACGAATTCAACACGCTATAAAAAATGAGAGTAAGAGGTTTCGAAGAGACGGAGACGAGGAAATTTGGTTCTCTCATTTAGTTTTTTCTCTCTGCCGGTAGTTCGTGGTGAATTTGTTTTTCTCTTCTCTTTCTCTGAGTTACAGATAGATGGCATTAACAACCTTCTCTGAGTTACAGATAGATGGCATTAACAACCAAAACAAGAAAGGATGTGTGCAGAAAGAGTATAACAAGGTTAAGGTTTTTTAGACTAGACTTTATTTGTATATTTGAACGAGTACATGTTTTTTATAAATGAACATATGTTATGTTTATTTCAATAGTAATGCCTTAACTACTAACTTAACTACTGTATTATCTAAAATATACTGCATTGAATTATTTTACATTGAATTATAAAAGACGGAAATAATAAAGTTCTACAGTTTACCAGGAATATTTATATAAAATATCCACATCTTCTGCAATTGCGGTATCAATCGATATTTTCTGGAACTTAGTAACATTTATTTGTCATGAATTACTCTTTCAGCTTTTTTATACACCAAAAAAATCAATTATGAAATTTGGCTGCGATAATAACTACTTGAACACAGCATTTTCATTGTTTATAGTTATTCAGGTTTAGCCCTTAACTTTGATTTGCATTTATTTATGAATAGCCTAAAACGTTTAGCAAACATCTATGAATAAGCCACAATGCACTTTCAGAAAAACTGTAGTTAGAACTTTCCCTCACAGATTTTTCCTTGTCGCTATATAACTGAAAGATAAGATATAAATATTTAGAACTGGAAAATTTATAAAAATGATGCATAAGACTTAAATTTTGGTTGAAGAACAAATTTGTATATTCTTTTCACAAAACCACTGACCCAGCTTATGTAGTTAAGCCTTTAAAAGCAACACACTAGCTTAGTGGAAGGCAGTAAGAATAGCTATTCACAAATCTTATGCAATGAAAATTGGTAACAGAAGTAACAAGTTGACGGTCTTTTTATTTAGTGTCTACTTAAATCACTTATTTTCAGGATTTTGGAAATGTCGTGAGTAATGTAAAGGAAATAAACAACGAGTACACACAAATAAAATAGGAATGGAAAAAAGAGATGAGTATATAAAAATGTTTTCAATGTTCCATGTTTACATTCTGTAACTCTCGTTTTCAATGTTCCTGCAACTCTCGCATCTACAAAATTAAGTCGATAAACTCTGAAAATTGAAACAAATCTGAGTTTTTTTGCATCTTTCAACGGTCGGAGCGAAAATTAAACGCATAAACTCAGCTAATAATACAAATAATAGTAGTAGTGCTTTCAGAGTTTTATGTTTCTAGGTCCTAATTCTCATTGGACTGTTGCACCACCTAATTTGTTTTACCTACTTAATGATTAAAACTGGCTTCAAATAACTAACTAATACTTATCTAAATGCGTAATTTAGAATTGTTTCTAAATCTTCATTGTTCTGGCACCCAACAAGAGTAATTAATTTCACTTCATATTCGAATGATATTCATATCAAACGAACACAATGAGAGTACCGAAAAGTTGTTCATACACAATTTTGAATTTTCTTTGAACACCTCTGAACAGCTGACTACATCCGCCATTTTTCAAAGGTGGTCGCCATTTTTAAAAGGTGGTGAGCAGAGAGAAAAGAGAGAAAAGTTTTTTCTCTTTCGTGGTGAGTATGTGCACAAACTTGCATAAGTATTTGTTCCCCACATTTTTTTTATATGGAGTTACTACATATGCAAGTTGGTGGCCAAATCATAGCTTGTAGGCAAAAAGAGAAAAACCGTCGAAGTTGGTTCTCTCTATTAGTTCTTTCTCGATGCCAACAACAACAGGTTTTTGTGAGACAAGTGGCAGTAGAAGAGGTCACCCAGTTCAACTATCTGGGAAGCTATTTGGCACTCGATGGTGGAACGGACCTGGATGTCACCAATAGAATAAATAAAGCCCGTAGTGCATTCGGAATGCTTTCTAAAGTGTGGAACTCCAGGAAAATAGCGCTCCGTACCAAGTTAAAGTTGTTTAAGTCCAACGTAAAATCCGTGCTGCTATATGCCTGCGAAACGTGGAAGTGCTCTGCTGGCATCTCGAGAAGGTTGTAAATTTTTGTCAACCGCTGTCTACGTTACATCCTGAACATCCGGTGGCCACAAACCATATCTAACAATGAACTGTGGCTCAGGACTGGGCAAACAAAAGTGGATGTTGACATCGCGCAGAGTAAGTGGCGCTGGATTGGCCATACATTGAGGAAGCCGGACGACAACATAGCAAAGCAGTGCTTTCAATGGAATCCTCAAGGTAGAAGGCGGCCTGAAAGACCAAGAGAAACATGGAGATCATCTATCATGAAGGAAGCTCGGTCCCAAAACTTGGAGACGTGGTCCCAGCTGAGGTATCGTGCTAGGAATAGAGAGAGATGGAAGGAACTGGTTGCCGCCCTATGCTCCAGGAGGAGTTAAAGTGCTGCGAATAGCAGCCGGAAACGAAGAAGAAGAAAAATTTAACTGATAACTTTAAAAAAAATACGCAAACCCATTGTTATGAACATTTTGTTAAAGTTTTAAGCAAAACAAATCCCCAAACGGGATGGGAAGTTTTTAGTGTGGGTCTCATCGCAGCCTTTTTTTTTTGAATGAATTAACATGCATACCGATCAATTACAGAAATGAACATGTTGCGGTTGAATTTAGAGCGACATTTGATTGTACCCACAACAATTATGTAATCTTTTTTATATATGAGGATATATACATACATATGTATATTTAAACATTTATATGTACATATGTACACAATTTTCAAAATATGTGAAAAATCCTATTTGTTTTTATAAAACTCATTAATTTTCAGGTTAATTAAGGAATACGTTTTTTAATTTTGCATAAATAAACATTTAACTTAGGGACAATAAATTGTGCTTGGTTTTTAATTTTTCGAAAATACCGTTAATACAATTTTCCGAATTGAATTCCGGAGGTTGTGAAATTCAGTGCTGATCATCTGGCCATCTGTTTTTTGTGTCCACACTATCATTGGCTGCGTTTAATAGAAACCCGTTACCTTTTTGGTTAGTGTCTTACGAGTAAAAGAATAGCTGGGACTCCAAAAAAAGAATCCAAAGATATCTCAAAATGTCTGGTATGTGCAAGTATCTGACTAAACAACTGATCGAAAACATGGTTAAATTTGAACGAACCCGGAAATTGATTTCAAATGTGTGTTTTTGGTACAAACCTGGTGAACTATTAAAACTACACAATAAAAAATTTGTTTTAAAATAAATTTGGACCTCGAAATCTCAATGTTTGTCTGCAGTTTTTTAAACAGCTGAAAGGTGTTTTTACTTTTTGACAGCTATCTCAAATATGCAGTGGGACCGGTCCCGTTCCGGACGAATTTCAACCAACTTGAAAATGGATTTAAAACGTTTAGTTTTTGTTCAAATGCGGTGAATTTCTAAATTTTATTTTGCAATAATTTTGGACCTCGAAATCTAAATATTGGTCCGCTTTTTGAGAATATCGGAAAGTTGTTTTTATTTTTTGTCAGCTCAATTTAGCTATCCCACTCGTTCTTAAAATTCACTTGTCAAGGCATAGAGAACCTATACTATAGTATAGATATACATATCTCCATGTATCAAGGATAGTCTATCTAACATCATCATTTATAAAATTTATATTTTTTTGAGGATGTAGATTAGGTTGAACCGTATGATCTAGATCTCTTGAAAAATTTAAATTTCGGGATACTTTCAACTACTTGGTAGGGACTTCATATTCGATCGACTGAATTATTTTCACTCAAATAATAATTTTGTAGCTAGTGACAGGATGGCCTAACTTGGTGCCTTGGTCTAATATTGCGTTCAAAGAATACAGTTTCTGTATATGATATCCCTTTATTCAACTGAACCTGTACAATGACTACAATGAAAATAAGAATACCGAAAACCAATCTTTTGCGATCAAGAAAATAGTTTAAATTACAATTTATTCACTTTTAAACGTAACATTTTTAAATGAAATATTTTATTTGTAATTTGATTTTCTTTACTAACATAAGTACTTCAAATTAAATTAACTTTATCTGTGAATTTTCTTGACAAGTTATGGTAGAATGCAATATTAATTCGAAGGAGGTGGCGGTGGAGGAGGATGCACTATTCCGGGAACTCCTGGGGGCAAAGCTGGAAGCAGACCACATGGTGGTGGAGGGGGTGCAACGCCTGGAGGCGGTGGAGGCAGGTAGCCACCGCCTACGTTTTGACCCCATCCAAATGGTGGTAGGAGTCCAGGAGGCGGTGGTGCGGTCCAAGATGGAAGCGGGGTATTTGATGTGCCTGGTGGAGGAGGCAAAAGTGATGGCATTGGACCGGTACCCGGAGGTGGAGGAAGTGGTGTGCTGCCAGGAATTGCAGGATTTCCAGATTCCCCACCTGGTGGTGGAGGTTGTATTGGCGGTATCCATGGCATCATAGGTGGAGGTGGTGGCGGAGCTGGAGGAAGTGGTTGCGCCACTGGAGGAGGCTGCATTAATGGTGGAAGAGGCATTGCACCGTTTGACATCCATGATGGTGGAGTCATTGGTGTTGACTGCATTGGTGGCTGAGTCATTGTAGGAGGTGCAGCAATTGCTTTTGGTTGAGATGCCTTAGTATCGAAAAGACTATAACCACGATTTAAATGTGCTTGTGCTAGTGGGTCTGCCGCTGTTTTCTGTGGTGTGGGGCCCTCACCAAGCTCGGCCATGAGGCTCATATATTCTTCATCGATTTTCGCTTGCGAATCATCTGTTGGTGGTCCTCCTTGTCCTGGGCGCTTACTTCGACAATCTTTGGAAATATGACCAGCACCTCCGCATGAGGAACACACAATGCTATTTGTTACGTTCGGTTTGTCAGGACAAAGCCAACTTTTATGTTCGGTTGACCCACAGTTTGTACACCGAGGGCAATCAGTTTCACGCAGTGTACCATTAAGCTGTGCCAACTCACGTAATTGCATTCTACGTAAATCGTTGTGTCCTTCTGGAACTTCGATTCCCTGGCGAATAACGTCTTTTATTTTATCAACTGCCCTTTTCACTGCCTCTGGATTAGAAGCAGTAATAAATGCATGCAAGGGCTCATCTTCACCAGGCAATGGTTGACCGTCTTTTCTACCGACTTTTCCTTCTTTAACTGAACCTTTTCCTCGTATGATGATCTTGGCACCTGTTTCTTTTTCCATAGCTTTCAGAGTGTTACCACGCGGTCCAATCAAAAGGCCAACAAAATTTATATCAGGGTGTTGCTCTTGTGGTATAAGTACTTTGTCACTTACACGAATAACAGGTGGTCTTGTAATTTAAAAAAGAATAAGCAACAAATATTTATTTTTCAAAAAGAACTTCGTTGTTAAAGTTAAACATACTTATAATCAGCTGGTGGCTTAAAATCTGGATTGACGCTTTGCATACGCATAATAAGCTGATGACGCTGTTCTTCCAAACGTTTACGAAAACGAAATTCTCTGGTATTCAACCGTTTCCCATCAGAACTGTATATAGGCTCGGGCGATGGAGATCTATGAACGAAACAAAAAAAAAAAACAAATTTCGAGTTAACACACTCTTTAACTTCATGTCAATTCTGCCCATAACACCAATATCTGTGGCAACTGATATGAAATTTTCTGTCTTCTTAAATCTAAATTAATTTATTCACATTTCTACACCATTAGCTCTATGTAATAATAATAAAGGTTTACTGAAAGAATTATTGTATTAATTATGTATTAGCTTTGTAGAAAAATTATATCATAAGTATTCAGATTTGTTGAAAATACTCTTATTGGATTGTGTACACTAATCTGGCGCCGATCGAGGCAGTTGTTATTTGGGGTGAAATTTTCCGTTTTGCGGGATGCGTTTCTTTAAAGAAAAAATGAAAATTAGTGTAGTTTTCCAAATGAATCGATGTTTGTTGGAAATCAAAAAATATCCTCGAAAAGGATTATTTTCTAATATAATTTTTTTGTCTGTGTTTATTAACATAACAGTTTAGGAGGCCAACTTAAGCAACCTAAATCCTTGCAGCTATTTCAAACATAAAGCTTTAGACAATCTGGGCAAGCTTTCGTTAATTTTAAAAACGAAAATTGTCCATTTCCTTCACGTGACTCAAACATGGATACGATGATAGACCTGATTATCTTGCTTATCGGTTATTTAAAAGAGAGATCTGCGAATACCGGTTTCAGAAAATATGAGTCTTCTTAAAATATCAAATTATACCTATACAATTTTATATTTTGTGCCGAATTAGGAAAGAGCAGAAATATCAAATTCAAATGAATCCATCAGGATGTGCAGAAAGGACATTTAAATACAATTTTTCCTCTGCAAATTACAATCTTATACAGATTGAACATGGATTAAAAAAGTAACTGAGTGGGTGTTTGAAGGGTTTGAAACCCTTGAAATGTGAAGGTTTTGCGAGTGAGTGGACTTTTTTCGCTAAATGAGGCCTTTATGAATTTTTAATTTTGCATTTACCAAATTAATATGATTTTTTCCGTAAGTGAACAGTAATTTACTCACCTATCATAAGTTGTGGCTTTTTAAGCAACTAACTATGAAGTTGTTGCATTGAAAGACTTTACGGTGTCAGCTTTTGCATAAAAAAAAGGCAAAGCTTGAAAAAAAGTTTGCTTTTCATTAGATACCTCACTGACTGAGAGCTAGCGACAAAACGGACAAGTAATTTGCAAAATGTTCTTAGGTAGTAACAGAAGACATCAAAAGTAACAGATATCAAAAGTCTACGGTTTAAACAATTGAAAAAGAATATTTGCAGAAACTTAGTGCTAGCGTTTTGTATAGGGGTTTTTAACAAAGGTCTCGAAATATAATGATCACGTTATTTTTATGTATTTTTTAATATCATTAAAAAAAGTAATACTGCAAAAGAATAGAGCGATATTTTCCAAAATACACTCCAACAGACCTATTTTAAATGTCGAAGAACACTCATATAAGCATTGTTATAATGGGTGATTTTTTTGAGGTTAGGATTTTCATGCATTAGTATTTGACAGATCACGCGGGATTTTAGATATGGTGTCAAAGAGAAAGATGCTCAGTATGCTTTGACATTTCATCATGAATAGACTTACTAACGAGCAACGCTTGCAAATCATTGAATTTTATTACCAAAATCAGTGTTTGGTTCGAAATGTGTTTCGCGCTTTTTTATCGACAAATTTTGTTCAGCGATGAGGCTCATTTCTGGTTGAATGGCTACGTAAATAAGCAAAATTGCCGCATTTGGAGTGAAGAGCAACCAGAAGCCGTTCAAGAACTGCCCATGCATCCCGAAAAATGCACTGTTTGGTGTGGTTTGTACGCTGGTGAAATCATTGGACCGTATTTTTTCAAAGATGCTGTTGGACGCAACGTTACGGTGAATGGCGATCGCTATCGTTCAATGCTAACAAACTTTTTGTTGCCAAAAATGGAAGAACTGAACTTGGTTGACATGTGGTTTCAACAAGATGGCGCTACATGCCACACAGCTCGCGATTCTATGGCCATTTTGAGGGAAAACTTCGGAGAACAATTCATCTCAAGGAATGGACCGGTAAGTTGGCCACCAAGATCATGCGATTTGACGCCTTTAGACTATTTTTTGTGGGGCTACGTCAAGTCTAAAGTCTACACAAATAAGCCAGCAACTATTCCAGCTTTGGAAGACAACATTTCCGAAGAAATACGGGCTATTCCGTCCGAAATGCTCGAAAAAGTTACCCAAAATTGGACTTTCCGAATGGACCACCTAAGACGCAGCCGCAGTTAACATTTAAATGAAATTATCTTCAAAAAGTAAATGTCATGGACCAATCTAACGTTTCAAATAAAGAATCGATGAGATTTTGCAAATTTTATGCGTTTTTTTTTAAAAAAAAGTTCTCAAGCTCTTAAAAAATCACCCGATATAATTATAATTATCAAAACGTTTAAGAACCAAACGTGATATTTTTGGGAAAATAATTACTTTTTTTAACAATTTTTGGCAACTTTAGTTAAAACTTTAAGGTCTTTTTGTCCAGGATTTCATCAAGAAATAAACTTTTGTCTTTTGGAATTAAGACAAGTAAAACGAATGGCAATAGACTTAATGTTTGGCATATGATTTGATTTGGGTTTAAGTTATTTTTTTCACACCTTTGATGACTTCTGTTACGACATTGGTACAAACTTTGTCTATAAACTGACCATAAGGGTCGGTTTTTTACACCTTTTCGTAGACTTTTTCCAATTTCGTCACGGGTATATTTAGATAGTCTTGGTGGTCTTTGATTTTTTATTTTTTTGAGTACTGGAACCAGTTTTTAAGTTTGAGGTAAACAAGTCATTCTGAAAAAGTGAATGTACTGTTGACTCAAAAAACAATTTACAGTTGAATTTGAAGGTTGAAAATACTCAAAGTATGAAACATTACATTTGAATTTCATGTTAAGACAGCTACATACATTATGTAAAGCAATACAAAAAAATCTATTCCATTCTTTCTCCCAACGTTTCGTAAGAATTCCTTACTTCTTCAGGCGATAATTTTTCTTTATTTAATCTGTATGAATACATATAAATACAATTTTCATTTACAAAATACTTTGTTAAATTTACATTTTCTTACGTTTTTATTAAATCATACAGTTTATTTTATTTCTACACCTGACGGCACTGACATAAGTTGAAATTAAATAAAAAATATGGTGAAAACAACAAGCAAAAAAACTCTTAATTAAACAAAAAACAAAGAAAAACACTTATACCACAGATACGTTAAAGTGCTACAGCATAGCTTTGTTTGATGTTGTCAATGTCTTCTTTCGTGTTCATGAAGACATTGACAACATCAAACAAAGCTATGCTGTAGCACTTTAACGTATCTGTGATATACATAAGTGTTTTTCTTTGTTTTTTGTTTAATTAAGAGTTTTTTTGCTTGTTGGTTTCACCATATTTTTTATTTATTTTCAACTTATGTCAGTGCCGTCAGGTGTAGAAATAAAATAAACAGTATGATTTAATAAAAACGTAAGAAAATGTAAATTTAACAAAGTATTTTGTAACTGAAAATTGTATTTACATGTATTCATACAGATTAAATAAAGAAAAATTATCCCCTGAAGAAGTAAGGAATTCTTACCAAACGTTGGGAGAAAGAATGGAACAGTTTTTTATTTGCATTCCCAAACCAAAAAAGACCAAAACAGCCTATTTTTTAACACAATCAATAAAACAAGTTCAAAGAATTGGTCAAACACAATCAACAATAAAAAAAAATACTAATAAAAAATCAAGTTTAAAATTTAACTTTAACTATGCAAAGCTATACAATGTAAAATGGCAAGCTTTTAATTAAAAACTGTTGGAAACAAAGCCTTTGGGTTATTTCATACAAAAACGTCTCATGGAAAAAGTCAACACATTTTAGATTTGTTTTAAACTTTGTTGAAATAATCCCTACGGCCAATTCCTTGACCGAGTTCTAAAATCAATTTAAAACTCGATCTAATAACTCTTGGTTTCAAATGTGACTCTATCTCAATTTGTGAAACCTTAAGCTGTATGTACATTCTAACCACGGACATTATGACGTCATTCTTAAAACCAAACAAACTAGTTAAAAGCAAACAATACAAAATTATATTTCAACACAGTCTCCGTCTTGCTCTTGATGAGTAAACATCAGCTCGCAATTTTGACAGTGACTTAAAAATTCCATTACAAGTGTTCTATCTTCCCCTTTCACTCATTTGTGCTTACTTGCCTGTAGTGATTTCTTTTTCTTTTCTAGTTGTTCTCGTTTGAAAACAAAACCACACTTTTTGCACGTGCTTGGTTTCTTCCTTTAGACTTCCCCATTATGGGGTCTCAAGTCTAGAGGGAATCGATATGAAGGG
Organism: Eupeodes latifasciatus; assembly: GCA_920104205.1. Lineage (NCBI taxonomy): Eukaryota > Metazoa > Arthropoda > Insecta > Diptera > Syrphidae > Eupeodes > Eupeodes latifasciatus. Next base: position 285,144,212 of record OV049924.1, read on the forward strand.
CTATCACCTGATACCCCACTATCGAACCCACCAGCAAAAAAACATAATTTTTGATGATTTCCCATCTCTTCCAACTAAAACCATATCCAAAAATCCCAAATTTGTGGTTATATCACAAAAGAGCGATGTTACTCCCATCTCATCCATCAGCTTGTTCGTATTAAAAAAAGTAAGTACTGAATACGAAAATGTAACACAACTCCGTGATGGTAGTATCCTTATCCTAGCAAAAAATAATAAAGTTGCCGAAAAGTTTTTGAAATTGACAAACATTGCAAACATGTGCCCAGTGCAGGTTAAATACCATAATCTTCTCAACTCTTCGAAAGGCGTAGTGTATGCTCCCTGGCTCAAAAATACTCCTGAATCAGAAATTGTAGCTGAAATGCACACACAAAACGTAACCGAAGTTTATAAATTCACCAAAGAAATTGAAAGCAATAAACGCACTCCCACCAGTCTTATGTTGTTTACATTCGACCCTTATCAACCCCCTACCACAGTTGAAATAGGTTGGTACAAGGCCAAAGTCAACGAATACATTCCGAATCCTATGAGGTGTAAAAACTGCCAGCTGCTTGGTCACACGAAGAAACGTTGTGTCAAAGAAGCTTCCTGCGTAACATGCAATTTGCCACCACACAATAAGGACCCCTGTACACGTATTTTGTGTGCCAATTGCCTCGATCCCCACCCCTCCTCATCCCTAGACTGTCCAAAATACAAACAAAATAAAGAAATACTCACAATAAAAACAAGACAAAAGTGCACCATGGCTGAAGCAAAGTGCGCGTATAATCAACTTAACCCATCATCAACTCAATCCAATGGACAGGTTCAGACAACATAAGTGACTTCATTTGCAGTCAACTTCATTCTTTGAACGTAAATTTTGACCAAGGCAACTAGTTAGTTTTTCAAGTGTCATGAATTTAAAATTCAGAACTTTACTTCACAAACCTCTACATCAAGTTCATAGTACAAAAATTACCAAAATCATTATTTTCTACAAAACACTCCTCAGGCAAGCTACAAGTCCATCATGATTTGTATTTTGTATTTTAAAGAAATATTACTTATTTCTTTTCCAAATTTACAAGGAACCTTTTTACAGAAAGCATTAAATGAAGTTGTGCAGATAAAAAATAAATCATTGAGTAATAAAGTTCAGCTTTTAGTTGAATTAAAAAATATCATCAATTGTCATTTTGACATAAGTTGACTTGACTTGATAGTAAGGGAGATTTTTCTTGCCTAACTTTCCAGTCAACTTTCCAATAAAGTTGCCTTAATTGGAAGGCAATTTTTTGGCAGCTGGCCAATCAGATGCAAGAAACTTGCCTTACTTTCAAGTCCCTTATGTCGGCTGAACCTGCCCAATGTTAATACCTATTCCTACAAAGCTCGTCAACCCAACGCCATAAAAAGCTCAAACTCCCCAACAGAAACAACAAAACAAACCGAAAAACAAACAACTCCCCGAAACAAATCTCTTCTGCACAAACTAGTTCAAGTCTAATCTCAAATGAAAACCAAACTCCTTGCAATAATAATCCCACTCAAAACCAAATCTCATCTTCCCAAACTAATTCAACTTTAATCTCAAATCAAAGCCAAATATCAAATACTTTTCCTTCTCTACCGCCAGCAAAACTAACAAACAACAATAATAATTCTATTCTTAACCAAAACAATTCATTAACACAAAATACAAATAATCAAAACCTTCTAAAATCTCCAATCTACTCTTTAACAGATAATTTAATTCATAAAAATTCATATTTTATTATATTTTATATTATTATTATATTTTTTTACATAGATGATGATGACGCAAAATAATCATAACTCTAACAGCCTAAACCTAAGGCCGCGATCCTCACTGATCGTCGAACGCGCCTGTTTACCCGATAACGGAAATCACAAAACCCTCATTTATATTCGAATAACGAATCTAAAGACAAAACAAATAACCCAGGCACTAGTAAGCACACATTCTTTGCTTCACGCAATAAAAGTAGTTGGGAACACTGCCAATCCAAAAACATGACTCTCAATATTCTACAATGGAATATGAAAGGTTTCTTTAATAACCTTGACGAGTTAAATGTTTTATTAAAAGAACACAATCCATTTCTTGTATCACTACAAGAAACACATTTACCTTTCGGTTCATCACCAATCGTACCAAAAAATTATAATGGACATTTTATAAACCTAGACAGTAACACCTCCTGTAAACAGGGAATAGGTCTACTCATTAAAAAAAATATTCCACATAAAATCCGACCTATCAACTCGAATTTACTTACCATTTGCTTTGAACTTCAACTCCAAACCAAAATTACATACATACACTTGTGCTCACTAAATTAAGCCACAAAACCAACGAACACGTTTTTCTCAATTTTTTTTTTCCTATATCACTTTTTATCTCTTTTGTTTAACGGTTACTAACTACCGTTATCCGTGTAAGAAAAACACTTGCCAAATCAAGAAGAAAATGAATTAGTTCTTTAATCGCTTGCAGTTGTTTGTGATAGCTTCGTAAGGCAAGTGCTCAAATAATTAAGCCATTTCATTTATTACAGGTAATTTCATTATTACCGTTACCAATTTTTTATTAAAATCTAATTAAATTAACTGTTAGCTTATTCTTAGTAAACTTTAACTAAAATGGGCAAAAATAAAAGCTCTACTCCATGTGAGAGAAAAATCATCTGGGAATGCTTTCAAATCCACCAAAACGTTATGAAAGTAACCCAAATCTTAGGTTTTTCTCGTGGTAAAGTAAGGAACGCGATTCAATATTATAGAAATAAGCAAACTTTTGAGGATTCACCACGAAAAAAGCAACGAAAAACCACTCCTGCTGAGGATAGAATCATGACTAGGCTCAGCAAATCCGATCCCTTCATGACGTCAGTACAAATTAGAGCCCAAATGGAGACGGATTTCAATGTTAAAATATCCTCACAAACTGTAAGAAGACGATTGAAGGAAAACAACTTGAATGGACGCATCGCGAGACGAAAACCAAACGTGTCAAAAAAAAACATCAAACGAAGACTTGGTTTTGCGAGAGAACATCTTCATAAGAGCCTGCGTTTTTGGAATTTAATCGTATGGAGTGATGAATCCAAGTTTAACGTGTTTGGAAACGATGGAAGACCGTATGTCAGACGCCCTCCATTAAAAGAATTGGATCCCAAATACACGAAAAAGACGGTTAAGCACGGCGGTTCATCGGTGATGGTTTGGGGCTGCTTTACCTCATCTGGGGTTGGTCCTATTATACAGATCAATGGCAAAATGACTGGGGAAATGTATAAAGACATCCTGGACACTCATTTGAACAGGGATTATGCCGATAATTTGCCTCTCGCCTGGATATTTCAACAAGATAACGACCCTAAGCATTGCTCTAGGGTCGTAAAATCTTGGTTTGAATCGAATTCCATTAGAGTTCTGGAGTGGCCTGCTCAAAGTCCAGATTTAAACCCCATAGAGAATCTATGGGGTATTATAAAAAGGTCTGTCGCGGCCCGAAAACCCATGAATAAGGCCTCTCTTTGGGAAATAATCCAACAAGAATGGAATAAAATTACTCCTTCTCAATGCGCAGCGCTAGTCGGTACAATGTCCAAGAGATGTGCAGAAGTTATACGACAAAGAGGATTTCCAACAAAATACTAAAGGTAAAAAGTGGTTTTAAACACTATATACACGACATCAGATGTCTTTATTGCAGATGGCTTAATTATATGTCCACTTGGGTTGGCGAAATCTTAACAGTTTTACACTAAAACTGCCCTGAATAATAAGATTATGTTGAAAAATTTGTATATTATGAATTAAAAATAATTAAATATTTATATGTACATAAAAGTTTAGTTAGTGAAGCAAATAAATACTTTATTTTGAACTTAGTCCGAATTTCAATTTGAGTGGCTTAATTATATGAGCACAAGTGTAGGTATATACATCCATCCACATCAAAACATCGAAAAAAACGACCTAGACAATATAATTTCCCAATGTGACTCTCCTATTATATTTGGTGGAGACGTCAATGCGTGGAGTACGCTTTGGGGATCAAACATAACCAACAAAAAAGGTCGAATAATTGAAGAATTTTTACTAAATTCAAATCTGATAATTCTAAACGATGGGTCACCTACCCACCTTTCAACTCATGGCACCTTCTCCCATATAGATGTAACTTGCTGTTCTTCTGAACTTCTCCCCGCAATATCATGGAAAACTTTACCTGATCTGTATAATAGTGACCACTTTCCTATTATCAGTGCCATTACTATTGGGAGATCAGTGGAAAAATACCCCCCTAACTTGAAATTCAAAACCGATCTAGCGGAATGGTCTCATTTCAAAGATACAATTCAAATCTATCTATCGGACAAACCACCTAGTAAAAACAACAACAAAGAAGCAGCAATCCTCCAAAAATCCATACGCGTAGCTGCAAACACATCTATCCCCCGATCAGGTGCTAGCTACAATCCCAAATTAAACACAATTGTACCTTGGTGGAATTCAGAATTAACAAAACTTCGCAAGGAAAAAATGTTGGCTTTAAAAGCATTCCAGAAAAGACCCATACAATCACACTTAATTCATTATAAAAAATCGAACGCAAAATTTAAAAAATGCCTTAAAGAAAGTAAAGCTAAAAGTTTTAGAGAATTTACGGAACAAATAAACCCGAATTCTACCCCTACAAAGATATGGCAAAATGTTAGACGTCTCACAGGTAATCCTCTTCCATCAAAAATATTTAGTATTTTATCAGAAAATCAAATTATATCAGACACCACAAGTATGGCCGATTGTTTTGCAAAAACATGGTCCGAATACTCAAGCGATCCAAATTTTCCATTAAATTTCACATGCAAAAAAAATGAAATTATCAATTACGTTCCAAACACCAGTAACCAATTCTCCCGTGAAATCGAAAAACATATTTCACTTGTAGAATTCGAATCTTGTCTTAGCAAATCTAAGGGAAAAACACCAGGTAGGGATAGAATTTCCTACCCAATGATCAAAAATTTGCCTTTAAATGTGAAGCTAAGAGTATTCAAACTCTCCAAACCAAATAAGGACAAAATTTTGATTGAAAGCTATCGTTCAATATCACTGATTTCATGTCTATCAAAAATTTTGGAAAAAATTGTGGCGAAACGCCTACTTTGGTTCGCTGAATCCAAAAAATGTATATCTCCAAAACAAGTTGCTTTCAAGCCTAGCAAAGGCTGTGTTGACGCCCATCTTCATCTAGATTACTACATCTTAAAAGCCATCTCGTCAAAAAACCATGTATCCGTACTTTCATTAGACTTCGAGAGAGCTTTTGATCGAATCGGGAAACATGTTATTTTAAATAAACTAAAAAAGTGGGATATTGGTTTAAAAATTTTCAATTACGTCGATTCATTCTTATCCAACAGAAAATTCTCTTCAAGAATTAATAACTGCTTTTCCAAAACATACCCATTAGAAAACGGTATACCACAGGGGTCACCTCTATCGGTAATGCTGTTCACTATAGCATTCGACGACATAAGCAATATACTCGAAAAGCATAACCTATTAAACCACTGTCTTTATGCTGACGACGTTTATATTCTAAGCAAAATCTCTGACTTAAATATTTGCAAAAACATGTTTCTTAATGCCGTTAACGATATCCTCACATGGTCTTTAGAATCCGGCGCAAAATTAGCATTATCAAACTACTCCATATTTGCCGAAAACTTAACTGCTCTAATCTTACTTTTAATGTTAATAATATACCGATTCCAAATGTAAATAACCTAAGTATTCTAGGATTAATTTTTAATAACAAATATTATTGGAAAGAGCACTGTTTAGAATTAAGAAAAAACCTAGCTGCGAGAACCAATATCATTAAATATTTAAGTAATAGTAAAAGTAATGTTCATATAATTACTCTTTCACACATAACAAAAATGTTAATATTAAGCAAAATTGACTTTGGAATATATATTTACGGTAAATGCCCCAAATCAACGCTTAACATTATTAAACCACTATACTATCAAGCAGTATGAAGATGCCTTAACGCCTTCCCAACAACACCAATACAAAATTTACTTGCCGAAGCTGGACTTCCAACTATAGAACATCGGATTGATGAGATGATATTGAAATTAACCTCAAAACTAGTCTTCTATAGAAATTCACTTATTGATGTCGACATCTCGCAGCCATTAAATCAAAAATGCGTAAAACGAATTCCATCGACCATTAAACTAGCTCTAATCAAAGCTAATCAACTTCAACTTCCAACAAAACGAGGATATAATTTCAAACCTTCATTCCCTCCTTGGAATATAAAGCCCAAATCGATTGACATGACACTATCGCAATATAGGAAAAACAACACCGATCACTCCGTATACCGAACTCTGTTCTTAGATATTCAATCAACCCTTCTAGATAAAGGATGGAAATTCTTATCTGCTCTGATAGTATATCTGTGTTGAAAGCTATCGCCAACCCCAACAACAACGATGAACTTATATGCGGTATACGAAATCATCTCATCAAAATCCCAATCATTAAGTTGATGTGAAGTCCCCGGTCATTCTGGTATACGTGGCAACGAAGAAGCAGATCATGCTGCTAGGTCTATTAAAGATGCACCCGTTTACAACTTTAACATCTTTACTAAACGAGACCTGAGTAACTCTATAAGAAATACAATGAAAAATAAACAGCTAAACGATTGGAGCCAATACCATCACCACTACAAAGAAATCAATGCCGACAGATCTCATCTCCGATACCCCAACATTCTGAAAACAAAAATAAGTAATTTTGTTCGACTAAGGCTTGGACACACTCTTATCACGCACGAACACCTCCTCACCAAACAAAATCCCCCCGTACGCACCACCTGCAACATAACTCTTAATTTAGAACACTTATTAAAAAACTATAAAAAAAATAAATTCAGTGGCGCAACAGTCCGTGGAGAACTAGGGCCTAGTGACTTACAACTCTCAACCATTCCTGTGTGCGAGTACTGTTGTCAGGGATGGAGGGGACCTACAGTTTATGTGCCGAATCCGAACGGCAAATTTGAGAAAGCACTTTTCATGACAAGAATTACTCTTGGAGAATTTGTCAATTCCTCGCAAGCGGCAGTACCCGTGAAAAAAACTTTAGATGACATAGGCAGGGATCGAACCCAAGACCTCTGGCATGACAGTCCAACGCACTAACCATCATGCCACGGGTACTACATAGAGAAACAAAAAAACACTTAAAATCTATTTCCAAAGAACTATCTATTTATCAATACTCAAAATTCCAAGCTCAAAAAATATAGAATTAGTAAACCAAATAATATGTAGTCTTAATTATAAAATTTAATTTCGTTTTAGCAATTCTGAGCTAATAGTCCTCGCAGCTAGGCTCTATAATAATTGTAATTACCAGGTTACTTTTAAGTTCCTGTTAATAAATAATAAAATAAATAAATAAAAATAAATATATTTCAAATTAAAAAAAAAAAACACCCAAATGACATTGGCACACAGAAAAATAAAAATTAGTTCAAGTCGCAATTTATTTGGACATTTTTACGAAAACAAAATCTTATATAATTTTGTATTAAGAACGGATTTCGTGATACGGTTTTTCGGAATTCAGAAAAGTTTCCGATTACGATGGAATTCGTAATATGCCTGATCAAATTGCGATTTTAACTGTGTGCCAATGTCATATGGATGTTTTTTTTTTTAATTTGCATTATAATTTTGTATTATTTGCTTTTAACATGTTTGTTTGGCTTTAAGAATGACGTCATAATGTCCGTGGTTAGAATGTCCATAGAGCTTAAGGTTTCACAAATTGAGATAGAGTCACATTTGCAAGGTGGATATGTCCATAACTGTATTTTTTAATAATTTATTATTATTGCACATTAATTGCATATCTGTTTTCATTTTATTCAAATTCGAAAAATCTTCAAAGCTAAGTATAATTAGAAGGAGTAAAAATGTGTAACTAAAAGTTCAAAGTTTGAATTTCATGTTGCCACATTGCGTTTTTTTTTTCAAAATCCTGAACTTTAAAGCAGTCAATTTTTGGTCAATTGGTCAATTTTTGATTTATTCTAAAGTAAACTTTGTAAAGTTAATTTCTGAGGATAATGACTTCTTTACATCTTACGGCCGAAAGTTTGATCCAGTTCAATATCACGAGAAAAAAAGTATATTATGTACTTTTAATTTCAGCACCACGTTTGATACTGTTTCTGTTAATTTTAATTTTTTTAATATTTTTTGCAAAAATAACACCGTTCAATATCTTTAAAATGACACCTCAAACGTATAGATATCTTACACATTAAACATTAAAAAATAAATAAAACAGGACAGTAGCGCGAGCTGGATTCAATTTTAAGAAACCTAAGAATTCCACAAAGTTTAAATAAAAAAGTCAAAAATAGCGAAAAATTAATTTTAACGAATTATAGACGTTTGCATATGAAATAGATCCTTTATGGTTTCTGCAGCACAAAAGACAAAGCAACGAATTTTATCTATTCTGACTGAAGGAAAATAATACTTTTTAATGCATATCGACCTCTTTCCCAGCAAAAAGTAAAGACAAAATTGAAAAAAATGCTCGTGAGTATTTCTGACATGTTTTCCCCATAAAATTCTTAGCAAATAAGTAAAGTCCAAACCATGAATAAGCTTTTCAAAGTCCTTGCTGAAAGAAAATTATACGAACATTAAAATGAAACTTTAAAGATACTTATTTTCATAACATTACGACACATGGCGTTTGCTTCTCTGTATCAAAAACTGTGATCCTGTTAAAAGTATAGTATAGTGGTCCGTATTTCACTATGTCTTCCACATAATCAAAGTACACATCAACTGCGAATAAGAAAAATAAATGAAAATTATTCAAACCTTTCTTCTGGAGTTTGTGGAATTCCCAATTCTCCGGTCCTTAGCTTTCGACTTATTTCCTCGATTTGAAGTTGAACTGTAAGAAATTTGGATTAAAAAGAAAGAAATCGAGGCAAGCCTCGATGTTAGTGGAGTACTATTTTCTAGAAGCAAATCAATTTATTATTAGGTTATTATTTATTAATATATTTGATAAATTTATTATTTCGATTTATACAAAACTGGGATTGGTGATTACTATTATTATTAAATTATTACGACTTAAAGTTTGAGAATAAAACAAATTTTACTACATTATACATACTTACATACTTCACTTCAAAACAAATAAACACAACAAAAATAGTTAACAATTGAAAAAAAATATAATTAGATAAATTTACTCAAACGGAAGTGTAGAATTTATTGTAGTGCCCTCTACATACGCTGAAAATATTTGTCATTAGTTAAACTTAAGAGAAATTAATTAAATTGTTTTTTTTTTTTTTTTTTCGGGCGGACCTCTACTATGAATCTGAGTGGAGGAGGAAGAGGAATAAATTTTATATTTATTAATTTAAAATACAATTTTGAATATAAACTAGAGAAAGAATGTTTCGTTATTTTTTGGTTAAGATAAAGTATCACAAGATTAAAGAATCTGGACATCTGACTGCCTTACTTTTGGGGCTTTAATCGGATCATTCCTATGAAAAAATTGATTTTGATTAGCAGTTGATTTAGATTATATAAAATCAATTAAACTAGAAAATTATGGAACTTTTGTCCCCTTTCTGATATTTGTATGTTTTTGTGATTCTTCCCTGAATATCTCTGGATGATTTCCTTTTGGTAAGCAGGACCTTAGATGAATTTATTTCAATTTGTTGTTTCAATTTATTGTTTATGCTTACATTATACGTAAACTTTAAAACTTATGTATACAAAAACGCATCTAGAATATAAGTTGAATATAAGATATTTGTCTTACCTAAATATGCTTCCTGTTGTGTAGGATCCAATGTTGATGGCAAAATTGTTGGCATTCCTGGAATGAACGTTTTGTCATTTTCCGTTCCTCCCCAACGTGATTTTCGTTTTGGTTTTTTATTTCCGTCCACTGCAAGGTTAAAATTGTATGCAATTAATAAATTATAATAAAATTAACTGAAACAAATGTTAATAATTTATATCAATACAAATATTCTAATAAAAAACAATTTTTGGCAGAGGGGTAGAATCTTGAAATCCATAATCTAGAAAAACAAAAATTTTGAAAAAATTAAATCCGAAACTTTATTGAAAAAACTTTGGATGTTTCAAAAAATCAATCGTAGATAAATAAAATTCTGATTAAATTTGCGCTTAAATTCTGATTAAATATTGAAATGTATTCGTACAATGAGACTGCCCATTTTACTATGGAAACTTGGCCAGAATTGTACACGATTAAATTTGGTATCAAATGAAAAGTGACGTTTAACTTGTAAAATCAGTGTAAACATTTTCAAAATCAGTCTTGGGAAAGCTGAACTTATAAGTAGCAAAATGAAAATTTCAGTTTTTCGCCGAAATAATTGTTTATATCTGCGAGATACGAATACTATGTTTGTAGGCTTTACAATATAAGTTTAATTATTCTTCTCTTAGACCCTCTAAACTGCACCAACTATAGAGAAATCAGTCTACTTAAAATCGCTTACAAATGTTCTCTGCCATAATAAGTGAACGTCTAAAGCCCATGGTCAACAACCTAATAGGTCCATATCAGTATGGTTTTAGACCAGGAAAGTCCATAGTCGATCAAATATTCACATTAAGGCAGATCCTTGAAAAAACCCAAGAACATCAAATCGACACCCACCATTTTTTTATCGATTTCAAGGCCGCATATAACAGAATCTACAGGGACGAACTGTATAGAGCCATGCCAAACTCGTCCGTTTGTGCAGGATGACCATGGAGAATTCACGCTTCTCCATAAAGGTTGGAAACAACTTAACAGAACCTTTCGATGTCAAAGGCTTTAGACAGGCGATTTTTTAACATATTACTTAAAAGAATCGTGCAGAGCTCCCACATCAACACTAGAGGCACTATCTTTCAAAAGTCTGTCCTATTACTAGCATATGCTCACGACATTGACATAATCGGAAGAACTCAGCCTGATGTCAATGGGGCTTTTGTGAGGAAAGTTTTCGAATCCACACCCACAGGACAGCCCAGTAGAAGAGGACCGCGGATCAGGTGGCGCGCACACGAAGTGACCTCACCCAACTTAGAGCGCGAAACTTGAGAAATCTTGCTAGGGACCGAGCTAGATGGGGAAGTTTGTTGGGTGAGGCCCAAGTTCACACAGGACTGTAGCGCAAGTAAGTAAGTGTATAGATTTTGAGATATTTGGATTTCAGTTATTTAAAAAGGTTTTGTTTTTGTTTTGGTTTATACTTTGGGTTTTTTTAAAGAACTTTGAATTGCCTTTTTGCATTATTTCTATCAGCAAGGACCTGTCTAGGTGCACAGTATAAACTTTTGAACATTTCTTGCCTAGGATCTTTTTTCCACACCTTTAGCAAGTTTCTAGATTTCTACTACTGATATCCAGTTCTGTAAATCAAATGAGAGGAAAGATGCCACTAAGGCTAGGCGCGCACATGCAACTTTTAGTTTCGAAACTGTTTGGTTTCTAAACTGAGCACTATTGACTTATATGAGAGCCCGCGCACATGCAGAAACCATTCTGTCGCCCATTCGAGCAACTTTTTAGTTTGTGTTTTGACACAAACTAGACGATCACCTCGGACCACTTCCTTAGTTTGTGTCACAAGGAATTATAGGTAACTGCGCGGATATTCAACTAAATCGTTGAATAATTTTCGGTAAGTGCAAGAGAGAGAAAAATTTAGTCAAGGTGAATAAATATTTCCTGTGTATTGGTTTATTTCGTTATGATTACTTTTGGAGTTGCTTATGTGCGCGATGTTTGGGCAACTAACGATCGAACTATTTGGTTTCGAAAAAGTTGCATGTGCGCGCCTAGCCTAAGGATATTACTTTCAAAGTAAAAGGGATAAAAGTAAATGATAAGATTAGCCAAATATTTATTGCAGTCTTGTATGCTTCACTAAAACTTCGCAATATGGACTAGTTTCCATAGTGCGAAGTTTTAGTGTGTTTGAAGTATTAACTCCATAAACAAAACTATACCTCGTTGAAATTAGTATATTTTGTTCAAGTGTTTTAAATGTTTTGGGGTCTACTTACTTGACGAACTTTCAGAAGGCCCATTACTCAAAGAGTCATTACTATTTGTGCAACTGAACAAAGCTGCAAAATGTTTGGTGGAAGTTGTGCTATTCATTAAATCTTGAATAGTCTGTGTTAAGTCAAACTTAGAATCCCTGGTTTCCTCTTTAATAGTACCCATTTTAGAGCCTCTTTCATAGCGCTCGCGGTCTCTATCTGCAGTACTGCCACGATCACGACGATCACGATGACTTCTATCATCGCGCTCTATGTCAAAACGTCTACTGCTTCCCCGATCACGACTACGACTCCTTGACTTGCTAGAGCGTCTTTGGTTACGACTGCGACTTCTCTTACGACCATATTCACGGTCGTATGTTCGAGACCGACTCCTTCGCCTTTCGCGCTCGCGTTCTTGTTCACGTTCCTTTTCCCGTTCGCGATCACGTTCCCTTTCTCGCTCCCTTTCCCGATCACGTTCGCTTCGATCTCTATCGCGATCACGATTTTGATGACGCTCCCTTTCTCTTTCTTTGTCTTTTTCTAGTTTCCTTCTCCGTTCACGATCACCATCACGGTCCCGGCTTTCTCTGTGACGCTCACGCGCTGCATCACCACTGCGATGTCGGTCACGATCAAGATCCCTATCACGATCCCGTTCCCGCTTCTTATCACGACTACGGCTCCGCTCTCTAAGAAAATTTAATTTTTATATTAATTTGTTTATTATTTCACACAATATTTACCACTAACCTATTTTTTTTGTCTTTATCTCTTCCTCGTTCTTTTTCACGGTCTTTAGATTTCGAGCGTGAAGTCGATTTTATATTTGTTTTAGGTTCATAATCTACGTCTTTTGTATCATTCATTTTTAAGTTTTACAATAATTTTTAATAACAATTGTTAAATTTCTCAATCAACTTTTTGGAACTTTCTGCAGTTTTACAAAATTCAATTTCTTTTCTTTCTTTCTTTTCTTAAGAAAATGGCTGACTGAAAAGATGAAATGTCTTTAACAAAAACCCTCTATATGAAGATATAAATCCTTCGTACGTATCACCCTTCAAAACCCATTTGTTTACATTGTTGTATTTGTAATGTGGAAGAATTCAACGAGTAAAATTGACGTGTTTTCACGCATGCATAGACACATTTACTGAGTTTTTAGGGGAAATTTCATAAATTAGAGGAGAAATTACACGCACACTAAGAAATACTTTATGAGGCAAGTTTCCGGTTTAGCTTGTAGGCAAACCAATATGGCTACCGAGGATTTAGAGTGTTTTTGGTCTTTAAATTAAAGAAAATTGACATAAATTATTTGATGACTGCGTTCAGAATTGGAAAATGATATTCGAATGTCGAAATGAATGCATTCAGAAGGTCTGGGCTAGTACGTGAACATATACACAGCTTTTATATGTTTATAAGAAAAATCAAGTTAGATGAGGATTGGATTTTTGAATCCTGTTTTATATCATTTAAGATTAATTTACATTACATCTTTTTTATAATATAAATTCTATAGTACTATCATCGAGATTATACGAGGGCTGCACCTAATGGCTACGGCGACATTAGCTAGTACACATTTTTTACTACAAACTTTGTATGCAAAACTTCTAACGCCACGTTTTTGCTACAGGGAATGTAAAAAAAACTGATCCATAATTATACTAAAGATTTTATGTACAAAATTTACATGGTTCTCCAATAGACATACTAGATATAGACTGCTATTTGATTCACGTTCCCATAGAAAGAATGATTCCACCTATGTCATTTTGTTATTAAACCACTAATCGTCAATCAAAAAGAATCTTACCATAACATGTTGAAATTTTTAAGTGTCATTATATGAGCAGCTGATAATTCAGAACGAATAAATTACAAAACATAAAGCAAACATAATTTTAAAACAATAAAAATAGTCACGATAAAATGAAACAAGGTTTTCTCCACCAAAAAGGAGATTAGGCGTGTAATGCAAAGTATTGTGTTTTTATAACAAATTCAACATTAAGTTGACTATTGGAGCTATTGACTGCACCCATATACCACTTGTTTGTTAAGAATACTGACGAGAGAACTCCTGCCCAATTGTACAAATACAGAAAGCCGACAAGCCCCCATAAACTCATTGGCAGTACAAAATCAATGAATTTTATTGAACTTCAATATTTACGTGGATATAAAAACATAATAGATAGTATACAACCTATATATATGTATATATATATGCAGGTACTGAGGGCATGTTACAACAATTATTTAACTTACTTCTGCTCATCGATTTTATTTAATAGGTCCTTCACCTTTAATCAAATAATACAGTTTTTGATATTAATCATCATAAAAACATAAAAGTATCACGAACAAAATTTAATGTTTTCCTCCAGTTTTTTTTCACTTTTTTCAAATAACTTGAATCATATGAACGGCGATGGCTCACCTCCATCTGATGGTCCAAATTTTCGATGAAGCTGAGGTATTATTGTAGTTCCATGCCGTTAATGTGCCGAATTATTTCATCGTTTAGCTCTTGAATTGTTGCTGGCTTTATCGACGAACACCTTTTTTTCTAATAGCCTTAAAGAAATAAGTCCCATGTTGTCAAATCACATGATCTTTGCAGCCAATTGACATCACAACCGTGAGATAACATGGCCACGGTCGCGCAAAAGAACCATTGTTTCGTTAACCGTGTGTCAAGTGGCACCATCCTGTTGAAATCACATATTGTCCACATCCATATCTTCCAATTCAGGCCATAAGAAGTTGGTTATCATCTTACGATACCGAACACCATTCACAGTAACTACCTGAACTGCCTCATTTTGAAAAAATTACGGTCCGATGATGTCGCAAGCCCATAAACCGCACCAAACAGTCACTCTTTTTGGGTGTAGGTTTTCGACAAGCATTCTTGAATTATCATTCGCCCATTTCTTGTCCCCATTCTGAGCTTTGCTCACGCTTGAAATGGTCAAGAAGCTTTGGTTCTTGAGTCAATTGCCCCTTGAAAGCGTGCAAATGCAAAGTTGTATCATAATGTGTAACAACGACGAGCTTGAGAGGTGCAAGTGAGGGAACGACTACAAGTTGAGGTAGACGGCTCTTCAGACACACTATCGCGAACAGCATCAACATTTTCGGCAGTGCGAGCTGCACGAGCACATACAGGTGTCTTCATATCTCCTAAAGAGCCAGTTTGCTTAAACTTTTTTTTCCGATTGTATGCATATTAAAACAATTAAATTGGCTTAAAAAATCAGAAAGTGTACGGTATGCATTTTGATTTGAACTCCCATTTGCATAAAAATAATCTTTGACGGGTTGCTCGATTGTGTATCTTTCCATGGTTCAAATTGTATTAGTCTAATATTGAGAAATGTCAAATGAAATGCAGACTAAACTTGACGTTAAGGTTCACGTTCGACATCAGCCCTTCAAATTTAACCACCACGTACATTTCCCATTTCTATACGACTAAGCTGCAATATTTAAAAAATGCCGAATTTCACGAATTTGAAATACAAAATCATTAAAGAATGAAAGTCAAGTTAATAAAAACATTACAGCATGTTCTACCTCACTGCAGATGCATAATCGGTGTAGCCAGCGCCAAGAGTGGCTCCGTTATCTCATCAAAAAATGGTATTCCATAAAAGTACATTTTGGATGCGAAGTAAGCACTTAAAAATTCTTTCAATTGGTACGATACATTTATTTTAGCATTAGATGTTTGCGTGTAAAATGACAAATCAGCTTGTACGCGAACCAGAATGACAGCCAGATTTCCGGTCTTCATAATATGGAGTATCCTAGCCGAGTATTTCTGTTTGTTTACACAGTATTATCTCGCCACAATCCAACTATCTCAGTCTGTCACATACACAAATTCAAGAAAACAGATCTTTGTTGTCTCTTTCCCTCTTTTTATTTTTTCTGAGTCAGCTGCCAACTTTTATTATATACCAGTTTTTGATTACGAGTTCCGTTATTTAAAAATATTTTTCTAAACAAAAGGCTGGTAAGTTTGTATTTATTTGAAAACAAATATTTTCTATTTTGATTATTATCCTGATAAATTTATATATGTATGTTTGTGTTCGAAGTTAAAAATATAAAAATAATCAATCTGTCAAATTAGCTGTGTCTCGGCCATGAATGCCGGGCAAATTTGAACCGTATTGGAGCGGGTCCAAATGGCTCTGAGCCAATTGACTCGGTCGTGTAAGACCAGCCTAAAGATTCTTTCAATGTTACCATGTCAACGCTTTGTATATAAAACGTTTGTATATAAAACTGAATAGTACTATCAAAAACACTCCATTACCAAGACCGGAATCTCAGACTGACATTTCGGTTTGCCTACAAGCTACTGAGGACTAAATGTGAGAAAGTGTGCGTGAAATGATGCAAAAAACCAAACACATTCTCATTTTGAATGTTTCATGGCCTCGTTCAAAAACTAAACAATCCTAACCAACAGAATCTGAAGTGCTGACATGGTCTTAAATTGGAAGATTTGTATAGCTTTTTAATTTCAATCGAAATAAATGTTGTAAATGTATATTAAATAAAATAAAATTGACCAAATACATATTATTTAATGATTTATTAGTTTATTATTATTTATTTTGTTTACTTAAATTATTTGCGAACGCAACATGCGCTGCAACTGGTTAAGTATAATTATTGCAAATGGACAAAAGTGTAAATCACTACTTTGTAAAACAACAAAACATACAATTTTTTCAGCTGTAGTTTGCTTAGAGCATTTTTTTTGACGACGTTAGAAGTTCAGGTGGAAACAATAGGCGAGGCGGGTGCCTCCGTATTTTTTTTTGTATAGACAATGCTACGAGAAGCATACTTGTGAAGTTCCATTGCCAACTTAAGCTAGTTCAGATTCCTCAATTAGATTAGTATTTTCATCATTTAAGCAGTTCGGTAGTTGCAAGACCAAATTTTAGTTTTGTTTGTTGCAGAAATATTCCTGAAAATTTCTTTTTGAGGGACTATGTGTAAGAATTTTGTTTGTAGTTAGGTTTTGGAATACAAATTGGAGGGAACCATGTTTTAAAAATGAGTTGCTTTGTGTAAAGCATCTTTAAGGAATAGAAATAGGCAATATTTAGATAGATTTAAGTAACTTTTTTTATTCCAATATGGGGAAACCGAACACCCGATAGAAAAAAAAATCGGTGAACGCGCCAAAATCCATACTTCTTGACTAAATAATGTTATCTTCTATGTTTACGCATAAAATTACGAATTTTGTAGCGTATGAAAATTTCTAGACATTTTACAATCTGAAAAATTAATTATGCTATGAAATAAGTGGCTGCTATTAATGCTAATTTTTTTTCTAAAAAGTTGATGAAGGTTAGCCGAAGCGGAAATTTCTTTAATGAACATACCTAAAATATTATTGGCTTTCTCAAAAATATTTTTCTACACTAACCTCTGCTTTATACCTGAAAACTATTGTTTATGTATATTTTCTTCTATGTTCTGCATTTATAAAATGTAATCTATGGAAGTATTTACTATATTAAGAAAAACATGTACGTAAAACTCATTAATTTGTTTCATTTTTAGCAGCACTTTTACTAAACATACCCTTCAAACAATAATAAGTAAACTTGAACTTTGGTAACTAAACATTTTTAAGGAATGAATGAAAATTATATTTTGCGTTAAACTGTGGAAATTCACTAAAAAAAAACTTCTGTACGTCAACAATAAACATTCATGACGATTACATGTTCTATTGAATTAGTTGTGCATGAATTCAGAACGATTTTAAGACGTTTTCATTTTGTGATATATGTCAAAATTTGCATTTTATTTGCTCTCTCTGCATTTATTCAACAGATTCGCTATAATCGTCCTGATTACTTTTTTAAAACATTGGTGTTCCTTTGATGCATAGTTTTTTTTTTTGATAGCAAATACATGTATGCTTCCATCAATCAAGAATGTTATGGATGAGGTATTTTTCTATTATAACTATTTTTTTAAATATAATATTTATTAATCAAAATGGAATTCAAAAATAGTTGCAAGCTTAAATCATTAAAAACAAACTATAAATACATTTGGATTAATTAAATTGATACAGATTTTAATTACTTGCAAACAAAATATTTGGGCCGTTCATTAACGAAAATTTATTAGAATTCAATACAAAAATTGCGCTCGCACCCTTAACTTGATGGTTCTTCGAACGTATCTTTGATACAAAAATCCGAGGTTAATTTTGAAATTTGAAGAATTTCGTAGTGATTTTTGTAAATTAGTGAATTAATTATAATAAATTGATGGTGAACATGCTTTTTTGAAGACAAAAATGTACATTGGTTCGCTATCAACAAAATGACTGCAAAATTAAAGCTTAAAACTGACTTCTTCATCGAAAAAAAGTAAAAAGAAAAACCTGAAAAAAACTTATTAACTTCTCCATTTTGTTTTTGCTGTGCAAAATGCCGCTAGCCCACGGCATCGTTTTTTTTTGTTTTGCTCACATATATTCATGGATTAATTGTCAAAATTACAAATACAACAATGTAAACAAACGGGTTTTGGAGAGTGAAACGTACGAAAGATTCCGGTCTTGGTAATGGAGTGTTTTTGAGTACTATCTTGAAGAGGAACGGTCGGCATGAAATCTTCACAACGACTTCCCAAACGTCAAACATGTGGAATGTATTGCGGAGAGGGGAGAATGAGCGAGAGATATTAATATTAAATAATTATTTTCCAGATAATTGAAGAAAAGAAGATAGAGAAGAATGTATACAAATTTAGCGATGGTTGGAGAGAGCCAATGGAAAGGCATTTTTGTTATTATTTTTCAATGCATATTCTATACAAATATGTATAATGTGTTTTTTTTTGCTTGGTAGGTATTGAGGAATATTGAAAAATATCAACAAGGCAAAAAAAGGATTGAATGAGTACAAACTGTTTCCGGTTCCAAATTTGAAACTTTAAGTAGGTACTTCTTTTTTTAAATTCAAGTAAAATGGCAATGAGAAAGAAAATTAATATAATGCTCATAGACACACCATATATATATATGGTGTGTCTATGATAATGCTCATAATGGTCAGATATTTATTGTTTGTTTTTTATAAGGATAAATATAGGTAGATAGATATTATATCACATTTACAATGTTTGATATTTTTAGAAATATAATGAACAAATGTACATAGATTAATGTTTTCTATTTCTTAAGCATAGTAAATACGCAATCATGTAGGTACAAATTACAGTATTAATTTATTTTATTTTTAAAATGTATTTATGTCCATATGAAGGTGTTAACATAGTTCAGGTTAATTTAGAATTAAATTCAGGTGAAGATTAAAATTACATTTCAGTGTTTGTTCACTTAAAAAAATTTGCAATTCCTTTAATTTTAATTGTGAAACATGTTTTATGTAATATAAAACATTTTTGAACAATCTGAATTCCCTTGAAAATGGTTTTAAATTTCATACGTTAAAATTTAAAATCTACCTACTGTAGTTCACGGAAACATTAAAATAAAATTTTAGTTCACGTAAATGTATTATCGTATACCTATTGGTAGGTACGCATTTATAAGGTGAAATGAAAAACAAATCTTAAATTACTAGTAAATGATTCTATTATATTCACGTTCAAAAGTGGCAGCCCTGTCCTATTTCTTTCGAATGCAAATTGTAGCGTTTTTTGATGAACTAAATTAATTTGAGGGATATCGAGAACCGAATATCAATTTTAAAAAAAATTTGCGTACCTACTATTTTTTGTACATTTTAATTTTTTATGAAAACGGACTGTTGAATTTTTATAAAAAAAACTACTGAATATCGAAAACAAGATTTTCTGTGAAATAAAAAGAGTTTGAAGGCAATATTTTTAATTTTTGAAAAGCTATTTGAGTCGTAAGTAAATTTTTACCAAATTTTAGTATTGTTTTTTTGTTAGGTTTTTATTTTTTGTAAAATAATTGTCAATTCGATTTTTCTCAACATTTTTTAGAATGTTGAAAATAATATTTCTTAAAAGATAAAATAAGTTTGAAGCCTTAATATCAAGGTTTTGAAAAGATATTTGAGTCGAAATTCAATGTTTACCAACTTTAAGTAATTTTTTTTTAGGTTTTTATTTTTTATAAAAAAAACTGTCAATTCGATTTTTCTCAAAATTTTACCAGATGTCAAAAACGTTATTTTTCGTTGCACAAAATTATTTTGGAGATGAAATTATATTTTAGTCGTAAAATTTTCGAGGTGACAATTTTTTTTTCAGTTTTTTTGATTTATAAAAAAACCGTTAATTGGATTTTTTTTCAAAAATATTTTTGTTTTGTATCACGTGTCAATATATAATATAAAATTTAATTCAAGTCTCTAGCGTCAATGGTTCGTGAGATATTGAGGGTTAACCAACATTTTCACCTGTTTTTTAAATTGCTATGGTAAAAAAAACCACCCACTCAATTTTTTTGAGAGTCCTTTCTGCATCTTTCTGCTTTATTACCTGTATAACAAAATTTATTTGAAGCCGATATCTCTACTGGTTTTTGAGCAATGGACGACGAAAAAAACGTCGCGAACGTACGGACGTACGAAAGTACGTACACACGCACGCATCTTTTATTTCGAATCTAGGGACCTTGAAACGTCGAGAAATGTCAACATTTTCAATTCGACAAATCGGACCCATTACAATAACTTCCTATGGGAAGTTAATAAATAAATAAAGTTTCATTTATTTATTTTATTATTTTTGGCTTCATTGTTTAGAACCAGTATTTAAAAAAAGTTATTCCACCGCCTAGCACTATATGCCAATCTCCTTAGATACTACTTACATACCCACTCTCTACCTACATATACCTAAATTGTAGAAATAAAAAATATTAAAAAATGTATATACATACATACATACTTCTATACCCCATATTCAAAATATGGCAACAATGAATCCTACAGAGAATGAAATTTGAAAACGTTGCATTTAAATTTTCAAATTTCTCAAAAACTGAAAATCTAAAATCAAATGAATATAATTTTCTTCAAGCAAAATACCTACTGCTAAAAGCATACAATTCATAGCTATAACGATATGTATAATGTATATGCATATGTATGTATATCCTTTACATTGATAGGTAGGCAGAGGCACAAAAAAATTCAAGGTAACTATGGTAACGAACTGTTTTTGTGTTTTTGTTTTCACATTTTCTCATTTCTTTTGAAATAAACAGCTGATTCAACTGACTCCCTCACACATCTTAATACTTATGAGGACAAAATAATATACTCCTTTCATTCCCACTCTTGCTTTCAAAGTTTTATTTTCCAGTCGCTCTTAGTTTCCACACCAAATTTCCGTACACAGAGCGCGCTCATGCTCCGCCTTTCGTACCAAAATTTTCTGTTCCATGATAGTACTATTCAGTTTTATATACAATGGTCAACGCTTAAAATTCTATGTATTAGACCGCTATTAGACAGAGCATGTATTTAATGCGCATTAATCGGCTATTTTGTTTTGAAGTGTCATTGGGTGATGCACGCATTATTACACGAAAACTTTTGGAATGTTTAAATCTGTGCATTATTTTGACAGATATCTTTTATTTCTACTTTTTTTGCTTCCTTCGTCCACTTAAATTCAGTTTCATTTCCCATATTGAGGGTTTAGCTCTACTAAACACAAACACGAAAAAAACGAATAAAAGGAAAGACAAACTTCAAAAACATGCAAGGAATAGCTTGTACGTGCATGCCGAGAGAGATTTATTTCTTTTTCATTTTTTAAACTTTCAAATTGAAGCAATTTGATTGGTCTGAGGATAAAATCGAAAAAGGGTATGGTTTTGCAACATTTTACGTACACTTTCTCACTTTTAGTCCTCTGCAGTTTGTAAGCAAATCGAAATGTCACTCTAAAGCGGCATATACACGCATCAAAATCTCATCAAGCATGTAAAGGCCCAACTATAATAGACATAAGCTAGCATATGCGCGCATAAGTAAACGTACGAATACAAAGAATCTAATACGAGTGACCATAATGGAGTCTAGCTCCGTTTCGTTCAATTTTTCTCAGTTTCGTTAACTTAAGCAAACTTAAGCAAGAGCGATCCCAGTCGCTCGCCGCATAAGTAAATCTGACAGTTTGGATCAAATACACACAGGCCAACTCCACTGCAGATAATTTCTCTCAGAATGTTTATCATAACCGGAAATCAGCCTCATAAACTTATTCATAGTGTGCGTGTCATTTCTCTTCTAATTAATGAAATTCCCCCAAAAAACTCATTAGTTGTTTATATGTATGCGTGAAAACACGTCAATTTTTCTCTTTGAATTCTTTCACATTACAAATAGAACTATGTAAACAAATGGGTTTTGGAGGGTAATACGTACGAAGGATTTATATCTTCATATAGAGCTGCGAATATTATTTTGACATGTAGATAAGTGAGCAAAATTGCATTATGGCTACCCGCAGTAATTTCACAAACTTAAGTGAATTTTCGTTGGGTTTTTGACATAAGCTTATGTTTGCTTATGCCTATTATAGTTGGGCCTTAAGAATGTGAAATTGAAACACGTATAGAATGTGTGTATGCTTGACGAGAAATCAAAATGTTTTGATTTTTCTTCAATCAGGGGTCTATGCTTGACAAGTGCTTGAAAAGTGTGTATTCGTGATTGATTGCTTGATTAAGCATCATTCTTGTTTTTGCGTTGCTAGTGTCAAGACAGCATTCGGAAGGATTTTTTTTAATGTGCACGATGGAAGATAAAAATGGAAAAATAGTGCTTTATTTACTTTGATATGATCGTTAAGGACTTCAATAATAGCTTTGCACGTTTCCATGACAATACGACCAATAGACTGTTCAGAAATAGCACAGATGAATTTTAATTCTGCAAATGTATTGCCTGTAGCCAGTAACCGAAGAGTTATTGACAGACGTTGACTAATTCGTATAGCTTCTCGCATTTCGGTATCTTTTCTGATAATTTTGGGTGTTATCATTTCCAGAAGTTGGTTGTATGTTTCCTCAATTTCCTCATTCAAAAGATTTTCATGTGTAAACTGCTTTCGTTTTTTTCAGCCACTCTTTCATCCAGATCCGTTTTTTCCGCAAATTTTTCCTCTTGATTTTTAACGCCAGCGCTAGTCCCAGAGCTATGCAACAATTGTCCGTGTCACTCATATCTTACTAACAAAGAATCCACACATCCATTCACATCCAAAATCTACGAAAAAATGATGCTTGATGACTCATGCTTGATGTGTGTATATTCAACGCGAAAAAGAATTTACAAACACACTTTCCCATGCTTGATGAAATTTTGACGCGTGTATATGCCGCTTAAGATTTCCATCTGGTGAACTGGGTAATTCACATTGTATATAAAACTGAATAGTACTATCATGGAACAGAAAATTTTGGTACGAAAGGAGCATGAGGGCGCTGTGTGTATGGAAATTTGGTGTGGAAACTAAGAGCGACTGGAAAATACAATTTTGAAAGCAAGAGTGGGAATGAAAGGAGTATATTATTTTGTCCTCATAAGTATTAAGATGTGTGAGGGAGTCAGTTGAATCAGCTGTTTATTTTAAAAGAAATAAGAAAATGTGAAAACAAAAACACAAAAACAGTTCGTTACCATAGTTACCTTGAATTTTTTTGTGCCTCTGCCTACCTATCAATGTAAAGGAGTTATGCATATAATACATACATATATAACATACATATCGTTATAGCTATGAACTGTATGCTTTTAGCAGTAGGTATTTTGCTTGAAGAAAATTATATTCATTTGATTTTAGATTTTCAGTTTTTGAGAAATTTGAAAATTTAAATGCAACGTTTTCAAATTTCACTCTCTGTAGGATTCATTGTTGCCATATTTTGAATATGGGGTATAGAAGTATGTATATAGATTTTTTAATGTACAGCTGCGAGCAAAAAAATAGCAGTGCATGGAAAATTATTTTAAATAAAACATAAAAAGAGCTTTGATGTTGGAAATGTTTTTAAGTAAAACTCCTTAAGATTCATTAAAATTTAATTTTTAGTAAGAATGGAATTTAATTTATTGCTAATTAGCTAAGCAGTAATCCAAAAACAAAATACACCTCAAAATAAAGCGAGCAAAATAATAGCAGTGATTTTTGTTTTCTGTTAAATTTAAATAAAACAAGGACACAAAAAGTTCTTTTCAACGGTATTTTATTTAATAAAAACTAGTATTTGTTAAAAATTATTATTTTTATTTTTTATTATTATTATTTTATTTTTTTTAAAACTGCTTCACAACGACGTTTCATTGAGTCCACAAGTCCCTGACATCTTGATGGTGTTATTGATTGCCAAGCCTGCTCAGCAACGCTCCATAGCTCTGTGTTATTTTTTGATATTGCCTTGAATACTTCTTTTTTAATGTCTGCCCAAAGATTCTCGATGGGATTGAGGTCAGGAGACTGTGCAGGCCACTCAATGACTTCAATCCTATTATCTAAAAACCATTGCCTGGCTGCTCGGCTGGTATGCTTTGGGTTGTTATCCTGCTGGAAGACCCATTTCAGGGGCAATTCGTATTCGGCATATGGCAGCATAGTGTTTTGCAGGATATCCACGTAAGAGTGCTGGTTCATAATGCTTTTGATGCAGTATATTGGGCCAACTCCATAATAGAAGAAGCATCTCCAAACCATTATACTGGATCCCCCATGCTTAATAGTTTTTGTAGTGTATCTAGGGTTATATTCCATATGCGGGGTCTTCTCACAAACTGCCGAGATCCTTTACCACCATAGAGAGCCACCTTGCTTTCATCGGTCCAGAAAATGTTTCTCCACATTTCCGGAGCCCATCCAAAATGTTGGCGAGGAAACTTCACCCTTTTAACTACAAGGTGTTTCTTTAAAAGTTGAACCTTTCTTGGACTGCGAGCATTTAAGTCATGCTCCCTTAGTGTTCTCCTCACCGTATGCACACCGTACGGAACCTCAAGCTCGGCTGCAATCTCTGTAGCTGCTGCTGTAGGAAAAGCGACCCACACGTTTTATATAAGATGGTGTAAGAGATTGTTTCCGTCTATCGTTTCTGCCTTTCTTTCAAAGGTTAGGCGTTCCTTAGCATCTTCGCTGAACAGCCAAGAAGTTCCTGAACCTTTTTGTACGTTTTGCCTTCAAAAATGAACTTTATTATAAATTCCCGCCTCTTCAGTGTGTAGTGTTTACCTCAACCCACTTTTAATTATTAAATTCAATAATTTTATTACAATTTTAACGGTGTAAGGGATGCCCTACCTCGCCTACAGAATCTATGGAGGATATGGGCTTCCTCAAGCCGATTATGGATGCTGGCTAAAGAGCCGATCTGTTTAGGCAATAAAAAGAAGGCTTATCAGCCGAATGTCTTTCTTTGACTCTCAAATTGAAAGTGAATTTTATTTAACCAAACTTAGGCTATTTATACAAAATAATTTACTTACACACTAAGAACTTAAAGCTATACATATTATTACTAAAACATATATACATTATATTGAACTCTAATTTGGTGGGAAACAAATGACAGAATTGGGCAGCATACTTGCTATGTCATCAAAATCATAACCAATATGCATGCCCCTTTCATAATGCACAAATGTATCCAAATTCATTCAGGCATATTTACTACACAGCATGCAGTGCGTTGAACCTTCATGAATAGGTAGATACACTTGACCATCGTAAAAGTAATCTGAGTCTCAAGTGGCATTGAAAATATTATTAAATAATTTTCTGGGGTGAATGAAATGCAAGTGCATATTATAAGAAATGGGTTGGCTATAGAAACGTGAAATTTAAATCTATGGCAATGAACTGCAATAAAGTATAGTGTAGTGTATGCGCACTACATCCTCACTCTCTTAGAGAAAAAAAAATTTTTGATTTAAAAAATTTTTTTTTTGTTTATTTTTTTTTTTATCTATTATTATGTACCTCTTTGGTTTCATTATTAATCTTAATTTTACTATTTACACCATTTAATTCTATTACTTCGTATGGTCCTTTATATGGATTTTCTAATTTTTTCTTATTTCCTACTTTTAAATATACCTTATCTCCTACTTTTAATTGTAATGGGTTGGCAATCTTATCTACTAATTCCTTTCTTTCTATTTTACTTTTATCTAATAATCTTTTAGCTATTACTCTCATTTGACCTAATCTAAACTTCAATTCTAAACTGTAATCATCGATGTTATATATAGGGCTTGTTATGTTATGAGCTAAGCTTTCTGGTAGTTTAGGTAGTTTTCCATAAACCAATTCAAAGGGTGATATACCTATGGTAGAGTGTGGTGTTGTATTGTAACTAAAGACAAAATAGGGAATCCACTCATGCCAATTGTTTTCTTTTGCAAAGGCAATTAGATATTCATTTAATACTCTGTGGTTTCGCTCTATAGATCCTAATGTTTCGTGATGATAGGGTGTTGATGTTATGTGATTTATCCCAAATAATGTGTAAACGTTTTTCATTACTTCGTTGATAAATTCTGTCCCCATGTCTGTTCTTAATGTTCTGAAACTACCGTGTCTAAGAAGGAAATTATCTACCAATGCTTTTGCTACAGTATTTGCGTCTTTGCTTTTAATAGGAATAGCTTCGACGTATTTTGTTAATTCACATTGTAGAGTTAGTATATATCTAAAGTCGTTTGAAGGTCTTAGTGGACCTACGGTGTCTGCTGTTACTACTTCAAAACTTGTTGTTGGTGTCTCTGTTAATACCAATCTTTCTTTTGTATTCCTGATTTGTTTGCTCTGTGCACATATTATGCATTCATTAACGTATTTCTTTACCATTTTGTTTAAATTTTTCCAACAATATCTTTGTTTTATTTTATTTATCGTTCGTTTTATGCCTGAGTGCCCACCGGCATGTGGTGTATTATGAAAATTCTCTATTATCTTTTCTTTCTCTTTATCATCAATAACTCTTATTGGGGGAATATATATCAATATTTTTAATCGTGCTTTCCTTTCAATTTTTTGTTGTAATTTATTATACAATTTTTTAAATTCATATATACTTATGTGCTCAAATATTTCGTCATTATTAGCAATTGCTAATTGGTTAATATCTTCTTTATTCATTCTGAATACCAGTTTCTCCAAGATCAGACCTAAATCGAGATTCGGATTATCACTGTATTCTATTACCACATCTGTAGTGTTTACATGAATTTTTGTACAGGCTTCTCCTGAATTAAACCTTAGTTTATATGAGGATTTTCGCTGATGTACTTCATGTTTTTGTAGCACTTTTTTGAATTTTAATTTTTTATTATTTTTAACTTCTGTTATAGAAGCACATTCCCAAATGTATATAGCTGTATCATTCGTTTTTAACTCTATATTTTTAACATTCTGGTTTCTTATATTTTCATTTGCTATTTTAGCTGATTTTGATCTAGTCATAATATTCACATTTGAAGTTGGGATCATTTCTTTTAATATTTCAGAATCAAGCTTGATACGTGATAACGCATCAGCATTTGTGTTCATAGATCCCTGTTTATAAATAATATTAAAGGTGTAATCTGCTAGATCTAATCTTATTCTTGTTAATTTTGATGATGGATTTTTGTGTGTAAAGAGACTTACTAACGGTCTGTGATCTGTTACCACAGTGAATTTTCTCCCATATACGTATGGTCTGAAGTAGTTTATTGCCCAATGTATGCCAAGCAGTTCCTTCTCGATTATTGGTTTATTCAGCTCATGCTTGGTTAAACTTCTACTGGCATATGAAATCGGGAGATCTTTACCTATCTCACCTTGTGATAGTACTGCTCCTAAGGCAACATTCGAAGCATCAGTTGTTATTATGAAGGTCTCTTCATGATTTGGGTACTTAAGGATAGGTGGATTTATAAGTTTGTTTTTCAAATTGATAAAGGCATTTTCACATTCTTCGCTCCAAATGAATTCTACTCCCTTTTTGGATAGCATGTTTAGTGGTCTGGCTACTGTTGCAAAGTCTTTTATGAATCTCCTATAATAGTTGCAGAACGCTACAAATCTTTTGACTTCCTCTGCATTTGTTGGTGTTGGATATGCAGTAATAGCTTCATACTTTTGTGGATCTGGTTTTATTCCCTCATTTGTTATTAAGTGTCCAAGATATGTTACCTGCGTTTGCAGCCAATTGCATTTTTTTGGGTTCAGTTTGAGATTGTATTTTCTGAGCCTTTGAAGAATCTTTATAAGGTTACTGTTGTGATGGTTCAGGCTACAGCCGAATATAATTATATCGTCAACATATAAGAAAGCCTCTGTGCTAAGACCTGCTAAGGCTACAGATAGCATACGTTGGAAGCTATTCGTTGATATTTTTAGTCCAAACGGTAACCTATTGAAGTGAAAATGTCCACGGGGTGTTGAAAATGCTGTTTTTGGTCTAGATTCTTCATCCAATTCTATTTGATGGAAGGAGCTAGATAAATCTAAGGTGGAAAAGTATTTAGCTCTGCCTAGTGTATCTAGTACATCATCCAGTCTTGTCAAGGGAAATTTATCGTCTATTATTTTTTTATTCAATTGACGGAAATCCACAACTAAACGCCATTTCTTTTCTCCCTGGGAGTCTTTCTTCGGTACCACGAGCAAAGGTGAGTTAAATGGGCTAACTGAAGGTTCAATTATGTTATCTTCAAGAAGTTTATCTACTTGTTGGTTGATTTCTTCTATCTGTCCATTGGGGAGTCTATAATTTTTAATGTAAACAGGATTGTTGTCTGTCATAGAAATTCTTTGTTTGTAGAAATTATTTACTGTCAATATATCTCCATCTAGATGGAAACAATCCGCAAATTCCTTACATATGTCCAAAATGGAATGTTTTGCTTTAGTATCTGATATGTCGATATTCAGTTCTTTTATTAGTCTTTCATATTGATTTACTTTTTTGTTCTTTTCAAAATTCTTTTTTAGATCAATAACATGAAAATCAGTAAGTGGGACTACATCTGGCTTGAATGGTTTTAAGGTAACGTCATGCTCTAAAGTGTTTAAAAATGCTATTTGAGTGATGCCTTTTGCGGGGATAATTGAATTCGCAATAAAAATTCCATTTTGTATTTCTTGATTGAGTACGATGCTGTCTTCCGGTACTTCAAGATTTATTGGATGCAGGGATTGTGTTCTTGCGGGTAAAATAATATTTTGTGATTTAGGAAGCTGTGTGAATATTGGAAAAATGAATTCATCATTTTTGAATAAAATAGATAGGGTAAAGTTTTCATAATCTATTTTACAATTGTTTTTTATCAAAAAGTCTCTTCCTAGAATACCATTTGTATTGATTGGGAAACTGTCATCTACTACTTGGAACTTTTGCTTGATCTGCTCGCCCTCAATTCTTAATTGCCCTAGTATTGAACCTATAGAGTATACTTCCGAATCTGTGACTCCTTTAATCATTATTTTATCTGTTATATTTATGTTATTTTCTGAATTTAAGCTACTTCTCTTAAGGATTGAGATATCAGCACCTGTATCAATTAAAAACTTTTGATCTTTTCTGGTTATGTCAGATTGAGCTATTATATAATTTGTAAAATGGAGGTTAAGATTCAAGATTGCCTTTATTGGTTGTTTTCTAAACTGAGGTCTGAGTCTCTCTGGGCTTCGGAGACTCCTTGTGTGTTTTCCGAACCTTCAATATAGTTCATTGTTCTTGGGTTTCGTACATTGTTGTTTGCATTATTATATCTATTATTATTGAATCTGTTATTACTATTATTGTTATATCTATTGTTATTATATCTCATATTGCTGATATTATTACTACTATTGTAACTGTTATTGTTATCTCTATTGCTATTATATCTTGTGTTGGACCTAGTATTGTTGCTTTGATTACCTGATCTACTAAATCTGTTGCTATTGTTTCTATAATTGTTACCCCTGGAGTTATTTACTCTGAAATGATTAACTTGTGCAAACTCATTAGACGAGTCTAACTCTGCTGCTAATTGAATTGCTTCAATGAGTGTTTTCGGTCTAGCCGAGAAGACCGTTGACTTTGTTGGTTGTTGCAGCCCATTTTTGAATGCATTTAAACCTAATTGGTCATTCATTTTGCAGATCGTTTCCCTATTTTCATTTCCTAGCTCTAATAATTGCAGTGAAGTGAGCTCTGATACCAGAGTTTCTATTTTTGTTGCAAAGGTAGTAGTTGTGCTTGAATTTTGTTGTATAGTGGAGAGTTGTGAAATTATTTGAAGAGAATTTCTTTTACTTTTAAAAAGTTGAATAAAGATTTCTTTCAGTTCTTTGATTGTTTCGGGTTCTTTAACAGTATTTAGCTTATTCCTAACTTTGTCAGTTATTTTTGCTCCTAAAACAAATTTTATGAGCTTCTTTTTCTCATTTTCATCACTAAGGGAGCTGTCAACATAGTCTACTAAATTTAAAAAATTTGTCAGTTTTTCTGCTTCCCCTCCATACTCTGGGATAATTTTTATACTGGATAAAATGTCGAATTTTGCCATTTTTAATTCTAGTGTATTTATTTCTTCTTCAATTAATTTTTGATCAATTTCAATATATTCTTCGTCTATGTCTTCTGTATCTAATAGTTTCCTTTTATCATCTAATATTTGTTTCAATCTGACCAACAAATTATCTATAATTGTTTTCAATGCCTGCTGATTTGTTTCCTTAGGTGAATCTTCATATTTTCTATTAAATTCTTCTTCTAATTTTAATATTTCATCTCTTTTTTCATTTAAATATTTTTGAGAATACTTTCTTGTTGGAGTTTTATTAAAGTTTGCTACTATTTCTTTTAATATTTTTATAGTGTTCAACATATTTTTAAATCAATAAAATTCTTATTTGTTCAAAATTTATTTAATTTTTTTTTTTTTTTTTTTTATATTGTTATCTTTTTCATTTCATTGTTTACAATTTTTTGTACGTTAGTTCTAAAATAAAATTTAAAAATTTTGAAAGAAAGGTAGATTATGAATATAATTAATATAATAATTAAAATATCTATAAATAACAGGTTTGAACTAACTAGATTGTTATTATTATTATTGTTTGAGGCATTAACAATCACCTCTTCTTTGGATGATTTTCCTCCCATTTGTGTAAAATTTTTTTTTTGTTTTTTAGTTTTTATTATTTTTTCTGTTTGTTTGTCGCTGCAAATTTCTTGCTTTTTCGATGAAATGCTCCCTTTGTTCTTTGTTGGCTAATCCAGCTTACGATTTGCTAGCTCTGTGCTGACCAAAAGGTTAGTAGTGCTATCGATACGCTGGCGACTCACGATGCGTCTGTAGTAACTAAAGTCATTCTGTATAGCTGGGGTCTTCATCTTGTATTCATCGAGTTTAAGAATTTCAGCCAACTGCTAAAATAGAGCCTGGCAGGATCGCCATGTAAGGGATGCCCTACCTCGCCTACAGAATCTATGGAGGATATGGGCTTCCTCAAGCCGATTATGGATGCTGGCTAAAGAGCCGATCTGTTTAGGCAATAAAAAGAAGGCTTATCAGCCGAATGTCTTTCTTTGACTCTCAAATTGAAAGTGAATTTTATTTAACCAAACTTAGGCTATTTATACAAAATAATTTACTCACACACTAAGAACTTAAAGCTATACATATTATTACTAAAACATATATACATTATATTGAACTCTAATTTGGTGGGAAACAAATGACAGAATTGGGCAGCATACTTGCTATGTCATCAAAATCATAACCAATATGCATGCCCCTTTCATAATGCACAAATGTATCCAAATTCATTCAGGCATATTTACTACACAGCATGCAGTGCGTTGAACCTTCATGAATAGGTAGATACACTTGACCATCGTAAAAGTAATCTGAGTCTCAAGTGGCATTGAAAATATTATTAAATAATTTTCTGGGGTGAATGAAATGCAAGTGCATATTATAAGAAATGGGTTGGCTATAGAAACGTGAAATTTAAATCTATGGCAATGAACTGCAATAAAGTATAGTGTAGTGTATGCGCACTACAACGGAAATATAAAATAGAATAACAGGACTTGTTTTTATAACTTTTGCAATCAAAATTTTAACTAAAACACAATTATTTAAATTAAATTTGTCAATCACTGCTATTATTTTGCTCGCCTAAAATAATGAATCACACTACACAAAGCGACATTTAAAAAAAGTAATGAGAATTTATCGTTAAATTATCACTTGCACCTTTTAACATAATTATTACTCTGAGTACCAAAATAAAGTAGAGTTGCGAAAAAGTGTCTGTGTTATTGATTTATGAAAAATTATAGCTTGTTGACTATTACACTGCTATTATTTTGCTCGCCACTGTATATATTTCTACAATGTAGGTATATGTAGGTAGAGGGTGGGTATGTAAGTAGTATCTAAGGCGATTGGCATGTAGTGCTAGGCGGTGGAATAACTTTTTTTAAATACTGGTTCTAACAATGAAGCCAAAAATAATAAAATAAATAAATAAAACTGTATTTATTTATTAACTTCCCATAGGAAGTTATTGTAATGGGTCCGATTTGTCGAATTGAAAATTTTGACATTTCTCGACGTTTCAAGGTCACTAGAGTCGAAATAAAAGATTTTTAGAAAGATGTCTGTGCGTGCGTGTGTACGTACGTTCGTACGTCTAGAGATATCGACTTCAAATAAATGTTGTTATATAGGTAATAAAGCAGAAAGGACTCTCAAAAAAATTGAGTGGATGGTTTTTTTACCATAGCAATTTAAAAAACAGGTGAAAATGTTGGTTAACCCTCAATATCTCACGAACCATTGCCGCTAGAGACTTGAATTAAATTTTATATTATATATTGACACGTGATACAAAACAAGAATATTTTTGAAAAAAAAAAACCAATCAACGGTTTTTTTTATAAATCAAAAAAACTGAAAAAAAACTGTCACCTCGAAAATTTTCGAATAAGAAATGATTTTATCTCCAAAACAATTTTGTGCAACGAATAATAACGTTTTCAACATCTGGTAAAATTTTAAGAAAAATCAAATTGACAGTTTTTTTATAAAAAAATAAAAACCTAAAAAAAACATTACTCAACGTCGGTAAAAATTGAATTTCGGCTCAAATATCTTTTCAAAAATAAGATTATGGCTTCAAACTTATTTTAATTTATAAGAAATATTATTTTCAACATTCGGAAAAATTTTGAGAAAAATCGAATTGACAGTTTCTTTACAAAAAATAAAAACCTAAACAAAAATTAATAAAACTTGTTAAAAATTGACTTTCGACTCAAATATCTTTTCAAAACTTTGAGATATTGGCTTTAAACTACTTTTATCTTTCAAAAAATATTGTTGTCAACATTCAGTAAAATTTTGAAAAAATCGAATTAACAGTTTTTTTTACGAAAAATTAAAAACCTAAAAAAAATTAACAAAAGTTGGTAAAAATTGATTTTCGACTTAAATATCTTTTCAAAAATTTGAGATTATGGCTTCCAACTAATTTTAACTTATAGGAAATATTGTTTTCAAAATTAGGACAAATTTTGAGAAAAATCGAATCAACAGTTTTTTTTACAAAACATAAAAACCTACAAAAAAAACAATACTAAAACTTGGAAAAAATTTTCTTTCTACTCAAATAGCTTTTCAAAAATTAAAAATATTGGCTTCAAACTTATTTTATTTCACAGAAAATATTGTTTTCGATACTCAATAAAATAAAATCTACAAAAAATATTACGCAAATTTGGTAAAAATTTTCTTTCCACTCAAATATCTTCTCAAAAATTTGAGATTGTGGCTTCCAACTAGTTTTATAAAAAAAATTGTTTTCAACATTCGAACAAATTTTGAGAAAAATCAAATTGACAGTTTTTTTACAAAAAAATAAAAACCTAACAAAAAAACAATACTAAAACTTGGTAAAATTTATTTTAATTTAATTTCATTCATCAAAATTAATTTCATTCATCAAAAAACGCTACAATTTGCATTCGAAAGAAATAGGACAGGGCTGCCACTTTTGAACGTAAATATAATAGAATAATTTACTAGTAATTTAAGACTTCTTTTTCATTTCACCTTATAAATGCGTACCTACCAATAGGTATACGATAATGCATTTACGTGAACTAAAATTTTATTTTAATGTTTCCGTGAACTACAGTAGATTTTAAATTTTAACGTATGACATTTAAAACCATTTTCAAGAGAATTCAGATTGTTCAAAAATGTTTTATATTACATAAAATATGTTTCACACTTAAAATTAAAGGAATTGCTAATTTTTTTAAGTGAACAAACAGTTCTATTAAGTGTTATTTCAATCTTCACCTGAATTTAATTCTAAATTAACCTGAATTATATCAACAACTTCATATGGACTTAAATGGATTTTGAAAATAAAATAAATTAATACTGTAATTTGTACCTACATGATTGCGTATTTACTATGCTTAAGAAATAGAAAACATTAATCTACATATATTTCTAAAAATATCCAACATTGTAAATGTGATATAATATCTATCTACCTATATTTATCCTTATAAAAACAAACAATAAATATCTGACCCATTGTATATAAAACTGAATAGTACTATCATGGAAGATGGAACAGAAAATTTTGGTACGAAAGGCGGAGCATGAGGGCGCTGTGTGTATGGAAATTTGGTGTGGAAACTAAGAGCGACTGGAAAATACAATTTTGAAAGCAAGAGTGGGAATGAAAGGAGTATATTATTTTGTCCTCAAAAGTATTAAGATGTGTGAGGGAGTCAGTTGAATCAGCTGTTTATTTCAAAAGAAATAAGAAAATGTGAAAACAAAAACACAAAAACAGTTCGTTACCATAGTTACCTTGAATTTTTTTGTGCCTCTGCCTACCTATCAATGTAAAGGAGTTATGCATATACATACATATCGTTATATCTATGAACTGTATGCTTTTAGCAGTAGGTATTTTGCTTGAAGAAAATTATATTCATTTGATTTTAGATTTTCAGTTTTTGAGAAATTTGAAAATTTAAATGCAACGTTTTGAAATTTCATTCTCTGTAGGATTCATTGTTGCCATATTTTGAATATGGGGTATAGAAGTATGTATATAGATTTTTTAATGTTTATATTTCTACAATGTAGGTATATGTAGGTAGAGGGTGGGTATGTAAGTAGTATCTAAGGCGATTGGCATGTAGTGCTAGGCGGTGGAATAACTTTTTTTAAATACTGGTTCTAACAATGAAGCCAAAAATAATAAAATAAATAAATAAAACTGTATTTATTTATTAACTTCCCATAGGAAGTTATTGTAATGGGTCCGATTTGTCGAATTGAAAATTTTGACGTTTCTCGACGTTTCAAGGTCACTAGAGTCGAAATAAAAGATTTTTAGAAAGATGTCTGTGCGTGCGTGTGTACGTACGTTCGTACGTCTAGAGATATCGACTTCAAATAAATGTTGTTATATAGGTAATAAAGCAGAAAGGACTCTCAAAAAAATTGAGTGGGTGGTTTTTTTACCATAGCAATTTAAAAAACAGGTGAAAATGTTGGTTAACCTTCAATATCTCACGAACCATTGACGCTAGAGACTTGAATTAAATTTTATATTATATATTGACACGTGATACAAAACAAGAATATTTTTGAAAAAAAAAAACTAATCAACGGTTTTTTTTATATATCAAAAAAACTGAAAAAAAACTGTCCCCTCGAAAATTTTCGAATAAGAAATGATTTTATCTCCAAAACAATTTTGTGCAACGAATAATAACGTTTTCAACATCTGGTAAAATTTTAAGAAAAATCAAATTGACAGTTTTTTTATAAAAAAATAAAAACCTAAAAAAAACATTACTCAAAGTCGGTAAAAATTGAATTTCGGCTCAAATATCTTTTCAAAAACTTAAGATTATGGCTTCAAACTTATTTTATCTTATAAGAAATATTATTTTCAACATTCGGAAAAATTTTGAGAAAAATCAAATTGACAGTTTCCTTACAAAAAATAAAAACCTAAACAAAAATTAATAAAACTTGTTAAAAAATTGACTTTCGACTCAAATATCTTTTCAAAACTTTGAGATATTGGCTTAAAACTACTTTTATCTTTCAAAAAATATTGTTGTCAACATTCAGTCAAATTTTGAAAAAATCAAATTAACAGTTTTTTTTACGAAAAATTAAAAACCTAAAAAAAATTAACAAAAGTTGGTAAAAATTGATTTTCGACTCAAATATCTTTTCAAAAATTTGAGATTATGGCTTCCAACTAATTTTAACTTATAGGAAATATTGTTTTCAAAATTAGGACAAATTTTGAGAAAAATCGAATCAACAGTTTTTTTTTACAAAAAATAAAAACCTACAAAAAAAACAATACTAAAACTTGGAAAAAATTTTCTTTCTACTCAAATAGCTTTTCAAAAATTAAAAATATTGGCTTCAAACTTATTTTATTTCACAGAAAATATTGTTTTCGATACTCAATAAAATAAAATCTACAAAAAATATTACGCAAATTTGGTAAAAATTTTCTTTCCACTCAAATATCTCCTCAAAAATTTGAGATTGTGGCTTCCAACTAGCTTTATAAAAAAAATTGTTTTCAACATTCGAACAAATTTTGAGAAAAATCAAATTGACAGTTTTTTATAAAAAAATAAAAGCCTAACAAAAAAACAATACTAAAACTTGGTAAAAATTTATTTTAATTTAATTTCATTCATCAAAATTAATTTCATTCATCAAAAAACGCTACAATTCGCATTCGAAATAAATATGACAGGGCTGCCACTTTTGAACGTAAATATAATAGAATAATTTACTAGTAATTTAAGACTTCTTTTTCATTTCACCTTATAAATGCGTACCTACCAATAGGTATACGATAATGCATTTACGTGAACTAAAATTTTATTTTAATGTTTCCGTGAACTACAGTAGATTTTAAATTTTAACGTATGACATTTAAAACCATTTTCAAGGGAATTCAGATTGTTCAAAAATGTTTTATATTACATAATATATGTTTCACACTTAAAATTAAAGGAATTGCTAATTTTTTTAAGTGAACAAACAGTTCTATTAAGTGTTATTTCAATCTTCACCTGAATTTAATTCTAAATTAACCTGAATTATATTAACAACTTCATATGGACTTAAATGGATTTTGAAAATAAAATAAATTAATACTGTAATTTGTACCTACATGATTGCGTATTTACTATGCTTAAGAAATAGAAAACATTAATCTACATATATTTCTAAAAATATCCAACATTGTAAATGTGATATAATATCTATCTACCTATATTTATCCTTATAAAAACAAACAATAAATATCTGACCCATTGTATATAAAACTGAATAGTACTATCATGGAAGATGGAACAGAAAATTTTGGTACGAAAGGCGGAGCATGAGGGCGCTGTGTGTATGGAAATTTGGTGTGGAAACTAAGAGCGACTGGAAAATAAAATTTTGAAAGCAAGAGTGGGAATGAAAGGAGTATATTATTTTGTCCTCAAAAGTATTAAGATGTGTGAGGGAGTCAGTTGAATCAGCTGTTTATTTCAAAAGAAATAAGAAAATGTGAAAACAAAAACACAAAAACAGTTCGTTACCATAGTTACCTTGAATTTTTTTGTGCCTCTGCCTACCTATCAATGTAAAGGAGTTATGCATATACATACATATCGTTATATCTATGAACTGTATGCTTTTAGCAGTAGGTATTTTGCTTGAAGAAAATTATATTCATTTTTGATTTTAGATTTTCAGTTTTTGAGAAATTTGAAAATTTAAATGCAACGTTTTCAAATTTCATTCTGTGTAGGATTCATTGTTGCCATATTTTGAATATGGGGTATAGAAGTATGTATATAGATTTTTTAATGTTTATATTTCTACAATGTAGGTATATGTAGGTAGAGGGTGGGTATGTAAGTAGTATCTAAGGCGATTGGCATGTAGTGCTAGGCGGTGGAATAACTTTTTTTAAATACTGGTTCTAACAATGAAGCCAAAAATAATAAAATAAATAAATAAAACTGTATTTATTTATTAACTTCCCATAGGAAGTTATTGTAATGGGTCCGATTTGTCGAATTGAAAATTTTGACGTTTCTCGACGTTTCAAGGTCACTAGAGTCGAAATAAAAGATTTTTAGAAAGATGTCTGTGCGTGCGTGTGTACGTACGTTCGTACGTCTAGAGATATCGACTTCAAATAAATGTTGTTATATAGGTAATAAAGCAGAAAGGACTTTAAAAAAAATTGAGTGGGTGGTTTTTTTACCATAGCAATTTAAAAAACAGGTGAGAATGTTGGTTAACCTTCAATATCTCACGAACCATTGACGCTAGAGACTTGAATTAAATTTTATATTATATATTGACACGTGATACAAAACAAGAATATTTTTGAAAAAAAAAAAACTAATCAACGGTTTTTTTTATATATCAAAAAAACTGAAAAAAAAACTGTCACCTCGAAAATTTTCGAATAAGAAATGATTTTATCTCCAAAACAATTTTGTGCAACGAATAATAACGTTTTCAACATCTGGTAAAATTTTAAGAAAAATCAAATTGACAGTTTTTTTATAAAAAAATAAAAACCTAAAAAAAACATTACTCAAAGTCGGTAAAAATTGAATTTCGGCTCAAATATCTTTTCAAAAACTTAAGATTATGGCTTCAAACTTATTTTATCTTATAAGAAATATTATTTTCAACATTCGGAAAAATTTTGAGAAAAATCAAATTGACAGTTTCTTTACAAAAAATAAAAACCTAAACAAAAATTAATAAAACTTGTTAAAAATTGACTTTCGACTCAAATATCTTTTCAAAACTTTGAGATATTGGCTTTAAACTACTTTTATCTTTCAAAAAATATTGTTGTCAACATTCAGTCAAATTTTGAAAAAATCAAATTAACAGTTTTTTTTACGAAAAATTAAAAACCTAAAAAAAATTAACAAAAGTTGGTAAAAATTGATTTTCGACTCAAATATCTTTTCAAAAATTTGAGATTATGGCTTCCAACTAATTTTAACTTATAGGAAATATTGTTTTCAAAATTAGGACAAATTTTGAGAAAAATCGAATCAACAGTTTTTTTTTACAAAAAATAAAAACCTACAAAAAAAACAATACTAAAACTTGGAAAAAATTTTCTTTCTACTCAAATAGCTTTTCAAAAATTAAAAATATTGGCTTCAAACTTATTTTATTTCACAGAAAATATTGTTTTCGATACTCAATAAAATAAAATCTACAAAAAATATTACGCAAATTTGGTAAAAATTTTCTTTCCACTCAAATATCTTCTCAAAAATTTGAGATTGTGGCTTCCAACTAGTTTTATAAAAAAAATTGGTTTCAACATTCGAACAAATTTTGAGAAAAATCAAATTGACAGTTTTTTTACAAAAAAATAAAAACCTAACAAAAAAACAATACTAAAACTTGGTAAAAATTTATTTTAATTTAATTTCATTCATCAAAATTAATTTCATTCATCAAAAAACGCTACAATTCGCATTCGAAATAAATAGGACAGGGCTGCCACTTTTGAACGTAAATATAATAGAATAATTTACTA
This sequence comes from Eupeodes latifasciatus, assembly GCA_920104205.1. Lineage (NCBI taxonomy): Eukaryota > Metazoa > Arthropoda > Insecta > Diptera > Syrphidae > Eupeodes > Eupeodes latifasciatus. Next base: position 285,184,081 of record OV049924.1, read on the forward strand.
GTAATTTAAGACTTCTTTTTCATTTCACCTTATAAATGCGTACCTACCAATAGGTATACGATAATGCATTTACGTGAACTAAAATTTTATTTTAATGTTTCCGTGAACTACAGTAGATTTTAAATTTTAACGTATGACATTTAAAACCATTTTCAAGGGAATTCAGATTGTTCAAAAATGTTTTATATTACATAAAATATGTTTCACACTTAAAATTAAAGGAATTGCTAATTTTTTTAAGTGAACAAACAGTTCTATTAAGTGTTATTTCAATCTTCACCTGAATTTAATTCTAAATTAACCTGAATTATATCAACAACTTCATATGGACTTAAATGGATTTTGAAAATAAAATAAATTAATACTGTAATTTGTACCTACATGATTGCGTATTTACTATGCTTAAGAAATAGAAAACATTAATCTACATATATTTCTAAAAATATCCAACATTGTAAATGTGATATAATATCTATCTACCTATATTTATCCTTATAAAAACAAACAATAAATATCTGACCCATTGTATATAAAACTGAATAGTACTATCATGGAAGATGGAACAGAAAATTTTGGTACGAAAGGCGGAGCATGAGGGCGCTGTGTGTATGGAAATTTGGTGTGGAAACTAAGAGCGACTGGAAAATAAAATTTTGAAAGCAAGAGTGGGAATGAAAGGAGTATATTATTTTGTCCTCAAAAGTATTAAGATGTGTGAGGGAGTCAGTTGAATCAGCTGTTTATTTCAAAAGAAATAAGAAAATGTGAAAACAAAAACACAAAAACAGTTCGTTACCATAGTTACCTTGAATTTTTTTGTGCCTCTGCCTACCTATCAATGTAAAGGAGTTATGCATATACATACATATCGTTATATCTATGAACTGTATGCTTTTAGCAGTAGGTATTTTGCTTGAAGAAAATTATATTCATTTGATTTTAGATTTTCAGTTTTTGAGAAATTTGAAAATTTAAATGCAACGTTTTGAAATTTCATTCTGTGTAGGATTCATTGTTGCCATATTTTGAATATGGGGTATAGAAGTATGTATATAGAATTTTTAATGTTTATATTTCTACAATGTAGGTATATGTAGGTAGAGGGTGGGTATGTAAGTAGTATCTAAGGCGATTGGCATGTAGTGCTAGGCGGTGGAATAACTTTTTTTAAATACTGGTTCTAACAATGAAGCCAAAAATAATAAAATAAATAAATAAAACTGTATTTATTTATTAACTTCCCATAGAAAGTTATTGTAATGGGTCCGATTTGTCGAATTGAAAATTTTGACGTTTCTCGACGTTTCAAGGTCACTAGAGTCGAAATAAAAGATTTTTAGAAAGATGTCTGTGCGTGCGTGTGTACGTACGTTCGTACGTCTAGAGATATCGACTTCAAATAAATGTTGTTATATAGGTAATAAAGCAGAAAGGACTCTCAAAAAAATTGAGTGGGTGGTTTTTTTACCATAGCAATTTAAAAAACAGGTGAAAATGTTGGTTAACCTTCAATATCTCACGAACCATTGACGCTAGAGACTTGAATTAAATTTTATATTATATATTGACACGTGATACAAAACAAGAATATTTTTGAAAAAAAAACTAATCAACGGTTTTTTTTATATATCAAAAAAACTGAAAAAAAAACTGTCACCTCGAAAATTTTCGAATAAGAAATGATTTTATCTCCAAAACAATTTTGTGCAACGAATAATAACGTTTTCAACATCTGGTAAAATTTTAAGAAAAATCAAATTGACAGTTTTTTTATAAAAAAATAAAAACCTAAAAAAAACATTACTCAAAGTCGGTAAAAATTGAATTTCGGCTCAAATATCTTTTCAAAAACTTAAGATTATGGCTTCAAACTTATTTTATCTTATAAGAAATATTATTTTTAACATTCGGAAAAATTTTGAGAAAAATCGAATTGACAGTTTCTTTACAAAAAATAAAAACCTAAACAAAAATTAATAAAACTTGTTAAAAATTGACTTTCGACTCAAATATCTTTTCAAAACTTTGAGATATTGGCTTTAAACTACTTTTATCTTTCAAAAAATATTGTTGTCAACATTCAGTCAAATTTTGAAAAAATCAAATTAACAGTTTTTTTTACGAAAAATTAAAAACCTAAAAAAAATTAACAAAAGTTGGTAAAAATTGATTTTCGACTCAAATATCTTTTCAAAAATTTGAGATTATGGCTTCCAACTAATTTTAACTTATAGGAAATATTGTTTTCAAAATTAGGACAAATTTTGAGAAAAATCGAATCAACAGTTTTTTTTTACAAAAAATAAAAACCTACAAAAAAAACAATACTAAAACTTGGAAAAAATTTTCTTTCTACTCAAATAGCTTTTCAAAAATTAAAAATATTGGCTTCAAACTTATTTTATTTCACAGAAAATATTGTTTTCGATACTCAATAAAATAAAATCTACAAAAAATATTACGCAAATTTGGTAAACATTTTCTTTCCACTCAAATATCTTCTCAAAAATTTGAGATTGTGGCTTCCAACTAGTTTTATAAAAAAAATTGTTTTCAACATTCGAACAAATTTTGAGAAAAATCAAATTGACAGTTTTTTACAAAAAAATAAAAACCTAACAAAAAAACAATACTAAAACTTGGTAAAAATTTATTTTAATTTAATTTCATTCATCAAAATTAATTTCATTCATCAAAAAACGCTACAATTCGCATTCGAAATAAATAGGACAGGGCTGCCACTTTTGAACGTAAATATAATAGAATAATTTACTAGTAATTTAAGACTTCTTTTTCATTTCACCTTATAAATGCGTACCTACCAATAGGTATACGATAATGCATTTACGTGAACTAAAATTTTATTTTAATGTTTCCGTGAACTACAGTAGATTTTAAATTTGAACGTATGACATTTAAAACCATTTTCAAGGGAATTCAGATTGTTCAAAAATGTTTTATATTACATAAAATATGTTTCACACTTAAAATTAAAGGAATTGCTAATTTTTTTAAGTGAACAAACAGTTCTATTAAGTGTTATTTCAATCTTCACCTGAATTTAATTCTAAATTAACCTGAATTATGTTAACAACTTCATATGGACTTAAATGGATTTTGAAAATAAAATAAATTAATACTGTAATTTGTACCTACATGATTGCGTATTTACTATGCTTAAGAAATAGAAAACATTAATCTACATATATTTCTAAAAATATCCAACATTGTAAATGTGATATAATATCTATCTACCTATATTTATCCTTATAAAAACAAACAATAAATATCTGACCATTATGAGCGTTATATTAATTTTCTTTCTCATTGCCATTTTACTTGAATTTAAAAAAAGAAGTACCTACTTAAAGTTTCAAATTGGGAACCGGAAACAGTTTGTACTCATTCAATCCTTTTTTTGCCTTGTTGATATTTTTCAATATTCCTCAATACCTACCAAGCAAAAAAACACATTATACATATTTGTATAGAATATGCATTGAAAAATAATAACAAAAATGCCTTTCCATTGACTCCCTCCAACTATCGCTAAATTTGTATACATTCTTCTCTATCTTCTTTTCTTCAATTATCTGGAAAATTATTATTTAATATTGGAAATCTCTCGCTCATTCTCCCCTCACCGCAATACATTCCACATGTTTGACGTTTGGGAAGTCGTTGAGAAGATGTCATGCCGACCGTTCATCTTCATGATATTACTATTCAGTTTTATATACAATGATCTGACCATTCTGAGCATTATATTAATTTTCTTTCTCATTGCCATTTTACTTGAATTTAAAAAAAGAAGTACCTACTTAAAGTTTCAAATTGGGAACCGGAAACAGTTTGTACTCATTCAATCCTTTTTTTGCCGTGTTGATATTTTTCAATATTCCTCAATACCTACCAAGCAAAAAAAAACACATTATACATATTTGTATAGAATATGCATTGAAAAATAGTAACAAAAATGCCTTTCCATTGACTCCCTCCAACTATCGCTAAATTTGTATACATTCTTCTCTATCTTCTTTTCTTCAATTATCTGGAAAATTATTATTTAACATTGGAAATCTCTCGCTCATTCTCCCCTCACCGCAATACATTCCACATGTTTGACGTTTGGGAAGTCGTTGAGAAGATGTCATGCCGACCGTTCATCTTCATGATAGTACTATTTAGTTTTGTATACAATGATCTGACCATTATGAGCATTATATCGGGTGATTTTTTTGAGGTTAGGATTTTCATGCATTAGTATTTGACAGATCACGCGGGATTTCAGACATGGTGTCAAAGAGAAAGATGCTCAGTATGCTTTGACATTTCATCATGAATAGACTTACTAACGAGCAACGCTTGCAAATCATTGAATTTTATTACCAAAATCAGTGTTTGGTTCGAAATGTGTTTCGCGCTTTACGCAAATTTTATGCGTTTTTTTTTAAAAAAAAGTTCTCAAGCTCTTAAAAAATCACCCATTATATTAAACAATGTCCTCTTTTCAATGGAGGACAATAAATACATAATGGGTGATTTTTTAAGAGCTTGAGAACTTTTAAAAAAAAAAAAAAACGCATAAAATTTGCGTAAAGCGCGAAACACATTTCGAACCGAACACTGATTTTGGTAATAAAATTCAATGATTTGCAAGCGTTGCTCGTTAGTAAGTCTATTCACGATGAAATGTCAAAGCATACTGAGCATCTTTCTCTTTGACACCATGTCTGAAATCCCGCGTGATCTGTCAAATACTAATGCATGAAAATCCTAACCTCAAAAAAATCACCCGATATTAATTTTCTTTCTCATTGCCATTTTACTTGAATTTAAAAAAGAAGTACCTACTTAAAGTTTCAGTAGTACAGTTCCTTTCTCATTTCGTTCCGAATTTCTCATTATTTTCTGTTCGTCGATGCGAAAGGTATACTTGTTTTGCTCTTCGGCTTTGCACATATTGTATACACCGTTACCACATTAGTCATCTGTGACCAAATTTGGTCATTATTTTTTCACTTTGTCAAATGGTCATCTTTTATTCCATTTGGTCATATTTTTCGGAAACGACAAAATATGTTCGACAATTTGAGTAACGAAAACGTTCTTTTAACATACTCACTTGGCTAAATAGAAATAACTGTTAAACTCATTTAAGCAACTTTGATCTAATGTTCAAGCTTTGTTTTTATATTTCGTCATCTTTATTTGGGTTAATCTAATTTAATTAAGTATGTTAGGGATTTTGTGAGTATTTTTTCTACGTAATTAAAAAATCAATGTCATCTGCATAATATGGAAAATATGTTAAACAAAATGTGATTATGTTGGTCATTTTTACCTACCTCTTTAATCCTTCCCTATTTTCCTAAAACTCGCACTGTGTTTAAACTTTAAACATGTTAAGGGTATTAATAACCCCTTTTGTGCCAGTTCATTATAAAAAAAGTGGTCATTTTTATTTTCAAATTTGGACACAAACTTTTTTTTCAAGTAGCAATCGTAACTGCATGTCGGTCGGCAGTATCACCGGTTCAAAATTTCAAACACAAATGTTTCAAGTTTGTCGTTCCACAACACAAAATGGAAAAGGGGTCATGAGTAGTCACAACACCAAAAATACTCCATTTTGTCAGTGAAAGCTCGTGTGAGGAGGTTCATGTCCTCTTGTCGTGGTCTGCGTTTTAATTAATTGTTGTCTGTCTCCCGTCCCCGTCAACGTCGCAGTCTCGTTTAATCTAATTTATTTAAAAACGAAAAAAAAAACAAAAAGCTCAAATAAAATCTAAACAAAAAACAGTGATCAACAAAAATAATCAATAAATCAACAGAAAATAATAATGAACAAAAAAACAGTGAACAACAACAGCAATATAATAAAAAAAAAGCAACACAAAGGGAAAAGGCAATAATATAAATACCTACCAGAACGCAGTAAGTGCATTCCCCTCACTCTTTCTTTCATTTTTTGTACAGTTGAGTGGCTCAGCAGGTGCATGCATTGGGCTAAGCTTTTTGAAAGCTCGCTCAATTGTGTGTATGTGTTGGTTCATTCAATAACACATGGATTGTAGATTACTGTTTTGATTGTTAGGGTCCGGACCAATTTAACTTCACTACTAAAGGCATAACACTAGTAGTGTGGTTCTATTGTAAAGACCTCTTAAATAATCTTATACAGTGATATACTTAGAAGTTCGTCTGTTTTGATTTTAGGATTTTTTTTATATTGCAATGACTGGTAATTTTAGAGTAGATTATAGCAATGTTCGCGGGCTGAGATCGAATTTTCTGTCTGTGTACATCCACGCTAATTCTAACAGACCAGCTGTTTTGGCATTGAGTGAAACCCAAGTAGGTGAAGATTCCGATCCTGCTGAATTTTTTATTCATGGGTATTGCTTGGTGCCATTATTCTTTTCACACCATGGTCTCGCCATATATATTAGGAATGATGTTGCCTATCAACTTTTACCACAATATGGTCATTGTACCAACTCCTTCTTTAATTTCACGTGGTTAAAACTTTCCGTGAATAAGCACATCATTCACTATTGTTTCCTTTATCGAAGCCCAAACCTGGACAGAGTTTCGACTTCTCAGGAATTTGATGCTCTGTCTGACTCCATTCAAAGAATTGTCTCCCTGTATCCTCACACTGAAATCGTTATTACGGGCGATTTCAATGTACACAATTCTTCATGGCTTCAACATTCGGGTCAGACAACACCAGAAGGAGTGTGTGCTGAGATCTTCGCTGAGTTGAACCACCTAACTCAGCTGGTCAACGAGCCCACTCGAATATCGGACGTGGTAGGTCGAGCAGAAAACACTCTTGACTTGTTTCTTACCTCTGACCCTAGTAAGTACACTATTAGTGTTCTATCTCCTCTAGGCTCATCTGACCATTGTGTCATATCAGCAAATTTCTCGTGTCAAAACTCTCCAGTTAAAGAAAGAGCTCCTAAGAGAACCGTTTGGCAATACGAGAAAGCCAACTGGGACGGTCTTAATAATTATTTTAGGATCTTTAACTGGTCACTATGCTTCCTCGATAGTGACGTAGACGCCAGCGCTGATATGATCACAAGTTTGATTCTCCTTGGAATGAGAACTTTTATCCCGAATAGGGTTAAAAGCATCGAGCGCGTTAGTGATTCTATGGGACCAATCTTTTTTCGCACTCGTACTGTGGCGAGAGTCCTAAAAGATCTTAACATACATAAATCCGCTGGTCCGGATGGTATCCCCGCTATTGTTCTGAAGAGGTGTTCTTCAACGCTGGCAAAACCACTGCGTAAGCTTTTTCATCTGTCCTACTCCTCAGGTCTCGTTCCGAGTGGATGGAAAACCGCATTTGTCCAGCCTATTCCCAAAAAAGGCGAATCTTCCTCACCCTCTAATTACCGACCGATTGCACTTACGTCCCTTCTTTCCAAGGTCATGGAAACGCTGATTAATTATCAGCTTAAGAAATATCTTGAGGAACGGAAGCTTCTTAATGACCGGCAATACGGCTTTCGTAGCAATAGGTCCACTGGTGATCTCATGGTTCGTCTCACCAAACAGTGGAACAAATCTTTACATCGTTTTGGAGAAAGTAAGATTATTGCACTTGATATTTCAAAGGCATTTGATAAAGTCTGGCATCTTGCTCTCTTATCGAAAATGCGTGCTTTCGGTATCGACGAATCTCTTCTTCGTTGGATTAGAAATTTTCTTTCGAACCGTTCAATACAAGTTGTTTTGGACGGATTCAAGTCTGAAACCCATAAAATAAATGCTGGTGTTCCCCAGGGCTCCATTTTGTCTCCGACCCTCTTCCTCATTTTTATAAATGATCTCTTGTCTGTTACTTCTAATCCAATACATTGTTTCGCTGACGATAGCACTCTTAGCTTTTCATATTCGTTTCCAGACTCACAACCCTCCTCTTCGGATGTGGAACTGCAACGACAAAATATGATTAGCTCATTAAATTCCGACCTACACAGCATTGTACAATGGGGAATAAAAAATCGTGTGGAATTTAATGCTTTGAAAACGCAATGCTGTCTTGCATCGTTAAAGCGAGATAAACCCTCTTTGCCACTATCTATGAGTGGCACTTGCATCAACGAAACGGAAAATCTCGACATCCTCGGAATGTTCATCAACAACCACCTTTTGTGGAGCGATCACATACGCGATGTTGCCAAAAACGCCGCAAGATGTCTAGGTTTTTTGAGACGTTGCAAGAAATTTTTCTCTCCGTCTGATCTGGCTACAATCTACAAAACCTATATACGTCCGAAACTTGAATATAACTCTCATCTCTGGGCTGGTGCTCCAGTAACTTATTTAAGCCTCTTGGACAGTATTCAAAGTAGAGCTTTTAAAATGATTGGTGACATTAACATCATCAACTCGTTTACGTCACTCGAACATCGACGCAATGTTTCTTGTCTAACCCTTTTTTACCGTTATTTTAACGGACTATGCTCTAGTGAAATAGCCAGTTGCATTCCTCCCCTTAAACAATTTAACCGTAATACTCGCGCTTCTAGGAATGCCCATCAGTTTACCCTTGAGCCCAACTTCGGCCGTACTATGAAGTACAGAGATTCATTTTTTAGCCGTACTACGCGAATGTGGAACGCCTTGCCACGCTCTATCTTTCCCTATCATTGCAATGTTCAGGAGTTCAAAATCAATGTACACCGACACCTCCTATCCAAACCTTTCCTCCTTTCCTAATGCTCACACTGTTTCTTTGGCATATTAAAGGTATAAAAAAACCCTTTTAGTGTTCGCTAATTATAAAAAAAAAAAAAAAAAATTACCAAGATCGGAATCTTTCGTACGTTTCACTCTCCAAAACCCGTTTGTTTACATTGTTTTTTTTAGATTATAGATTTGTTTATTGAACTTTTATATATACAATTGGATAGTCTTAAGATTAAATAAATACATTGTCTTAGAATAAAATAGTTTGTTGGCACATAGGGGGCCTAACTTTATATATTGGCTTAAGTTTAAATTAAAATATTGTTTAATATGTATGGCGTTTTAAAAATAAAAGTCGGTTGACTTGGTTATCCTCGGGGTGTTCCTTCCCGGTTGTCATTTGTTGGATTTGTTGATTGGTTAGAGGGTTGTTGGCTTGTTTAGCCACGTCGGTAGGCTGACTCGGGGTCAGCGTAGAATGCAACGGCATATTCGTTGTTGACTTGAATTATGTTATCATTCATAATGTTCATGACGCTAAGGTACATGGGCTCTGGCAGTCGCTGTTGGGTTGTCATCCTTCTTATTAGTTGGTTCGGGTGGCTAGATGAGTTACCTACTAACTTTTTAGCCAAGAGTAGTAGGTAGTTGTCCAATGTATTTATTCTCGCTTCGGAATAAATTCTGTCGTTTTTAAAGTATTTTTGACGCTCCCTGTCAAAGACAAGCCCAGTGCAGATTCTTAGGATCTTTCTTTCGAAAGCTTTTAGCTGCTTCATGGCCGTTTTGGAGATGGTGTACCAAACGGGAAAGCTGTATCCAATGACTGGTCTCAGCAGTTGTTTGTACATCAGGATTTTGGTCTGTTGACTTAGTCCATTGCTCTTCTTCATCAATGGATGGACACGATGAAAGGCCCAGCTGGCTTTCCTAAGAACCTTCTGGGCGTGTGGGTTAAACTTTAATAGCTCGTGGAAATAAATTCCCAGGTACTGGACGGTCCTCTTGGCTGAAAGTGACGATCCATCTGGGAGTTTCAACTTCAGGTTTCTGCATATTGTCGCTTTTTGCGATCTTCTACGGACGACAGTTGACGGCCTTCTGAAGCAGATGAGTTCCGACTTTGCTGCGTTGATTTTAATACCCCATTTATAGTAAAAGTCAAAGAGACGGTGGATGTGTTCTTCTACTTTCTTCGCGGCTATATGTGGTGACATTGAGGAGCAGTAAGTCAAGGAATCATCGGCATATAGAAGGTTCTCGCAGTTGACGGGGTTAGGTTGGTCAGATGTCAGGATGCTGTATAGAAATGGGCCGAGCTTCGATCCTTGGGCAACTCCAGCCCTGATGTTCTTCATTGACGATTTGCATTTCTCCAATTGTACATAGAATTTTCTGGAAGAGAGAAAAGAAAAAATAATTCTTATTAGTGCGATTGGAAAGCCCAGCATGTGAAGTTTATGGATAAGGCCTTCAATCCATACGCTATCAAATGCTTTCTCAACATCCAGAAGGCATCCAACGGTGACACGATGGCTATTAAGAGCTGTGGTGATGTCGTGTTGAAACTTCATTAAAGGATGCAGCGTCGAGTGTTGTTCCCGAAAACCAAACTGCATGTCAGGAATTATACTGTTTTCACAGCAGAATTTTTTCAGTTTCCTTAATATAATTTCCTCCAGGAGTTTGCTGATGTTACTCAGGAGAGATACGGGCCTGTAGTTAGAAATATAATTCCGATCTCCTTTCTTGGGAATTGCCACGATCTTAGCAGTTTTCCATTTTTAGGGGAAGTAGTCGTTGTTGAGGCAGTTGTTGAAGACGATTGTCAGGAATATAAACACTGCTTGCGGTAGCCTCTTCAGGATGAAGTTAGAAACCCCATCCGGCCCTGTTGATTTCTTTGGTTTGCCGTGGTTTATTATTTCACATATTTCCTCTGAAGTGCTCAAGTATGGGTTGTCAGTTGGGTTATTTGCCAGGTTGGTTTCGTTGAATATACTTCTCTCTAGAGTGGGAGCCAGAGTTTGTTGGATGGAATCATTCACTTCGTTGATGAAAAGTGGGCTAGACGGAGGGTTGGGGGTAAAGTTGCCTTCGAAGTGGTTGGCAAAGGCTTCCACTTTATCATCCAACGATGTAATCTCAGTGGTGTTGTCCATCATGACTTCCGGTAGTGGTTTATTTCTTCCTATAAAGCGGTTGATTTCTTTGCAGGCGTCTGGTCCGGGTTTTATTTCTCGCAATCTCTTCTTGAGGGATTTGTCATTGTGGTGTCGAATACAGTTCCGGAACATGATGTTAACACAATCGAGTTCGCTTTTCACTGTCTGGTAATCCCGATTCACTGTGTTGAATTCTCTCTGGTTAATTCTCTGTAGCCTTTTCCTCAACCTTTGTCGGTGTGAATACAACTTTTGTGCATATTCCGGGAGATGTTGGTACCTATCTTTGGATGTCATGGGAACCTTTTGAACGTCAAGAGCGTTGCCGATTGTCGCTTCCAGAATTTCGACGGCACCATCGATTTCATTATTCTGGAGGTTTGTTTACATTGTTGTATTTGTAATTTTGACAATTAGTCCATGAATAGATGTGAGCACAAAAAAAAACGATGCCGTGGGCTAGCGGCACTTTACACAGCAAAACAAAATGGGGTGGTTAATAAGTTTTTTTCAGGTTTTTCTTCTTACTTTTTTCGATGAAAAACTCAGTTTTAAGCTTTAGTTTTGCAGTAATTTTGTTGAAAGCGAACCAATGTAAATTTTTGTCTTGAAAAAAGCATGTTCAACATCAGTTTATTATAATTAATTCACTAATTTAGAATCATCACTACGAAATTCTTTAAATTTGTCCGGTATTACACAGCGCGTGTTTAGCCTCGCGTGAATGAAGTGCAAAAGAGAAAGAAAGAACGAAAAGATGAAACAGAAATAAATCTATCTGAACAGGCACGGGTAGAAATTTCCTTGCGTGTTTTTGACGTTTCTCTTTCTACTCTTTCTCTCTTTTTTGGATTTGCTTTATTTCATTTTGAATGTTGATGAATGAAGAACACAAATAAAAATGGTTGAGGAATTTAAATGGAGCAAGGAATTAACGTCCAAGCTCATTTTGAATTACGAAATGCACCCCATTCTCTATAATCCTTGCCATCCGGAATATATAACAAACAGGGTCAAAAAGGCAGACGCATTTCAAAGTTTGTTAAATGCACTGAAGCCTTTTGATCCGAATATAACAATGGATGCAATAAAAAGAAAAATCCATACATTGCGTAGTCAATTTTCTAAGGAGTTCCGTGAAACGGAAAAGTCGAAGAAGAGTGGGGCTGGTGCCGATGATTTAAATGAGCCTAAACTCTGGTGTTATGACCAATTAGTTTTCTTAAAAACTTACTGCAAAACCCGAACATCGGAATCGAATATTGAAGAGGTGAGTTAATTAATTAAAACATCAATTTATGTTTATAATTTGTTTTTTTTTTTTAGAACAGCGAGCAAAACCCAGTACCCAGTCCCTCCTACCACTCCAGCACTCAAGATTCGGATTTTGAAAATAATTATACAAGCAAAAAAAAAGTAAGCACATAATTTTATTTAAATCTGTTTATTTTGCCATTCTACTTGTCCTTCGTTACAAAAATATTCAGCAAAACTACATCGTATTGCCTCTGCTGCCCCTTTACGGGGATTATCAACTTTTTGAGTTTTTATGTTTGTGCTCGTTGTTGGAAAACAGGCTAACAGTGAATTAGTTTCATTAGAGTTGTGTTTCATTAAGAAATTGTGCAGGACGCAACAAGCTTTTGTGACAACTTGAACTTGTTCAACACGAAGGTTCATACTCGACTGAAGTATTTTAAATCTGTTCGACATTATTCCGAAGGTATGCTCAACCACATGCCTTGCTCTGCTTAATTGTACGTTGAAAATCCTTTTTGTTTTGCTTTGCGTTCTGAATGGATATGGTTTCATTATGTGTTTTTGAAGAGGAAACGCATCATCCCCAACAATCACAAATGGAAGTACTCTTCCATCTCCCACAATCCTATCGTGTGGAAACTTATTAGGTGCATCATCCAATACGTTTTTCAAAGAGCTTTGTAGCAAAACTCCAGCGTCATTAGTTCGTCCATTGCTTCCTATGTCCACGTAAATTAACCTGCAGTTTGCGTCTGCCAAAGCTAATAAAATTATGCTGTTAGTGCCTTTATAATTGTGGTATTACGCGCCATCTTTTCTTAGGCATCTGAAAGCAACATGTTTGCCGTCGAGAGCACCAAGGCAATTTGGAAATTGCCAACGTATCGCCAAGTCTTCAGCGATTTGTTCCCATTCCGATTTCGATTCTGGAAACTAAAAAAATCATCATTTTTAACAACAACAATAATAGTAATATTAATAATAACACTTTTTTTTCGTTTCAGAGAAGATTAAATACACCAAACATTGGCAACAAAATAAACATTGTGGCCGAGCTTCTTCAAAAAAAAAATGCAAATAAATCGTCGTATTCTTGGCTGGGGAAACAAGTTACTTTCGAAGTGGAAAATATCCAAAACGAAGCAATTAAGAGGAAGGCAATTTGGACCATGCAACAAATTCTCCCCGAATGCGTCGAGGAAGATTTATCCCTTAGAGATAACGCAAGGCCTCCATCTGAAAGTTTTTTCACACCAGATCGATCTTTGGAATCATTTCCCTCCACATGAAACAGATCGAGGGTTAAAATTTTAAGTGTGGAACAAATAAGACCTCCATCTTCAAACTCAGATACGGCTAAGAGCAGTGTTGCCGCTGAAAAAAATCAAAAAGGGTACAAAAAAGGGGCCCGACACAAAAAAGGGGCCAACATACGAAAATTGGACACCATAGTAAAAATACAAATAAAACAAAACTGTATTCAGGAGTAAAACAAAAATGTATTCAAAAACTTAAAAAAACAATTTTATTTCAATAACATTAAAATAAAAACTTAAATTCATTTAAAAAACAAAACAGTAACAAGTCAGTTGTTAATAACAACAAATACATAAATAAATTAATGAAAGTTAAGTCTTTCATTTTTTTAATATTGTCTTTCTGTATAAATAAACAAGATTTTTTTTTTTGGAACCCAATTTTCCAACTTATTTTTGTTTTCAATTAAATTAAGAGCTGACATCATCGAATTGCACGTTTTCACATTCAGTCTATTCGTCAATTTATTTTTAATAAGAGTCAGCTTTGAAAAAACTCTTTCGGCAGAGGCACTGCTATGGGGCAGAGTAAAAATGTTTGTAACAAAGTTGTATACATTTGGAAACATAAATTCATCTAAATTGTTTTTACATTTCCCTATTTCATACCAGAATTCTTCAATATCATTGATTTGAAAAGCCTAATCCTCGGATTTTATCTCAAGAGTGGATAAGATAAAAAATATCTTAATTTATCCTTGAAAATTATTTTATTACTAGTAAAATCGTAAAAAGGGGCCAATTGGGCAATTTCTAAAAAAGTCGGGGCCACGGGGATCGAACGCAAAAAAGGGGCCAAATGGCCCCTTTAGGGGACAAACGGCAACGCTGGCTAAGAGTTGTTTCACTCCAGATCCAGACTTGCTTCAGCAGTCAATGGCAGGGATATTTGAGGATGAAGATTTTATTTAAGTAATTTGCAATTTTTTTAAACTTTGTACCTAAGTATCTACTAAGTTATCTAGAGTAATAAAAAGAACTTACCTTTAAATATGAGCCTTTTAAGTTTTTCCAAATCGCTGCGCAAACTTCTGGGATGGCTTTAGAAAGAAAGGGTTGCGACAGTCTGGTTTGATAATTTATGCTCTTGAAAGATTCACCTGTAGCTAAGAATCTCAAAGTAGCTGCCAATTTTTCAGGCGGAGATATAGCGTCTCTCATCATTGTATTTTCTTTTTTGATGTCATTTTCAATTAGTAATGAAAGCAGGTCAAATGTTTTTTCGTTCATCCTGAGATAATTAAAAAAGGATTCGCTGTCATTTAGTTTAAGTTTAGATGTTAAAAAACTGAATGATCCCTGGACAGGTCTTAGTTTCCTCCACTGTTTTATCCAATTTCTTTTGTTTTAATATATCGAAAGCATCTTCACAAATATCTACAATTCCCAACATTATTTCTTCGTCGGAACTGCTATCGGTATCCATACAATTAACAATAGTTACCGCCGTGTCTAGAAAATTTGTTTAATCTTTGGCTTCCATTTTTGCTATTAAAATAATTTTATGTTAATCTAACAATGGGCGAAGAAAATAAAATGAAAAGAACTGTCAAATTAACGCGCAATACTGAAATGAGAAAAAGGCTTTGTGTAATAACACTCGCGTCACGGAATGAATGTTCAAAAGAAAATAGCCAAGAGTTGCGCGTTAAACTCACGCGCCGTGTAATACATGACTTTTATAATTAACCTTGAATTATTGTATCAAAGATGCGTTCGAAGAACCATCAAGTTAAGGGTGCAAGCGCAATTTTTTTATTGAATTCTAATAAATGTTCGTTAATGAAAGGCCCAAATATTTTTTTTGCAAGTAATTAAAATCTGTATAAATTTAACCAATCCAAGTATATTTATAGTTTGTTTTTAATGATTTAAGCTTGCAACTATTTTTCAATTCCATTTTGATTAATAAATACTAAATTTAAAAAAAAGAGTTATAATCAAAAAATACCTTATCCATAACATTCTTGATTGATGGAAACATACATGTATTTGCTATCAAAAAAAACTATGCATCAAAGGAACACCAATGTTTTAAAAAAATAATCAGAACGATTATAGCGAACCTGTTGAATAAATGCAGAGCAAATAAAATGAAAATTTTGACATATATCACAAAATGAAAACGTCTTAAAATCGTTCTGAATTCAAGCACAACTCATTTAATACATCAAGTAATCGACATTAATGTTTATTTTTGCCGTACAGAAGTTTTTTTAGTGAATTCCCACAGTTTAACGAAAAATATAATTTTCATTAATTCTTTGAATTTACTTATTATTGTTTGAAGGGTATGTTTAGTAAAAGTGTTGCTAAAATGAGTTATACGTACATGTTTTTGTTTTTCTTAATATAATAAATACTTCCATAGATTACATTTTATAAATGCAGAACATAGAAGAAAATATACATACACAATAGTTTTCAGATATAAAGCAGAAGTTAGTGTAGAAAAATATTTTTAAGAAAGCCAATAATATTTTAGGTATGTTCATTAAAGAAATTTCCGAATCAGCTAACCTTTATCAACTTTTTAGAAACAAAATTAGCATTAATAGCAGCATTTAGTTGATATTGTGTGTAACCATATTGCCTATTTCTATTCCTTAAAGATGCTTTACACAAAGCAGTGTAACCGACTATTTTGCCTTCGGTTCAGGTTGCCGGAAAATACCCCTTCGGCTAGCTCCGCCATGGGTCCTTGAACCTAAATCGATTACAAAAAAGAATATGGAATTCCGGCTTAAGCGTCTATGGTCTTATTCGACGCGCGAGAATGTTGCCTCTACCCACCCAACCATGGTTGTCACCCTCGCCAGGACAACCCCATAAATAGGCTTCTTCATATCATCGTCCTTTTTTACCCTCCTCGCGTCATCCTTCTCATCCTCTTTTTAGTAAAAAAAACTTAGTTCACCATTTTAATTTTTATATTCACTTCAAAAATTATCCAAATATACATTAGGTTTATACATCTTCATTTAATTCTTATTCCAAATGTTAAACTTGATTTAAATTACATTTATGGCATCAGTGAGCGTGGTTAGTACTCAGATGGGGGACCGTCTCGAAACCTACCGCGTGCTGTTGTCATGTGTTCTTTCTTTCTGTTGTTCTTTCTCTTCTGTCCTTCTGTCTTGTATTAATGTCTTGTGTTGTTATCACCTTATATAGTCCAGTCGCTCAAGGTGCTGTGTTCTCTACTCTGTAGATTTATGTGCTGAGTGTGTGTAATGTTGGTTGAAATTAAAATAACAAGATTAAACCTCTGATGGCAACTTTCGGTTTTTATTCAAAATTCAAACCAAAAAAAATCTTAATTACGTCTTCGATTTATTATCAAAATTGGGATTTTTGATCCTCTTTTGTCACAATAAAAAAGACTTTAATTCACTTGTCCCCACTCGCAACCGCCCTCGCGAAAGTAATTTTACGTATATACATATATCGATATATTTGCACTTACATATATATATATGTATATCAAAGAAAAGTTTAATATGAAAGCAAAAAAAAACTCACCCTTGTCCTTCCGTTCGTAGTGGCCACTGCTGCAGGAGAATAAGGTAGTAAGACTTTTTCCTTGGAGTATGCACCTTTCCTGTGCCTGTGATTTGTACGTGCACTCAATGTATGTATCTGTATATATATATACATATATATATGACCACCACTTTCGCGAATTAAAATATATCTTACTCGGTTCGCGTAATTACAAATTTTCTTGTAACCTAACTACCACCACTTCGAGTTAAAATTTTCTTAAAATTAAATTAATTATTAAAAAAAATGATAAAAAAAGAAATAAAAAATAGATTTAAATGAAAAACGAAATAAAAAAAAATTTCATTTTAAAAGATTTGAACTTTGTTCCTTTAACGGCCCTTTTACAATTAGCGGCGCCTCAACGCCTACGGCTACCGGTTTGCTTCGATTTCCGTTGCTCTGCAACCGTTTTGCTGTTCCTGGTCTTAGTTTCTAGATTCTCTGTCTATCGAAACAAAGAACAAATAAAACCTTCCTCTCGAGTTTTGTTCTTAGGACAATCTCCTCCTCTGAATTTGTTTTCCACACTTTTTCTTTTTCTTTTCTAGGCTTTGCTCTTAATTATTTTATTAATTCTTATTTAACAAAAAAAAAAACTCATTCCTGGGTAGAAACTTTCAAAATTTAATTTGCAATGGTGTCGAATCAATTCGCTCAAATTGTTGGACTCGATATCCTTAACAAAAGACAAGTCTTGTTCTAAAGGCGGGTAGGTTTCGAAAAGAAAAACGATTTGAAATTTTCTTTTTCTTTTGGCTAACACTTTACAATCAACATTTTGTGCTGAATTAGCAAACAAATTCAGTCCAACAACTAAACTGCAAGTAATTAAAATCTGTATAAATTTAACCAATCCAAGTATATTTATAGTTTGTTTTTAATGATTTAAGCTTGCAACTATTTTTCAATTCCATTTTGATTAATAAATACTAAATTTAAAAAAAAAGAGTTATAATCAAAAAATACCTTATCCATAACATTCTTGATTGATGGAAACATACATGTATTTGCTATCAAAAAAAACTATGCATCAAAGGAACACCAATGTTTTAAAAAAATAATCAGAACGATTATAGCGAACCTGTTGAATAAATGCAGAGCAAATAAAATGAAAATTTTGACATATATCACAAAATGAAAACGTCTTAAAATCGTTCTGAATTCATGCACAACTCATTTAATACATCAAGTAATCGACATTAATGTTTATTTTTGCCGTACAGAAGTTTTTTTAGTGAATTCCCACAGTTTAACGAAAAATATAATTTTCATTAATTCTTTGAATTTACTTATTATTGTTTGAAGGGTATGTTTAGTAAAAGTGTTGCTAAAATGAGTTATACGTACATGTTTTTGTTTTTCTTAATATAATAAATACTTCCATAGATTACATTTTATAAATGCAGAACATAGAAGAAAATATACATACACAATAGTTTTCAGATATAAAGCAGAAGTTAGTGTAGAAAAATATTTTTAAGAAAGCCAATAATATTTTAGGTATGTTCATTAAAGAAATTTCCGAATCAGCTAACCTTTATCAACTTTTTAGAAACAAAATTAGCATTAATAGCAGCATTTAGTTGATATTGTGTGTAACCATATTGCCTATTTCTATTCCTTAAAGATGCTTTACACAAAGCAGTGTAACCGACTATTTTGCCTTCGGTTCAGGTTGCCGGAAAAAACCCCTTCGGCTAGCTCCGCCATGGGTCCTTGAACCTAAATCGATTACAAAAAAGAATATGGAATTCCGGCTTAAGCGTCTATGGTCTTATTCGACGCGCGAGAATGTTGCCTCTACCCACCCAACCATGGTTGTCACCCTCGCCAGGACAACCCCATAAATAGGCTTCTTCATATCATCGTCCTTTTTTACCCTCCTCGCGTCATCCTTCTCATCCTCTTTTTAGTAAAAAAAACTTAGTTCACCATTTTAATTTTTATATTCACTTCAAAAATTATCCAAATATACATTAGGTTTATACATCTTCATTTAATTCTTATTCCAAATGTTAAACTTGATTTAAATTACATTTATGGCATCAGTGAGCGTGGTTAGTACTCAGATGGGGGACCGTCTCGAAACCTACCGCGTGCTGTTGTCATGTGTTCTTTCTTTCTGTTGTTCTTTCTCTTCTGTCCTTCTGTCTTGTATTAATGTCTTGTGTTGTTATCACCTTATATAGTCCAGTCGCTCAAGGTGCTGTGTTCTCTACTCTGTAGATTTATGTGCTGAGTGTGTGTAATGTAATGTAATGTAATTACATTTATGGTTGAAATTAAAATAACAAGATTAAACCTCTGATGGCAACTTTCGGTTTTTATTCAAAATTCAAACCAAAAAAAATCTTAATTACGTCTTCGATTTATTATCAAAATTGGGATTTTTGATCCTCTTTTGTCACAATAAAAAAGACTTTAATTCACTTGTCCCCACTCGCAACCGCCCTCGCGAAAGTAATTTTACGTATATACATATATCGATATATTTGCACTTACATATATATATATGTATATCAAAGAAAAGTTTAATATGAAAGCAAAAAAAACTCACCCTTGTCCTTCCGTTCGTAGTGGCCACTGCTGCAGGAGAATAAGGTAGTAAGACTTTTTCCTTGGAGTATGCACCTTTCCTGTGCCTGTGATTTGTACGTGCACTCAATGTATGTATCTGTATATATATATATATATATGACCACCACTTTCGCGAATTAAAATATATCTTACTCGGTTCGCGTAATTACAAATTTTTTTGTAACCTAACTACCACCACTTCGAGTTACAATTTTCTTAAAATTAAATTAATTATTAAAAAAAATGATAAAAAAAGAAATAAAAAATTGATTTAAATGAAAAACGAAATAAAAAAAAATTTCATTTTAAAAGATTTGAACTTTGTTCCTTTAACGGCCCTTTTACAATTAGCGGCGCCTCAACGCCTACGGCTACCGGTTTGCTTCGATTTCCGTTGCTCTGCAACCGTTTTGCTGTTCCTGGTCTATGTTTCTAGATTCTCTGTCTATCGAAACAAAGAACAAATAAAACCTTCCTCTCGAGTTTTGTTCTTAGGACAATCTCCTCCTCTGAATTTGTTTTCCACACTTTTTCTTTTTCTTTTCTAGGCTTTGATCTTAATTATTTTATTAATTCTTATTTAACAAAAAAAAAACTCATTCCTGGGTAGAAACTTTCAAAATTTAATTTGCAATGGTGTCGAATCAATTCGCTCAAATTGTTGGACTCGATATCCTTAACAAAAGACAAGTCTTGTTCTAAAGGCGGGTAGGTTTCGAAAAGAAAAACGATTTGAAATTTTCTTTTTCTTTTGGCTAACACTTTACAATCAACATTTTGTGCTGAATTAGCAAACAAATTCAGTCCAACAACTAAACTACATAGATGCTCTCTGTATACATTTAGAACAATTATTATCCATTCTCCCGACAGAAATACTTATCTCTCAGTTATCTCATTGTATTCATGTCCCCATTCCTACTCTTCGAACCTATCCTTAACTCTAGTATCGACGACCTACGTTACCGACTCACAATATCGTAACTTTGATCTCGTTTAATGTCATTTTGACAAGTCTAGAATTAAAATGAAATCATTTTCCTTGTTTGTTATCGTCGGTCGTCGTCGTCGTCGAATTCTTCAATATTTATCTCGTCGTCTTTTTTTGTGTTTAATAAATAAATAAAGTCGAAATGTAACAGGGCTTTGCTTTTTTCTGGAGAGAATATTACCAGAAATATGCAAACGAACCCACGTACATGTCCGTCGTGATTGGGCTAAGTCGTTCGGCCGGCGCGGCGGCGGCTGCGCGCGGTGCGTCGTTGTACAATATAAAAGCTAACCATCGGATTGTGTGTCGTTCGTCATTTTGTACAAGTTAAAGTTGAAGTTTAAGTGTGAAATTAGATTCAAAATCATTTAATTATTTTGCAATCAATTGCAACAAAAATGTGACAAAAAAAAAACAAATCAAAATGTAAACAAAACAATTATAATACATCGAAACGGGATAACGGAAGTGTGAAGGAGACAACCATATGGTTGCTCCGTTAATTTAACATACATAATCGACATACAACAGGAATATATAATACAAAAAAATCCGTTCGTTCTTCTGTTTACAATTCGCGAAAATTGCACAGGTCAATAACCTTAGAATTAACGAAAATGTAAATTGCGTTTTGCCGTCGGGATATTGTCGTTGCGAATTGAGTGTTGTTTGTTAAACCAAATGTTTATTGCTTATTTCTCGGTTTATTATTGCACGAATAAAAATTAAAAGTAAAGATCAATTGGATAAATAAAATAAAAAAAAAATAAATTAAAGTCATTATTGTCATTATGTCATTAAGTCATTATGTTTAAAAGTCAAAATGGTCAAGTAAAGTTATTGCACGAATCAAATTGAAAGTCATTAAAAGTAAAAAATTAAGTTTCGATTAAGTCGATTTTCAATTAAAATAAATAAATAAATAATTAAATATATAGTCATTGGTTGGTCGGAATGATGTAGTGTCAGTAGAAAATTGTCAAATGATAAAAAATAAATACATAGTATGTAAGTCAAATCTAGTGTTCCAGTGTATTATCGTCAAGTGATAAATAAATATTAAATAAGTCCAATCTAGTCTTTGAGAATAGTGAAGTATGTGTTTTGTGAAAAATGTATAATCACAGATAAGAAACTATACAGATGTCTCATCCCCATAGAAGAAAATGTCCCATATTTTTTTCACTACTCCTTGGCTATCAACTGACAAAAAGCTTTTTGTCAGTTGATCTTCAAGCACAAAAAGTTGTTTTTGATTGCACATATTGGCTTGCCAGTATGCCTGTTCAAAGCTATGTGTATAACTATAAAAATTTCTAAAGTTGTTTTTTCTCTCAAGTCAACGTCCATAGAGACAAAGAAAAAAAGAAACTGTTTTGGTTTCGATGATGTTTTGGTGCCGATGATGTTACCATATTTCAGTTGCTATTGTTCAAGCGATGTAGGTATTTTATGCTTTTTATGCTATTTATTATTGAATATGAAAATAAAAACCATAGTTATTAATTTTTCCATGTTATATTTTACTATATCAAATAAAACAATATACATATATGTTGAAAATACATTTAAGAAAGGAAGAGAAGATGAGTTAGGTGCAAGACATTTTAAAAATAATTTGTATGGATTCCTATGGTAACACTGATGCAAATGTACGTGCGCCGCTGGTGAGCGTATGAGGCTTAGTTTTGGTCAGAGTATATCTAATAATGATTAATGAGTAGGGACACTCTCTACACATATGCAACACCTACTAATACAATTAGAAATGAACAATAAAACAAAACAAAAAATTATTATGAGTGAAAACAGGTCAAATGTATCCATTTTAATCCTTACCTGACATAGCTAATGTTAGAAAGATACACAATCGGTTTTCCCAACACCAACACATACACCTTCGATCGTATGATACATAAACGAGGTCTTTTTTCATAATGGATTTTTAAAGGCGATCCAGTTTGATCACATGTGTGTGTGTGGTTTTGCTGTGCTTTTCATTAATTGAATGTGACCAGCCTCTACTCTTCTTTTATTTATTGTGTCACTTTTTTATTTTATAAATTATACCTCTTATTTAATTTTTAAATAAATGTATCGTTCTGAAATATGAAAATTGCAACTTCATCTTTGTTTTGTTCTTCTAAAAACATAAAAAAAGCTATGTTTAGCGTAGTATAAGAAACAGTATTTTTTACTTCTTTAGTACGTATTTAAAACAGCTGGTAACACTAAAATGTAATTAGGGGTGGAATAGGAATTGTTTACATTTTTTCATAATGCATTTTTAAAGGCGATCTGGTTTGAATTGTATTCATTTGTGCGGAAGTGTTTCAGTGAGTTGAATAAAGGGTGACTTGTGTATCTTAAAAGTGATTGAAATAAAAATTAAAATGGGTAAACATTATTTAAAGTGTTTGGCATGCGGTCGAGAAGAAGAAGTTAATTCTGGTGTTAAATATTTTAAACTGCCAGAAAATATAGAAAGGTAAGCAATATTTGCTGTTTTGTTATTGAAAATGTAAAAATTGCAACGGTTTTTTTGTGTTGAGTACAAAAAATACATTTAAAATCTCTGGTTTTATAATCTCAGGCTATGATTATGTTTTTTTGTTATAAAAGATGTACGATCTGAACGCTTTTTTAGTTTGTGGTAGTAGATTGTGTGGTTTTTGATCAATTTAAATTTTGGTTGTAACTTCGCGCCCTTTCAGCATTTTGTAAACACAATAACATCAACTGCCTGAGATTACGATCAGACTTAAAATACGGTTAAAAATAATTATTTTTTCTTTTTTCTTTCTTCAGGAGAACAAAGTGGTTAAGTGCTATTTACAAACCACATTTGTTAGAACAGCAAATTTCACGAGATTTAAGGGTGTGCGAAAATCATTTCTCAAAAGATATGTTTTCCGCTTCCAAAATTCGTTTAAAATTGTCGGCTATACCTGACTTAAATATTTTAAAAACCTTAACTGACACTGCAGAAGGTGAGACGAATAAAGGGAATATGAATACAACACAAGAAGACGAGAGTTTAGAAGTGAAAGTGGTTTCTAATCAAGAGCAATTGGAGTTTTTAGAGGAAGGAGTGGGCAAAATCCAAAGTGCTGAATTACTCGAAATCTTTGAAGCAGATGAACCGCTTAGCGAAATTATTCAAGTTGGAGAATCAATCGAAGCGAAAACCTCATATAGAGAGCATAAGGCAACGCAGACAAACATCAAGGAAACAGCCGAGGTATTTCAATTAAGAAAAGAGTGTAAGTATTTAAAAAAAGAAATTGAAATTTTAAAAAAACAAAAATGTTCAGATGCTGCGTATTTAGAAAAAACAAAAAACGTTTTACCTAAAGAGTTAGCTCGAATTGTTGAAACTCATATTGCAAACTATAAAAAAAAACAGAAAGGATGGAGGTACTCTAACGAATTTAAAAAATTTTGTCTCAGCATATATTTCATTGCACCTAATCTTTGTATATAAAACTGAATAGTACTATCATGAACGAGAAAATTGTGTTACGAAAGGCGGAGCATGAGGTCGCTGTGTGTACGGAAATTTGGTGTGGAATCTAAAAGCGACTGGAAAATAAAATTTTTAAAGCAAGAGTGGGAATGAAAGGAGTATATTATTTTGTCCTCATAAGTATTAAGATGTGTGAGGGAGTCAGTTGAATCAGCTGTTTATTTCAAAAAAATGAGAAAATGTGAAAGCAAAAACACAAAAACAGTTCGTTGCCATAGTTACCTTGGATTTTTTTGTGCCTCTGTCTACCTATCAATGTAAAGGAGCTATGCATATACATATCGTTATAGCTATGAATTGTATGCTTTTAGCAGTAGGTATTTTGCTTGAAGAAAATTATATTCATTTGATTTTAGATTTTCAGTTTTTGAGAAATTTGAAAATTTAAATGCAACGTTTGCAAATTTCATTTTCTGTAGGATTCATTGTTGCCATATTTTGAATATGGGGTATAGAAGTATGTATATACATAGATTTGTTAATGTTTATATTTCTACAATGTAGGTATATGTAGGTAGAGGGTGGATATGTAAGTAGTATCTAAGGAGATTGGCATGTAGTGCTAGGCGGTGGAATAACTTTTTTTAAATACTGGTTCTAAACAATGAAGCCAAAAATAATAAAATAAATAAATGAAACTTTATTTATTTATTAACTTCCCATAGGAAGTTATTGTAATGGGTCCGATTTGTCGAATTGAAAATTTTGACATTTCTCGACGTTGAGAGTCGAAATAAAAGATTTTAGAAAGATGTCTCTGCGTGCGTGTGTACGTACGTTCGTACGTCCGTACGTTCGCGACGTTTTTTTTCGTCGTCCATTGCTCAAAAACCAGTAGATATCGACTTCAAATAAATTTTGTTATACAGGTAATAAAGCAGAAAGATGCAGAAAGGACTCTCAAAAAAATTGAGTGGGTGGTTTTTTTTACCATAGCAATTTAAAAAACAGTGGAAATGTTGGTTAACCCTCAATATCTCACGAACCATTGACGCTAGAGACTTGAATTAAATTTTATATTATATATTGACACGTGATACAAAACAAGAATATTTTTGAAAAAAAAATCCAATTAACGGTTTTTTTTTATAAATCAAAAAAACTGAAAAAAAAATTGTCACCTCGAAAATTTTCGAATAAGAAATGATTTTATCTCCAAAACAATTTTTTGCAACGAATAATAACGTTTTCAACATCTGGTAAAATTTTAAGAAAAATCAAATTGAGAGCTTTTTTATAAAAAAATAAAAACCTAAAAAAACATTACTCAAAGTTGGTAAAAATTGAATTTCGACTCAAATATCTTTTCAAAAACTTAAGATTATGGCTTCAAACTTATTTTATCTTATAAGAAATATTATTTTCAACATTCGGAAAATTTTTTAGAAAAATCGAATTGACAGTTTTTTTGGGGAGAGTACGATAACTTTGGCGACTTATTTTATTTCACAGAAAATATTGTTTTCGATACTCAATAGAATAAAATCTACAAAAAATAGTATGCAAACTTGGTAAAAGTTTTCTTTCCACTCAAATATCTTCACAAAAATTTGAGATTGTGGCTTCCAACTAATTTTATAAAAAATATTGTTTTCAACATTCGAACAAATTTTGAGAAAAATCGAATTGACAGTTTTCTTACAGAAAATAAAAACCTAATTTAATTTCATTCATCGAAATTAATTTCATTCATCAAAAAACGCTACAATTTGCATTCGAAAGAAATAGGACAGGGCTGCCACTTTTGAACGCAAGAACTATGTTAACAACTTCATATGGATATAGGTTAACTGCATTTTAAAAATAAAATAAATTAATACTGTAATTTGTACCTACATAATTGCGTATTTACTATGCTTAAGAAATAGAAAACATTAATCTACATTTGTTCGTTATATTTCTAAAAATATCCAACATTGTAAAGGTGATATAATATCTATCTACCTATATTTATCCTTATAAAAAACAAACAATAAATATCTGACCATAATGAGCATTATATTAATTTTCTTATTCATTTCATTCATTGAATTTCTAATTGAATTTCTCATTCATTCTTATTCATACTTGAATTTAAAAAAAGAAGTACCTACCTACTTAAAGTTTCAAATTGGGAACCGGAAACATTTTGTACTCATTCAATCCTTTTTTTGCCTTGTTGATATTTTTCAATATTCCTCAATACCTACCAAGCAAAAAAAAACACATTATACATATTTGTATAGAATATGCATTGAAAAATAATAACAAAAATGTCTTTTCAGTGAGTCTCTCCAACTATCGCTAAATTTGTATACATTCTTCTCTATCTTCTTTTCTTCAATTATCTGGAAAATTATTATTTAATTTTGCAATTCTCGCTCATTCTCCCCTCACCGCAATACATTCCACACGTCAAACACGTGGAACTAACGTTTGGGAAGTCGGCAAGTAGTTTTATTGCCGACGTTTCACCTTCATGATAGTACTATTCAATTTATATACAAAGACCTAATGCATATTACTTCTTAGAGCATAATTTATGTTTGCCATCAAAAAAAACTTTAACTAGATTTACCAAACATTGGCCTTCTGGACCTGGACTTCACAAGTCATTATTTAATGCGTTAAAGCTAAAAATACAGGTTTTACCAGAAATCGCCCAAAATTGTGTTATTACCTTTCTTTTATGTTGAAAATACTAAAATTTATTACATGTATGACACCCCTCATCTTTTGAATTCTTTTTGGCGTAATTTCATGAAATATGACATTGTTGCACTTGGTAACAAGAAGGCAACTTGGAAAGATGTCATTGATTTTTACTTAAGAGACAAAAAATCTGCATTTAAAATGGCTCCAAAACTGACTGATGAACATATTTTCCCAAACAATTTTCAGAAGATGCGTGTTAGACTTGCTTCTCAGTCAATAAGTTCAACCGTTTCAGCTGGTATTTATACCCTTGCCAGTATAGGTGCTTCATCGTCAACAGCTATTAACACTGCTGAAATAATTGAAAAAATTGACAAATTATTTGATGTTTTCAACTCATCCCAATTTAAAGCAAAAGCATCCAGAAGGCCATTTTTTGCAAGAAAGGAGCAAATAGATTTTCTAAACGAAATGAAATCTTTTTTTGAAAATATTACTTTTTTTGATAGCTCAATTAATGTGACAAAGAAAATGAGATTTATAAATGGATGGCAACAGAATATACATGCTCTAATTGATATTTTTAGTGACTTAAAAGAAGAAGGTATTACATTTCTTCTCACAAGAAACCTTAATCAAGATTGTTTAGAAAACACATTTGCTGTGTTACGCAATCGAGGAGGAAATAATAAGTTGCTGACTCCTTTTCAATTCACATGTGCTTTCAAAAGGTCGTTTGCGGGCAAGTATATGGAGGACATTACCTAAGGAAACTGCGAGCCAACTATAAATTTGGAACTGCCGCATATTGATATCCATATTAAATCAAACGAAGAAAAAAAAGACGAAGTAATTTACGCTTTTGAAACCGAATCTGACTACAAAACTGTTGATTTTGGTTGTCAAAATGCTTTTTATTATTTTGCGGGCTATATTTTGAAAAAATACCGTCAAAACCATAAGTGTGAAGTGGAACTGAGCCAGCAACCTAATATTTCCTCCATATTCACAGATTTTAAAGAATTTGATGGTGCGAATTTAACACGACCACAACAAGATTTTTTAGATGCATTAGAGAGTCTCGAACAAAAATTTATAACTAATTTTCCAAATTTATATTTTTGTAATAATTTTGAAATGAAAATGTTTGATATTTTAAAAAATGAATTTGATTACAATTGCTGTAAGAACCAAAATAAGGACTTTATTATAAAGTTTTTTATTCGAGTTTGAGTATACCATATCCTCAAGAATTTCAATGCAACTATGAAAAAATCTAGCAATAAGCATAAATATTTAAGCGTTACACATATGTAAAACATTATTTATAAGACCTAAATAAAATTACTCTAAAAAATGATATACATTACATATGCCTTTATTTTTCGGAACACCCTATGCTACAGTCAAAAGAAAAATTCTTTTTCTTCCTTCTCTTTTACACTGTAACACTTCTTATTACCATCTATTTCTCGTGTTTGTGTGACATAGCGGTAATTTAAAATATGAACTCAGAACGAAAATTTGGAGAGTGTCCCTACTCATTATTAGATATACTCTGGTTTTGGTTGCCTTCCTTATTTTGATTTTTTTTGATACATATATTGAACGCATGTGTGTATGTCATGTATCCATAGATATATGTATATGGCAAAAGGGTAAGTTTCAATTTCGGTCTTTTTGTTGTTTGTTGATTGTTTCTTTGTTGTCCTATGCAAAACGTAAGTTGCGTATTTTGTGAACTTAAACAGGTGTAGGTAGGTACTCATGTAAATAATTTCGATACAAAAAAGAGGCTCGGATGTGACCCACACTGATAACTTACTATTGATGCCCACTTAAATTTTTCAAAATTTATTTTTTTTATTTGTAAAAATTGTATTAGTAAGTAAGTATGCAAAAATATACATTTAAGCTGTTTTCTGTGGAAATAGATGTATCGAAAAGTTAAATTAATATATTTTGAAAGAAGTTTGGTTTCTCTCAAATAAACATTGTCTTAAATTGTTACAAAACATTAACAACAATATTTCTATGGGATGAAACAACTTTAAAGTCAATATCTTTCTTTATTCAATCTAATTTATAAATTCAATTAGGTTAATCATTTTTTTATTTCTTTTTTTTTTTGCTTAAGGTTTTTAGTTTTCTGTAAAATAAAAAATTGTTGTTAATAACAACAATTTGTACAATTTCTTTCTTTCTTTTTTCTTTCTCCTTTACCCGATATTTCAGTTTAAGAATCAATTTCACGTTTTTTTAGTACTTTTTTTTAGGTTTAAATTAAAGAAAAAACTATCGGTTGATTAACTTTTTATTTTAAACTATATTTTAAACATTTTTTGTATTAAATTAAATAAGTTTGAAGTCAATATCTTTCTCTGTTTTCAAGATGCTTTAGTAGAAACTATTTTTACCAGTTTTTAGTAGTTTTCTAAAAAAAATAGTTAATTGGGATGTTAAAATAGGTCTGTTAAGTTTTGTTTAGAAGTTTGTATATGTTTAATACATCACTGCTCTTAGCCTATTTAAGCAAAGGTGGTTTTATAAAAAGTTTAAGAGAAAATTTTTGGCCTTGACAATTAAAAATAAAATATCGTAAGTATTTATAATTATTTATTTTATTATTGATCTTTTATAAAATTGCCTTTGCTTAAATAGTTTCCAGGGGTCACGAACGTGGACGTGGCAGAATATCGACCCCCACCCACCTACCACCCGCTGAATTGTACATTTATATATATATATGTAAATTGGTTATGTATTTGTTTTTTTTTATTGTTTTTGTTTGAGCTACGCGTTCATAACATTCATTAATTTTTTTATTTTAGTTCTAGGATTTTTATACTTTTTATCTTTTGTGTCAATTACCCATTTACAATTTTTCCAAAGTAAGACTTTTATTAAAAAATGTATGATGTCAATTTTATTTGCATAGCATTCATCGGAATCATCGAACCAGCTAGGATATTGTCTGTTTGTTGCGTTTATACATTCTCTTACAATGTTTTCTTTTAATCTCGATATAAAAGGTGTTTTTTTTGAAGAAAGTTGTAAATATTTTTACGTGAAGACTACAGACTTGGAAAAAATTTTCAGAAGGCCATATAAGAACCGTATTTTCTTTTGAGGTTTCGTATTCTCTCAATTTAATTAATATTTCCGTTAAATCAAATTGAAGCTTATCTTTTGACATTTGTTGAATACAGTTTTCACAGATACTATTCATTTTTTTCATCGATTTAAAAAGGCAATAGCCTGCATAGTATCTGGTAGCAAGATCGTCGATTTCCGGCACCTTTATCAATATCGTGTCTTCAGGCGGTAAAGCATTTAATTTATTATCAATATTCATGTCGTTTTCTATATTCTCAAATGATTCACTCTCCGGTAGCTCATACGAAATCGATATTTGTTCCTCAGCATTGGTTTGTAAAATAGCATTCCAATCAACTTTAAGATATTCTGTATCGTCTTCTTCACAGTTTGAACATTTAGATTTGAATACAAATTTCATAGCTATAACTTTTGCTAGAAGGGAGCCAAATTCAGCAGCATTCGGATTACTTTTATTAACATTTCTTGCTCTTATCTTTCCAAATAAATTTTCTAAGGGATCTTGGTTAAATTTGTTAATATTTAAACAATATAAATCATTATGGTCTATATATAATGCTTTTTGTATTTGCAAAATGCTCTCAATACTTAAGGCAAAACCTTTGAAACAAAACGCTTTGTTTCTTGAATTAATAAGCTGAATGTTGAGAATATATGTTTTCATTTCTCTTATGAATATTAGATTTTGATCATTTTTTTTAATAGCTGGTATTCAAATCTAAATGTTCAAACTGTGAAGAAGACGATACAGAATATCTTAAAGTTGATTGGAATGCTATTTTACAAACCAATGCTGAGGAACAAATATCGATTTCGTATGAGCTACCGGAGAGTGAATCATTTGAGAATATAGAAAACGACATGAATAAAGATAAGCTTCAATTTGATTTAACGGAAATAAAGGGTGTCCCAAAATTAACGCAAGATTTGAATTAAATAGAAAACGCCGTTTTTAGTGTTTTGATAGTTATATTTTTATTGACTCGTAAAGTACATAGGATAGGGTTATGTGTTGTGCTATATTTATTTTTCTGAGCTGCACGATTCTCAGTTGGGTTTTTTCCTGTAAATTCGTGTTATGTTTTTTCTTGTGTCAAGTTTCTTAAAATAAAAAAAGACGTATTGTTTTCGGTAACAGAAGTGTACCTTTTTGTTTTTTCTTTATTTTCACTTTTTATAATATATATTTAAGTCTAAGAATTACTTTAGTATTAACAATTTAGTCTTAACAATTAGTCTTAACGATTGACAAGATTAACAGATTTATTTTTAAGAATTATACATTTCAAAAGAATTAGCACAATTTATAATTATCGAAAACGAAGTCCAAGAAAAGATATAGTAAGACGACCGAACGATCCGAATTCAAGATACAGAGTAAAACGTCGATGGCTCGTCACCCGACACGACGAAACAGAAAAATGCAACATGAGCACAAGTGTGCTTGTTTGTGGTTGCTATAGGGTTCAATGCACGTTTAATGGGTTTGAAAAGGGAGTGCATTGATTGTTGAATAAAGGAAATGGAAAACGATGAACTGGGAATTTTGGGTTTTGGTTTCAGTGTAGCAGGCAAAGAAATTGGAGAAGTTTAATGGATTGAAAAAGTGAATGGGTTTGGTTTAAGTGGAGCGATCGTTGATCGCGTGGTTGACAACATTGGAGTTGAATGGAGTTTTTGTAGGTAATTAAAAGGAAATGATGAATATGGGAATTATAAGTGGGTCGGATATTGGTCAATCAAATCAAAAGGAAATGATGACTGTGGGAATTTGAAGTGGCAATGGGTTGAATTGGTCAATCAAAGGAAATGATGACTGTGGGAATTTGAAGTGGCAATGGGTTGAATTGTAGCGGGATAAGAAAGGATGATGAGGGAATGTTGTGAAGTACGCACTTTACAACACCTCCCCCCTTAAGAACGAAACTTGTACCTTGGAGTGGTGCGAGTTTCGGCTTTGCTGTGAGAAGATGGAATTGGGAGTGAACGAGATAGATTTGATGGGGCTAAACGAGGTTTTGGTATTGGTACAGTTTCTACCGATGTTACTGAGGTTGAATCAACTTTTATTTCTGGCATTGGTAGTGATTCCGTTTCTTTTTTGTTATGAACTGAGTTCTTTCTCATATTCCGCATTAGCAATATTATTATAACTATGAATACGGCGAAAATCATTAAAAGGAATAACACGATTGAAGTGTTTTTATTTTCATTATCGGTGTTCGAATATACAAACTGAGAATTTTGTAGGTTGTCTATATTCCTACTGATAGAATTGAGGTCTTCAATCTGATTATGTATATTAAAAGACTTTGTAGCATAACTGGGGATTTTCTCAAATTGAGGTGGTGTTATATTGAATGAAAGGTAAGGATTTGATGAAATAAAGTTAAGATTAGTTTTTGTTTCGAAATTTGTTTTGGAGCTTAAGGATTGATATCTTGTGTTTGCAATACAGTTTGGTTGGATTTTAAGAATACCAGTTGCATTTATGTTTATTTGCGAGTTAAGATTTTGGCATTTAATCATAAGATTTTCTGGATTTGGGGAAACGAAAATCCAAGAATTGGAGTCTGCTAGCTGTAGGAAAATGGGGTGATATATTTGCATTAACTGAATATTACAATTACTGATTTTACTTGGAAGAATGGAAAGTAAATCCAGTTCGCAGGCACTGCTTGAAGATGTGAAAAGGATAGGTGCGTTTCTTTCGCATAGATAATTATTTTTTGTAGTTGTTTGACATTTGTCTAAGTCATGGTTATCATAGAGAAAGTATGATTGTTTTTCTGAGTCAACGATAAGAAAAGGTTTTTCAGGGATTATAATTGCATAGGTTTTGTTTTCGATGAGATTTGGTATACTAGTCATTTTATAAACGTTATAGTTTTTGGAAGAAGTAAGAGGAATTCTTAATACAAAATTTATTTGGTTGTCAATGTAGTAAACATGAGTTTCTAAGAGATTAAAAAGTGTGTCTATATATTGCTCTTGTAGAGGAAGTGGTAAACGATTTTCTTCTGGAAGGAGTAATTGTATCTTTTTAATTTCCTCTGTGAGTTTAGAAGGATCAATAAGATATGGGTGAAGTTTTCCATGGGCTGCGGAGTAAATAGCGTCCAGGAGGTGATCTTTGGTTGAATAGTAGTATTCTGACAAGGAGTTGAACATCGTAAAAAGTTCGTTTAGGTGAAGAAAGGATTTATTTATTATGTTATTACTATTTGAGTTGTTGCTTATTTGATTTATGATTTTACTGGTTTCTTCAATCTTTTCTTCTATTTTAATAATTTGGTCGTTTGTAAGGTTTAATTGATGGATGATATTTTTTGATATTGAAATTTGTTTTTCGTTTAATTGGGATTCATAATGTTGTTGTTGGTTAAGTTTATTTATATGACGAGAAAAAGTTTTTGCATCCTCGTCGTCGAGGGTGCCAAACAATTGTTTGGATATAGAACCAATAGCATTTATTAATCCTCTCTTTTGTATTCGAGATTTTATGGTGGTTCCTAAGTATTTGTTAATAATTTGATCCTGAGATTTAATTCGATCAAGGACTAACGTAGAAAGGGTAGGAAGGGATTCGCATTGGGATAAGTTTTCGTGTGAAGAAAGAAGTTGTTTACAAGAAGAAAGAATTTTTTCATAGGTCAGTAAGATTGAGTTATATTGGAAGTTCAGTTCGGTAAGGTTAGTATATATGAGTAAGTTCCAATGGTTAGAGAAAAGCTTAAGGTTACCAACGTGTTCGTAATATATTCCTGTCTTGTTTTTCAAATCGATGGTTTCATACAGTTGTTCGTTGTTGATCATCATTTGGTAACTCAAGATTATTTTAAAGATGAAAATCACGATTATAGGTTTCTCCATTTCTGGAAAGAATATTGAGATTGAAGTTTTTTAATTAACTTGAAAAAATTTTGAGTCTATTGTTGTGGACTTTAACTATTTTATTTTTAATTTTAATGTCGGAGTTTACTCCTGACTTAGATAAGATTTCGTAAGGTCCTGACCAAAGAGGAAGAAGCTTTTTATTTTTATTTTTAGGATTACTTTCATTTTTAAGTAGAACAAGAGTTCCTATTTGAAAGTCTCCAGGATTTTGTTTTTTATCGTACTGTAGTTTTGAAGATTCCTTACTCTTCAGAAGTTTATCTCTAGCGATTTGATGACAATGTTGAAGCCTTGATTTAAGTTCGTTGGCATACAAATCGTAATTGTAGCAAATTTCTGGATTTTTTGTTACGCTAGAAGGAAGTTCAACCTGTCTACCATACATGAGTTCGAACGGAGTAAATGACGTTGAAGTGTTCGGGATCGTGTTATGGACGAAAACGGCATATTTTATCCAATTATCCCAATCATTTTGAGATTTATTGATAAAACAACGGAGATATTCCACGAAGTTTCTGTGACTTCTTTCGCAAGAGCCATTTGATTGAGGTCGGTATGCAGTAGTTTGGAGTTTATTAATTTTAAGAAGTTTGCATACATTTTTGAATATGTCGCTTAGGAAGTTTTGGCCTTGATCTGACAAAACGTATTTGGGTGTGCCATAACGAAATATTATTTCTTTGACAAATGCTTCGGCGATTGTATTTGCCTCTTGATTTGGTAAAGGAATTGCATCAGTGTATTTTGTAAGGTCATCGATGAATGTTAAAAGATATTTATTATTATTATTAGTTATAGGGTAGGGACCCACGATATCGATAGAAATTTTTTCGAAGGGGTATTTGGAAGTTGAAGTTATAACCATAGGTTCCATGGTATATTTTGTTACTTTGTTTTTCTGACAGAGTTCGCAATTTTTAATATAGTTTTTTATATCTTGAAACATATTTTTCCAACTATGATATAATTTTATACGTTTAAAGGTTCTGTTGACACCACAGTGTCCTCCAATGGGATTTGAATGAAATTCCTTAAGAATAGTTTTGATTTCATTTTCTGTCAGATCTGGTTTTGATGAAGGAATATTCGAAGAATTAGTAGTTATGACTAAAGGCATTGTACAAGAATTGGAATTCGTATTTTTATTTGAAGAATTTGAACAAGAATTAGGAATTGATTTTGAACAGGAATTAGGAATTGATTTTGAACAAGAATTAGAATTTGTATTTTTATTTGAAGACTTTGAACAAGAATTAGGAATTGATTTTGAACAAGAATTAGAATTTGTATTTTTATTTGAAGACTTTGAACAAGAATTAGGAATTGAAGATGTTGAAGACGAACTTGAATTTATGGATGGGGGACAAGAATTAGTAATTGACATAGAAGAAGACGAATTTGTATTTGCTGGTGAAGAACAAGATTTAGGATTGGACGATGTAGAAAAGGAGTTAGTATTTTCGGACGATGTAGGAGACGATATAGTAAATGGGTTAGGAGACGAATTAGAAGATGTTGCAGAAGACGAATCTTGAGAAGAATTAGAAGACGGTTTTGTATCTGAACGAAGAGTCATTTTTGCAATTCTGCTTAGGCAATCTGCATTTGTATTTTGTTCACCTTTTTTGTGAATGATTTCATATTCAAACTCCTCGAGCTGTAGGCGATATCTCATCATTCTAGAATTTATGTCTTTACAATTGTGTATATAAACTAGCGGTTTATGATCAGTGTAAAGTTGAAATTTTCTTCCATACAGATATGGTCGAAAATGTTTAACTGACCAAACGATAGCCAAAAGTTCTTTATCTGTAGTAGAATAATTTTTTTCACTTTTATTAAGAGTCCGTGATGCATAAGAGATAGGAAGGTCATTACCAACTTCACCTTGTGAAAGGACACTACCAATAGCAAAGTCACTAGCATCCGTTGTAAGAATGAAGTTTTTAGTAAAATCGGGATATTGGAGGTGTGGTGGATTAATAAGTTTTTCTTTTAATCTATGAAAAGAATTTGAACAAAGAGGAGTCCAGTCGAAGCGAACATCCTTTCGTAAAAGATTAGTAAGAGGTTTAGAAATTTTTGCAAAATCTTTTATGAAGCGCCGATAATAACCTGCAAGACCCAGGAAGCTTTTTATTTCTTTTGCGTTCTTGGGTTTTGCGAAATTTTTCACACATTCGATTTTTTGTGGATCAGGTTTAATACCGGATTCGTTTATGACATGTCCCAAATAAGTGAGCTCAGTTCGCAAAAATTGGCATTTATCGGGTTGCAGTTTTAGATTATGCATTTTAAGACGTTCGAAGATTTCTCTTAATTTTGAATTGTGTTCTTCTAAAGTCTTACCATAGACCACAATGTCATCCATATAAACGAAAGTTTTT
The DNA here is from genome assembly GCA_920104205.1 of Eupeodes latifasciatus. Lineage (NCBI taxonomy): Eukaryota > Metazoa > Arthropoda > Insecta > Diptera > Syrphidae > Eupeodes > Eupeodes latifasciatus. The sequence continues at coordinate 285,220,206 of OV049924.1, forward strand.
ATACCTTGAAGTCCAGTCAAAACATTATTCATTAACCTTTGGAAGGTGGCTGGGGCACCTTTTAATCCATAGGGCATTCTAATGAATTCGTAATGACCAAAAGGAGAAGAGAAAGCGGTCTTTTCTCTATCTTCCGGGCGAACTTCGATTTGATGGAAGCCACTGGCTAGATCTAAAGTTGAGAAGAACTTTGAACTCCCTAACTGATCCAGAATATCAGTAATGTTAGGTAATGGAAATGCGTCACCGACAGTTTTGTCGTTGAGTTTGCGAAAATCGACAACGATTCTCCATTTCTTGTTACCATCTTTATCAGGTTTTTTCGGAACGACAATTAGTGGGAAATTCCACGGGCTATTCGATGGTTGGATAATATTATCGTCCATCATCTCATGTATTTGTTTATCCACTTCTTGTCGTTGTGCTTCCGGCAACCTGTAGGGTTTTATATATGTAGGTGTAGCATCTTGTGTTATGATAGGATGTTGTACAGAGGAGGTATGGGTTAATTTATCTCCTTTTATAAAAAATAAGTCACTGTACAAGCAGCATAAATCTAAAATAGAGTCCTTTTCGTTTTTGGTCATGTGATCAGTCACGACTAGGTCTTGTATAGTTTTAATTCTTTCATAAGAAGCAGGATAGTGTTGAATTTGCAAAATATTGTAATTAGAGACTTCGTCAAATACTATATCATCAGTATTAAACTCAATGGGGGATTCAGAGGAGTTAACGACGGATATGTAAGAGATAGAACTATTGGCAGGAGTAATGCTATTGCCAATATATAATCCATTGGGGAATTGCTGGGAGAGGCATATACTATCCACATTAATTTCCTTGAGGATTGGAACAATGATTTCGGATCTAGGAGGAATATTAACTACATTAGAAGGAATAAGATCATAGTCGATTAGGTAGTTTTCCCATGAGAAGGTAAGTATTTTGGTTCCATAATTTATTTGAGCTTTATGGTCATCCAAGAAATTGTTACCTATTATTCCATCGGTACTGATGGGAAAGTTTTTATCTACTACATGGAAAGGGTAAGAAATTGTAACTTTTTTAGGAAGATTAATAAGAAGTTGTATAACCCCTTGGGTACGGATAACAGAATCAGTTATACCAGATAGGGAATGAATTATATTAGAGTCGATTGGTAGTTCTGGTTTTATTTTATCTATTTTAATCAGACAAATTTCACTACCGCCATCGATTAGAAATTTAGAAGGTTTAGAATTTAGCAAGGTTTCAGAAGAAAGTTTAATTGAATCTACTCTACTTATGTATATTATTTTTTAAATTTATGTGTAGGATGTGGCGAGAGGAGATTAAGTTTGGGTCCAAAGCCTGCCACTGGTTTCGGCCTCTGAACGGTTTTCCGAATGTTTGTTTACAGTTGAGGAGGAATTTGAATTAGAATTAGAATTAGTATTATTATTATTTTTTTTATTATTATTATATTCCCTTTTTCGACATTCGTTTATATGATGCCTGAGATTCTTACAGTAACTACAAGTAATAGTTACTTTCCTTACCTCACTTTTGAATGAAGGAAGCTGTTCCTTATTTTTCTTTAGATAGCACTGTTCGACGTTATGACCAGTTTTCTTACAAAAATTACAAGAGATTGGATTTTTAAGTTTTGATTGAAACGGGTTATATAAGGTAGTTTGGTTATTATATGAAAAGGCACTTTTTTATTCTAGTACGGCAGCTTCTATGGCTTCCGTCAGGGTAGTAAATCTAGAAGCTTTGATGATGAGGCTTATTTTAGGATTAAGACCTCTCTCAAAAGCCTTTAGAGCTGTTTTACTGTTGAGATTGATAATAACGCTTGAACTTTCGGCGCCTTCACTAGCTATACAAGCATCATTCAAATTAGCTAAAGTCTGTTCCAATCTATTGGAATAAGCACGCACTGTCTCGTTTGTTCTTTGCTTTATGTGTATCAGTTCTAATTGGAGTTGGGACAGAGATTTGGTTTCTAAAAATTGTTGAACTAGTTTTTCCTTAAGGGATTCCCAGGTGGTGAATTCTGTGTATTTGACTATATTGTAAGCTGGGCCAGTAAGTTTAGTTTTAATAATTAGGAGAAGGATAGGAATTTCGGCAGTGGTGATATCTTCGGATATCAAATCGCACGCATTTAGGAATTTGTGTAAATTTGCTCTGTTCCCATCAAATTCGGGGATTAATTTTAGAGCGAAAGATCGGTCGAGTTTTTTTTTTCTGTTTCGGTTTCAAGAATAGAATTAGAGGTCTCAGAGGAAGAGGAGTTTTCGACAGTACTAGAATCGGATTCTTCGCAGTCGGATATTTCTATAGTCTTACTTTCGGACATAAACTGATTATATTATAATCATAAGTATTAAAAAAAAAATTAATTCGAATTCATAAAATTTTAGGTTGATAAAGTAATGATAATAATAAATTATATTAATTGATAAAAGTAAATTAAGTGATAAAAGTAATAAAATATATATATTTTTGTTTACAATATAATTTTTTTTGAAATAATTTTCTTTTTCTTGCCTCTATAAGAATTAGTATGCTGGTGGGTAAAGATGTAAGTTGTTTAAAGATGAATGGTTGATATATAATGGTTGGATTAAAGATGAATGATAGAGATGGTAGTTGGTTTAAAGATGATTAATAGTCTTTTATTATTGTTTCTGTAGTTTGTAGGTTTCACTTGTTTTTATTTTGTTTGTATTAGTTTTTTAAGATAATCAGACTTTTTTTTTTTTTGTTCACTGTTTCAATGATTTTTTTTTTTTTTTTTTTAAACTGATTCGATTGTTATATTTTTTTTGTTTGTTTGTAAGGAGTATCACTTGGCACTAAACACTTTCCAGGCAAACCCCACATCTGACACCAATTTTTTGTTGTGCTATATTTATTTTTCTGAGCTGCACGATTCTCAGTTGGGTTTTTTCCTGTAAATTCGTGTTATGTTTTTTCTTGTGTCAAGTTTCTTAAAATAAAAAAAGACGTATTGTTTTCGGTAACAGAAGTGTACCTTTTTGTTTTTTCTTTATTTTCACTTTTTATAATATATATTTAAGTCTAAGAATTACTTTAGTATTAACAATTTAGTCTTAACAATTAGTCTTAACGATTGACAAGATTAACAGATTTATTTTTAAGAATTATACATTTCAAAAGAATTAGCACAATTTATAATTATCGAAAACGAAGTCCAAGAAAAGATATAGTAAGACGACCGAACGATCCGAATTCAAGATACAGAGTAAAACGTCGATGGCTCGTCACCCGACACGACGAAACAGAAAAATGCAACATGAGCACAAGTGTGCTTGTTTGTGGTTGCTATAGGGTTCAATGCACGTTTAATGGGTTTGAAAAGGGAGTGCATTGATTGTTGAATAAAGGAAATGGAAAACGATGAACTGGGAATTTTGGGTTTTGGTTTCAGTGTAGCAGGCAAAGAAATTGGAGAAGTTTAATGGATTGAAAAAGAGAATGGGTTTGGTTTAAGTGGAGCGATCGTTGATCGCGTGGTTGACAACATTGGAGTTGAATGGAGTTTTTGTAGGTAATTAAAAGGAAATGATGAATATGGGAATTATAAGTGGGTCGGATATTGGTCAATCAAATCAAAAGGAAATGATGACTGTGGGAATTTGAAGTGGCAATGGGTTGAATTGGTCAATCAAAGGAAATGATGACTGTGGGAATTTGAAGTGGCAATGGGTTGAATTGTAGCGGGATAAGAAAGGATGATGAGGGAATGTTGTGAAGTACGCACTTTACAACATATGTATGGAATAACACATCGGACAAATGGCCTCCACGGCTTTGCATGCACATGCGCACTCTTTTGTTGAAATTTTCCATGACCATTCTGCATAAATGTGGCTGAATTTCGTTGATGCAGCGTTGAATCTCCTCCTTTAATGCACGGGTGGTTGTGGGCTTGTTGACATAGACTTGTGATTTCAAATAACCCCATAAAAAGAAGTCTAATGGTGTTAAATCACACGATCTAGGAGGCCAATTTTGATCACCGAAACGAGAGAGTACACGACCTGGAAATGTCTCATGCAGTAATTGAATTGTTTTACGGGTTGTATGACATGTGGCACCGTCTTGTTGAAACCACATATTGGACACATCAATATCATTCAATTTTGGCAGAAAGAACTGTGTAATCATGTCGCGATATCGAGCACCAGTAACAGTCACTGCTTGACCAGCATCATTTTCAAAAAAATATGGCCCAATAATGCCTCCAGCCCAAAATCCACACCATACAGTCACGCGTTGTGGATGCATTTGTTTTTCGACAATCACATGTGGGTTCTCCGAACCCCAAATGCGGCAATTTTGGCGATTGACAAAGCCATCAAGATGAAAATGTGCTTCATCGCTTAGGATGATTTTGCTCGAAAAATCAGGGTCCATTTGTTGATGTTCAATAATCCATTCAACGAACTCTCTTCTCTGTCCATGGTCATTAGGCTTCAATTGTTGTGTTAATTGAATTTTGTAAGCATGAAGAGACAGATCTTTGGTGAGTATACGCTGTAGAGAGGTTCTTGAAATTTGCAATTCTTGTCCACGACGTCGAATTGAGGTTCCTGGATTGTCAGCAACACTCTCACGCACTGCTTCGACATTCACATTTGAACGGCTTGTTTTTGGACGACCAGTGTGTTTGGCGTCTCCAACGGATCCAGTCTCCATGAATTTTTCAATTAATCTCTTCACAGTTGACGAAGTTAAAACACTATTCCCACCATATTTTGTATGAAATTTTCAAACTGCAGCCGCCAAGCTTTCACTATTTTTGAAATATTCTTTAATAATGAAGACACGTTGTTCTATCGTGTAACGCTCCATTTTTAATAACCCTATACTGTTAGCTGTCAAATTGCTTTTTTTCAGGGTTGCCAACACTTCACTGCACAAATGGCGGCAAATTCAAATCTTGCGTTAATTTTGGGACACCCTTTATTAATTAAATTGAGAGAATACGAAACCTCAAAAGAAAATACGGTTCTTATATGGCCTTCTTAAAATTTTTTGCAAGTCTGTAGTCTTCACGTAAAAATATTTACAACTTTCTTCAAAAAAACACCTTTTATATCGAGATTAAAAGAAAACATTGTAAGAGAATGTATAAACGCAACAAACAGACAATATCCTAGCTGGTTCGATGATTCCGATGAATGCTATGCAAATAAAATTGACATCATACTTTTTTAATAAAAGTCTTACTTTGGAAAAATTGTAAATGGGTAATTGACACAAAAGATAGAAAGTATAAAAATCCTAGAACTAAAATAAAAAAATTAATGAATGTTATGAACGCGTAGCTCAAACAAAAACAATAAAAAAAAAACAAATACATAACCAATTTACATATATATATATAAATGTACAATTCAGCGGGTGGTAGGTGGGTGGGGGTCGATATTCTGCCACGTCCACGTTCGTGACCCCTGGAAACTATTTAAGCAAAGGCAATTTTATAAAAGATCAATAATAAAATAAATAATTATAAATACTTACGATATTTTATTTTTAATTGTCAAGGCCAAAAATTTTCTCTTAAACTTTTTATAAAACCACCTTTGCTTAAATAGGCTAAGAGCAGTGATGTATTAAACATATACAAACTTCTAAACAAAACTTAACAGACCTATTTTAACATCCCAATTAACTATTTTTTTTAGAAAACTACTAAAAACTGGTAAAAATAGTTTCTACTAAAGCATCTTGAAAACAGAGAAAGATATTGACTTCAAACTTATTTAATTTAATACAAAAAATGTTTAAAATATAGTTTAAAATAAAAAGTTAATCAACCGATAGTTTTTTTCTTTAATTTAAACCTAAAAAAAAGTACTAAAAAAACGTGAAATTGATTCTTAAACTGAAATATCGGGTAAAGGAGAAAGAAAAAAGAAAGAAAGAAATTGTACAAATTGTTGTTATTAACAACAATTTTTTATTTTACAGAAAACTAAAAACCTTAAGCAAAAAAAAAGAAATAAAAAAATGATTAACCTAATTGAATTTATAAATTAGATTGAATAAAGAAAGATATTGACTTTAAAGTTGTTTCATCCCATAGAAATATTGTTGTTAATGTTTTGTAACAATTTAAGACAATGTTTATTTGAGAGAAACCAAACTTCTTTCAAAATATATTAATTTAACTTTTCGATACATCTATTTCCACAGAAAACAGCTTAAATGTATATTTTTACATACTTACTTACTAATACAATTTTTCCAAATAAAAAAAATAAATTTTGAAAAATTTAAGTGGGCATCAATAGTAAGTTATCAGTGTGGGTCACATCCGAGCCTCTTTTTTGTATCGAAATTATTTACATGAGTACCTACCTACACCTGTTTAAGTTCACAAAATACGCAACTTACGTTTTGCATAGGACAACAAAGAAACAATCAACAAACAACAAAAAGACCGAAATTGAAACTTACCCTTTTGTCATATACATATATCTATGGATACATGACATACACACATGCGTTCAATATATGTATCAAAAAAAATCAAAATAAGGAAGGCAACCAAAACTAAGCCTCATACGCTCACCAGCGGCGCACGTACATTTGCATCAGTGTTACCATAGGAATCCATACAAATTATTTTTAAAATGTCTTGCACCTAACTCATCTTCTCTTCCTTTCTTAAATGTATTTTCAACATATATGTATATTGTTTTATTTGATATAGTAAAATATAACATGGAAAAATTAATAACTATGGTTTTTATTTTCATATTCAATAATAAATAGCAGCTTTTTGTGCTTGAAGATCAACTGACAAAAAGCTTTTTGTCAGTTGATAGCCAAGGAGTAGTGAAAAAAATATGGGACATTTTCTTCTATGGGGATGAGACATCTGTATAGTTTCTTATCTGTGGTATAATCTTCGAAAATATACATAGTAAAAAAAAATCGGATATTTATCTTCGTCAATATTAAACCAACGTGGGACGCGAACCCACTTAAGGATCAACTAGCCGGGCATACAAACATGCAAATTAGTCAGATAAGTATTTCTTTAAACAAAATCTATGACACGAACAGATACTTTGTGGTATGTTTTATTTTAATTCCAGGATTTTACAGGCGTATGTCTTTCGCATGGAAGATGCCGATGGCTTTTCCAGCTCTACTTTCCAACTCATACATACAGTTGCCAATAACCTTCCGGACTCGGCATTTTACAAACTTGGGAAGAAGTTTGGCGTTGATTCCTGAAGAAAACTTGATTTGAGCAAAATTCCTATGAAAAACTTCTTGTCCTTCGCGGTTAGTTATATGCTTTGCTCTAGCGTTATAAGTATTTTTAGACTTAACGTGTGCCCTGAAAAGATGCTCTGACATCGTCTGTCTGGCAAGCGCAGTTTTCAGTGCATTCGGCAGGACTAACATCTCCGGGTCTCCTAAAGCTTTCAATTCACGCAGAATCTTGTAGGACAAGCCATGATTCACCATATTCTGGCCAAAAAGGGCGAAGTATGGTTGGCAACCTAAGGAATCATGAACATCGGATCTGAGAGCACACGCTATACTGGACAAATATGTATCCCAGTCGTTTTGCTCTTTCGATATCAGGACCCTGAGCTTGCTTAGTACGCTGCGGTTGACCCGCTCGGAAATGTTAGCCTGTGGAGAATACAAAGCCGTTCGCACATGCTGTATGCCGTAGTTTGCCAAGAATTTTTTGAATTCTTTGGATACGAACTGACGTCCGTTGTCAGATTGGATCTTTTCAGGGGTGCCGAAAGTATGAAATATATCAACTTCTAGAAACTGGATGATTCTAGAAGATGTTGCTTTTGACATCGCCTTAAGAAAGGTAAATTTCGTGAAATGATCCACTACAATAAAGACATAAACATTACCTCGTTTTGTACGAGGGTAAGGTCCTAAAAAATCTACATATAAACGTTGCATAGGTCTTTCAGTAACTGTTTGAGTTGTGATAGGTGGACGAAGAGTTCTGTTTGGAGCTTTCACCATTTTACAAACATCGCACTCTTTCACATAATTTTTCACGTCTTTGAGCATTTTAGTCCAATAGAATTTGGCTTTGATGCGAGCATAGGTTTTCGCAAAACCGCTATGACAGCTCAACTTAGTGTCGTGTGCCAGTTCGATGCATTGTCGCGTTAGTGCTTCGGGTACCCAAAGTCGCCATAACGAGTCCTCCTCGTCTACTTCACCTGTCCTAAACCCAACCCTTTTATAAATAAATTTTCCTGATACCACTAGATCAGGAAGTTCAGATTGATTAGTGTTGATGTTCTCTCTCAGCAGGGAATATTGCGTCGAATCAAACTCAACCGAATTCAGGTCAATTTCACCACACATCACAGTTTCATCTTCTACGGTTACTTTTGCAGCAATCTCTTCCATATCCATCCTGGACAGCGAGTCAGGTACTATAGTGAGGGATCCCTTTCGGTGTTCAATTTTAAAATTGTAACCTTGTAGTTCCAAGCTCCATCTAGCTAATCTGCCGCTGAGTTCCTTCATTGACATTAGCCATTTTAGACTAGAATGGTCCGTTATTACGGTGAAAGGTAATCCGTCAACATAGGGCCTAAATTTGCGTATACTCAGGACGGCTGCAAGACATTCCTGCTCGGTAACCGTATAATTTTTCTGCGATTTGTTTAGCTTCTTCGACATGTAGGCTATCGGTTTTTCGTTTTCGTTCTCATCCAACTGAAAGAGAAAACCACCCACACCCTCTGAAGATGCATCACACTGAATCGTAAATGGTTTTTTGAAATCGGGTTGCGCTAACACTGGTGCAGATGAAAGTGCTGTTTTCAACTTGTGAAATGCCTCTAGGGCTTCAGGCGTCAATTCAAATTTAGCTTTCTTTTTTAAGCAGTCCGTAAGTGGTGCTGCCAAGTCGGCATAATTTCTTATGAACCGCCTGTACTATCCGGTCATTCCCAAAAATCTTCGAACTTGTCGGACGCTAGTAGGTACTGGGAAATTGACCATAGCCTCGATTTTGTCAGGATTAGTTTGTAATATACCCTGACCAACTATAAAACCTAAAAATTTAATTTCTCGCATGCAGAACTTGCTTTTATCGAGGTTAATAGTGAGATTCGCTCGACGTAGACAAGCAGCTTCTTCGCTAATGATGCGCATGTGGGACTCAAAATCGGAAGTGCAGATCAAAAGATCGTCTAGATAGACGAAAACATTTTCGCGGAGAGAACCGGGTATGACTTGATCGATCACACGACACATCGTTTGGCCCGCATTGCTCAACCCAAAAGGCATCACCTTGAAGTGATAAAGAGGCCTACCCGGAACTGTGAATGCGGTCTTCTCGCGAGATTTCTCATCGAGAGGAATTTGCCAATAAGCATCCTTCAAGTCTATACCGGTTATAAATCTCGTGTCTTTGATCCGGCTGAGTAACCCCTCCACATGTGGTAACGGATACGCATCCTTAACGGTAACTGCATTGACTTTGCGAAAATCCAACCAGAGACGAACCTTGCCTGGTTTCCTCACTAAAACCACCATACATCACCGATAACATCAAGCTCTAGCATGCGGTGTAATTCCTTATAAACTTCCTCTTGACGAACTGGAGACAAAGGGTAGTGTCGAGACTTTATAGGAGCGGCATTCTCGGTGTCAACAACATGACACCCAAGATTGGTTTTTCCTAATCCTAACACTACGAAGTTAGGATATAAGTTTTTGACTCTTTCCAGTTTTAGGTTTTGTTCTGGAGAAAGATCTATCAGCTCAGCCTCGTCTTTTATATTCACCTCATCATCATCAAATGTGAGGTCAGCTTGGATTTCAGATATTTGTGGCATGAGGTGGAATTCTCTCCAAAAATTCATCCCTAAATAAAGCTTCTGGGTTAGTTTGGGAATTAGGTAGAAAGAAAGTTCTTTGGTTAGACCATTATACGAAATTTCGATTTCGTAGTAGCCAACTATATTGTGCGATTTACCATCAGCTGTTCGCACAACATTTTTATATGGCCTTACTTCCGAACCAATCTTCCTAACCAATTCCCAACAGTCGTTACCTAATACCGATATCGAAGCTCCACTATCCAACAACCCAAAAACAGATTCACCGTTTAACTGAACACAAGCGTACATTCTTCCATCTGTATTTGAAGAAATTATGGATTCTAAAATTTGTTTTCGAAATTTTCTTCGTTTTCGAAAACGACTTCGACACTTCTGAGTATGCAAACTAGCTATATTACTCGTATGGCTAGTTCCGAAAATTCTTTGTCGAGTTTTGTAATATTGAACTTTCCGTTCGTGAAGCGATTTTAGTGAATGTGTTTTAATAGGATGAGCCTCAACATCTACCGGACTCACATTTGTTGTTCGTTCCAAAATCTTAACTGGAACATCCGCTTCAGTAGTTTTGGTGGAGATTTTGGAATCTTCACTTATTTTTGGGAGTGGTTCAGAGCATCCCTGGTGGAACGAATTTCGCCATTCTTCCGTTCGTTCCCTGGTTGGTTTCCCGAGTGCTTGCCACAGTCAACAGTGTTGACCCCTTTTTCCCCGCAAAGGAAACAAAATAATGTCCGTATATTGGAGGGACAAAAATGGTAAGCATGACCTTTTTGGCCACAATTCCAGCAGGCATAATTAGCCGTGGAAGTCGGTTTTCGATTGTAGGCTAATGCGGAGACTTCTTCTCCATCCGAGAAAATCGCACTTTGATCTTCACCGGCTGCGATCTCATGGACAGTTTTTGGAGCAGAAGTGCGCTTCGCCAAAAATCGTTCCGCTTCTCGAGCCTTATTTCGAGCTTGTTCGAGGCTCTTTAAGTCAGACGCTAACAAAATCTCACCTATTTTATCTTTGGCGTTATTCCGAATAATGTCGATCATCTTCCGATCTTCAAAAGGCTCTTTCAACCTATCGCTCATGCTCGCAATACAGGGCCGGACAAAGCATATGTGCAAGATGTGCAAATGCACAGGGCGCAGAATTCTGGGGGCGCATTGCCAGGAGCAAGAAAATGTAATCTGATCTTGCGCAAGCAAATATGTACTACTATTTGCCATTTTTTGAACCACAAACATTCTTAAAATAATCTCAAAAAAACTTCCATCACATCACAACTGTCCTAAGTTATCTCTTGCGCACTAACTAACATCAATTTCATTGTTGCATTCAATGAAAATTTAACTCAAGATATCGCAGAACTAAAAATCCTACCTACCTCATTTCCAAATATTTCACCATTCACCCTGTTCATACAAGAGAAAAAAAGAAAAAATCTCAACACAAAAAAGTTCCATGCAAGAGAAAAAACGAACAAATCTCAACACAAAAAAGTTCCATGCCACCTCATATGTGCAAGATATATTTCATGCACACCGAGTCCCAAAATTAACATAGAGAGTATGACGAAGCAAAATACTTATTCATATCGAATCGTATGGGCTAGTACGTGCAAGTTTTGTATCACGCACCGTACCTGAATGTGAGTTCTCATCAGCGTTGCCGCGAAGACAAAAATGTTAAGGGCCATTTTGAGTGCCATTTCCAAAATGTGCGGGCCACTAGCCCACTACCCTAGAAAAAATTTGTTTAAGAAAATAAGTGCGTTTTGTTCGCATTCCATATATAGTAAAGTGAGAAATTGCCAACAAAACGATCCGCAGTAGTCCGGTTTTTATATTTGAAAGTTGATTCAACTGAATATTTGCCAGAATAATTTATCAAAAAATTCCAAAAAAAATAGCGAAATTCAGACCAGGGGTGAAATCGTGTGAGCTGATTTTTGATAGTTGACTATCAAAATCAAGAAAATACGTCTGTGTAATGTGATATTCGATTTCAAAGTTTTAATTTTAACCAAACAATTTGACATAAAATAAAAACTTCACGAAGGGGGTTTGTTCGTAGACTACTACATTAACATGTGGTGTTGAAGCGAGCTTGAAGCTCGCCTAAATTCTTTATATACCTGAATCGAGTTGAAATGAGCTTGATTCGCTCGATTCCGGTCGGGGATCGGAAATAATATAATGCGTTATATATATGTATGTTTGTGTACAAAAAAATATAGTTTTGTTTTAATAAAATTAAAAAAAATGCACATGGAGTAGGTAGCATATTCCTATATGGTGCTGAACTATTCAGTTTTTCATTGTTTAACACGAATCAAACTATCTCACTTGCACTTCATAAGAAACATCGAAACACCATTTGCATTTTAGAAAGTGCTGTCAAACTTAATCATTTTTTAATCTTCTTGTGCGGTGGAAGCACCAAAAAAGATTTATTCAATCTAAACTGAGATAAACCTTTTCTATTGTTTTCTCTTGCAAAATAAGACCAGTTAGTCCATTTTCACTAACAAAACTAAATAATATCAACAGTAATAGAAAAAATTTGTTTAAAAAAATAATAACAATTTATCTTCTATAAATAAACTTATTATATGTATTTCGAATTAAATTAAATTTTCGAATAAGTCATCAAATCCGTAACTAAAATATAGATTCCATTTAAGGGTTTCAAAGAGAGCTGTTCGAATTCGACTTCAAATATATTGTCTAGGCTTTCTAAGTACTCAGCTTTAACAATTTTTTTTAAAATAACATTAAATGTTTTGTTTGCGTTGCAACAACTTTCTTTATTTTAGTGTTCTTCAAATCCAAATACTCTTGAAAAACTTTAAGTTCTTCTTGCCTTTTTGGGATGTGTTTTAAGAAATTGTAGATATGACAAAACAAACAGACGAGATACGTACTAGGTAGGGGGAAAAAAAATAAAGTGGCGATTGGTGAAAACAAATGAAAAGCAAACGTCATGTCAGTCTGAATGAATGAGTTCAATATGGGAAGTTGTATATGGAGGAAACACATTGATAATTTTGTTGATGGAATGAAAAGATTGCATTTGTTGTATTAGAAAAAAGAAAATACATGATATGCGGGCCATTTCATGTTGGCCCCGGGCCACGGGCCAAAATAGAAAACTTAGTGCCAAATGGCCCGATCGGGCACATTTTGGCAACGCTGGTTCTCATCTACAAAAAAAAAAACAACAAAAAAATGCCTCAGAAAAAAGAGAGCAGATAGGTTGCTGTGCTACCTTCTACTACAAATCAAAGACACTCCATATATATATATGTATATATATATATATATATGGAGTGTTTTTTTGTTGTTTTATTTTGTAGATGAGAACTCACATTCAGGTACGGTGCGTGATACAAAACCTGCACGTACTAGCCCATACGATTCGATATGAATAAGTATTTTGCTTCGTCATACTCTCTATGTTAATTTTGGGACTCGGTGTGCATGAAATATATCTTGCACATATTATGAGGTGGCATGGAACTTTTTTGTGTTGAGATTTTTTCGTTTTTTCTCTTGCATGGAACTTTTTTGTGTTGAGATTTTTTCTTTTTTTCTCTTGTATGAACAGGGTGAAATATTTGGAAATTAGGTATGCAGGTAGGTAGGTATGGTCAATTGATGTGCAAGTTTTCTTTTTTGCACACTGAGTATCGAAACTAACATGGGAGATATTTAAAAAAAACTTATTCATACGGAATCATATGGGTCAGAGCGTGCAAGTTTTCTTATTGCACTTGCACACTGTGTAAGAGTTAAGTGCCTGATTACAGGAGATGAAATTTTTAATAGAATGGAAAAGGAGCATAGAGCTTAAAAGTTAAAGAGGGATGATTCTATGTGGAGTCGAATTGTTCTTGCACAGGCAGTTTTTTTTTGAAAGTTAATGACTGTTGTAACGGCTACTTTTAATGTATATCTAGTCTGGTGCAGAATGCAGATTGTTTCGATTGTTTTTTCGCTTTGTTGGTTAATTAATATTAAATAAATAGCTACCAGTTTTTAATAGAAGTGACGTATTTTGTGACAAGACCGTAATGTGACTGACTCAGTTGATTTTAGACAAGCTTGAATTAAATGAAATTTTAATAAGTAACTGTCAAAGCCAAAGTTATGATAATGGTTCGAATATGGAAGGAAAAGAAGCGGGTGTTCAGAATCGAATTCGAACCCTGGAACCAAGAGCATTTTTGGTTCCATGTTGCTTGCATTCCTTAAATTTAGTGGTTAATGATGCTGCTCGGTTCTCATTTTATGCAGTTAAAATTTTCGATACAATTCAATGTTTGTTTAACTTTTTTTCAAGTTCAAGAAATATATGAAGCCCTATAGAATTAAGAAATCTAGAGGCAAAAAACATTGCAGAGTCGTTAGGAAATAAAATTTTTGATTTTACATTTATTTGCTGCTTGCTAATTTGGTTTGATATTTTAGAAAATATAAATTAAACTAGTAAATATTTGCAAAGTCCGTCCGTTAATCTGTCAACTGGCATAACAGTTTTAGAAAATACAAAAAACAGTTTGATTTTAATGCGTTCCGATGAAAAATTTAATGAGTAGGTATATTCAATTAACCGAGCGTATTGCTAGTTCCCTAGAAATACCAAATATGTTTCTTGTAGCTTCATCATTGCGATCTCAACGGAGAAAAATACTTTATGCTGATGAATGTCCTGAAACTATATAAGCCGAAACAAAGATTCAAAGTTGAATTTTTTTTGAGGGGTTTTGTATGAAATTTTTATACTTGCAGTTTAAGGCAGCTGCTTGCCGGATTTACAATTGAAAATTTAGAATGAAACAACAACAACTTGTGTGTGCTACCACCAAGTTCATAGGCTGGAGTTATAGCTATTTCACGGGGGCCAACCCGATCATCAGACTCCTTTAGTGGTGCTTAATCGCTTTATGTTCAATTTAATTTTTTGAAGAACTTTTGCCCGAGCTGGGCTTGAACAAGCGACCTAGCGTGTGAGGAGCTAGTGCACTACGCACTACGCGTAGCCTATGAACTTGGTGGTAGCACACACAAGTTGTTGTTGTTTCATTCTAAATTTTCAATTGAATTTTTTTTCAAATACTTGAAAGGTTTGATACGTATAATATCAATTTTATAATGCCATAGCATTATAATAGTCGTCGAACGACTCCTTAACTCCTTGCTTTCTAGTGAGTACCCTCATATAAATCTCCACATCGCTTTCTAACCTACCAAATTCTTTCTTCATCGCGGTTTTAAGGTCTGAAAGCGAAACATTAGGATTCTTACGTAGAAAGGCCCAATACCATTTGCACGGGCTTTCCTTCAACAAAACGTGAAAATTGTCGACAATTTGTTCATCAGTGTAAGGCGAGGATGCTCTCTTTCGATCAACCTTAAAGAGAAAATCGCTTACATTTTCGTTGCCATTGTAAGATATGTCCCAGCGATCTAATCGGCAGATGGTAGAACCACTGGAAGCTAAAGAAGGAGCTGTAGAAAGCCTAACATCCGGTGTTGACTGACGGACTTCACCCTGTCGTTGATGCGCCCCGTTATTGAACGGATTGCTATTCGATCCGCCAGGTTGGGATTGTTGTTGTATCCCAAGCGACTCCAGCTTCTGGATAACGTTCCCCATGAAGACGTCGAAAGTTTCGAACAACTTTATTTGGTTCGTCATCATGGTTCTTTCTATCCGAGCCGCTAATTCAGCAGTTTGGTCGATTGGTAAAGTATTAGCTCCACCAGTGGTTGGAGCATTTACATTTTCAACCTCATTGGTCGACCTATCCAATTCATTTGGCATGCTGTCGGTCAATTCGGAAACTATTGAATTTAAGTTCTCGGAATAACTAAAAGAATTGTTAAGGTCAAATCGATCTATTCTATTCCTGAACCTTTGAAAGAAGGCTTCAAATATTGCCTCAGAACGAGCGTAAATAGTTCCTAAACTGTCGTGTAGTGAAATTCGTCTGTTAGTGCTCATGCCTCAGCAAACGCACTTACAAAAAAAATCTATTTAAAAGGAGTTATTTCAACTATAAATCGTTTTCGCAATCGGAATAGTTTAACCACTCAAGAACTCACAGAGAAATCCAAAAAAGAAAAATAAACAAAGAATGTAATTCAAATTCAGAAAAGATCAATAAAAAAACCAAAAAAAATCAAAAAAAGTAAAGTTTTTGAAAATTAAATTCAATTTTTCAAAAACTAAAAATTCAAAAATGTTTAAGTAAAAAAAAAATTCAAAAATTGAATTTCAAATCCAAGTATTAAAATTAAAGTTTACTTAAATTAAAAAAAAATTAAAATATTAAAATGATTTAAATTGAAGAGAAAATATTAAAAAAAAATCAAAATATCAAACTTGAAGAATTTACGAAACTTAAAAGGTTGTACTATAATTTTTGAAACTCGAATTTTCAAAAATAAACTGAGCTTCACAGGTATCCAAAAAAATTGCAGATGCAGATATCGAAGAATCCAGTTGCTGATTAAGTTCAAAATTTTAAATTGTTAAAAAAAATATATAATAATAAAAAGATAATGAAACTATATGAAAATTAAAAGATTGTATTTTGTATTTGTATTCTTTTAATAATTTCTATAAAAAAAAGTTTTATTAAAAGATAAAAAAAATTGGATTTTGAAAAATAAGATTTATTTTCTCAAAGAAAATATTTTAAATGTATTCATAAAATTTAAAAAGAGGATGAGAATTCTGACACAAGAAGAATGATAACTAAAGATGACGAAGGCGATGAAGAAGCCGAAGTTCTGCGAGCCGAAAAAAAAAAAGTGAAATAAACTAGAAACTGTAAAGGACTTTAAAAAAAAATTTTATTCTCCTCAGGTTTCAGGACTGCCAAGGACGAATCCTTCATCCTTGAAGACATCTGAAACCCTCGGAGAATTTTTAGTGACTTGCTGAAAGGAACTCCGAAGACGCCTTTACATCAACGGGTCTCTTTCAGCATTATTTTACATTGTGTAAGATTGCCTGGACTCCTGGATACCTTTAGTAAAGATACCCAAAGACTCAGACAATCTTTCACAAAAAAATTATTTTTGCGTTATGTGGCTGCATCTTTCTTGCGGCAACGCGATACCGAGGAATTAACTTCCCAGTCATCGGGACTCACAAAAAAAAAATGCCACCACTACTGAAATTACTTTAATATAAAATTGAAAAAATGGAAAAAAAATTATCAAAATGTTGAAAATTAAATAGACAAAATTAAAAAAAATGAAATTGAAATTAATGTAAAAAAAATCTATTAATTAAAAAAAATGAATTGGCTCAAAAAAAATCAAATAGCCTAAATCGATTACAAAAAAGAATATGGAATTCCGGCTTAAGCGTCTATGGTCTTTTTCGACGCGCGAGAATGTTGCCTCTACCCACCCAACCATGGTTGTCACCCTCGCCAGGACAACCCCATAAATAGGCTTCTTCATATCATCGTCCTTTTTTACCCTCCTCGCGTCATCCTTCTCATCCTCTTTTTAGTAAAAAAAACTTAGTTCACCATTTTAATTTTTATATTCACTTCAAAAATTATCCAAATATACATTAGGTTTATACATCTTCATTTAATTCTTATTCCAAATGTTAAACTTGATTTAAATTACATTTATGGTTGAAATTAAAATAACAACATTAAAGCTCTGTTGGCAACTTTCGGTTTTTATTAGAAAATTCAAACCAAAAAAAATCTTAATTACGTCTTCGATTTATTATCAAAATTGGGATTTTTGATCCTCTTTTGTCACTCGCAACCGCCCTCGCGGAAGTAATTTAACGTATATACATATATCGATATATTTGCACTTACATATATATATATGTATATCAAAGAAAAGTTTAATATAAAAGCAAAAAAAAAACTCACCCTTGTCCTTCCGTTCGTAGTGGCCACTGCTGCAGGAGAATAAGGTAGTAAGACTTTTTCCTTGGAGTATGCACCTTTCCTGTGCCTGTGATTTGTACGTGCACTCAATGTATGTATCTGTATATATATATATATATATGACCACCACTTTCGCGAATTAAAATATTATTATTATTATTATTATTATTATTATTATTATTATTATTATTATTATTATTATTATAATTTTATTGAAAGCATAATAAAATTGTACTAACAATAATTTAATAAAGCGTTAGCTACCAGGGCTTATCGCTATTTGAAAAAATTCAATTTTTAAATTAAATATTCTAAGTTAAGTTTAACTAAAATTAGGTGAACAAGTTTTATATTATCTTTAGATATAATTGATAAAAGTTCTATTAAGGGTTTTCCGGATGTATTCCTTGATATTCTGTCGATGTAGTCGCATTGTAGTATATGAGAGATGGTGAGTGGTGTGGTGGGCGTACAAACGTTGCATGATGGAGGAGGTTGCTTTGAAATGACATGCTCGTGAGTAATCTAAGTAGCTCGGATTATATGGTATCTCGATTTATTCGAGAAAATATGCGTCAAGACAAGGTGTAATGGTCATCTTCTGATGAGCCCAACCATTGCACCCACCGGGGCGAAACGCATATATGAACACTAATTGCTGGATCATATTTATTTTATTTTCACGATTTTCATGAATTTAAATCATTTTATTATAAATACCAGTGTTCAGGAAAAAAACTATTTGACTTTTAACAGTCAAATATTTCTTTTTCAATCTTTGTATGTCCCATTCTTAGCCGAATATATTTTTTGGTCCAAGATGAAGGTATGTCGCTAGGGTAAAGTGCTCTGTCTGCGTTTGGGTTGATCTTGGAATAGTGATGACGATACTCAAGCCAGGGGATTTTTAAGTTAGATCTCATCGTCGCATTGCAGTGTTTTTTAAAGTCTTTGGGATTGAAAAAAAAAGAAATTGAAAAGTGGCTCTTTTTGAGCCTTTTTGGCTGTAAGGTCAGCGAGAACGTTACCAGCGATGTCCATGTGCCCTGGAACCCAGGCAATTTTAAGGTTTTTCCTTTTTTCAATAAGTTTGTCACGTATGACAAGAATTATAGTAGAATAGTTGTTGATGTTTTTGATAGCATTAATGGTTGATAAACTGTCAGTGAAAATAAAAGTTTTTTGTTTTTGGCGGATTCGATAGCTTTAAGTAGTGCAAATGCTTCAGCTGTAAAGATTGATGAGGCGTTTTGCAGTAACCCTTTGGTGATGATAATGCCGTTTTCATTGACAACTGCGAAAGATGTTCCGTCTATGGTTTTAGATGCATCAGAAAATAAAAATTGCCATCCCTGTTTCTTATATATCTCTGATGTTTCTTGAAATAGGGATTTATATATAGCTTTATTGGTGCTAGACTTAGGATAGTTGTTAAAAATAGGAACGATGTCTTCGCAATGAAAATACCAAGGTGGGTATTTGCATATCTGTTTTCTGGAAGTGATGATAGGTGTGTCCAGTTTCGGTGCATGATTGATGGCACTTTGAAGAGCTGAGGGATATTTTGGTATTTTTTTCCTTCTTAATATCTTAATAGCATCGTCTTGGATTGGTGATGAGAATGGTGAGTTGATTTTTTGTAAAATTTGCCATGTTAGGAGATCGATTCTATCGAGTAAGTTTGGAAGTCCAGTTTCAACTACAATGTTTTTAATCGGTGTTGTACGGAAAGCGCCAATGCTGGTTCGAATTGCTGCATGATATGGTGTGGAGATAAGATTCAAAGCTAATTTGGAACATTTGCCATAAATCGGAAGCCCATAATCAATCTTAGAAAGAATAATGGATCGAATAATTGAGATAATAGTATTAATATTGCAGTTAAATTTTTTTGAACTTAAAAGCTTTATCAAGTTAACCCTGGTAGTAAGGCATTTCTTAATATATAAACAATGTTCCTTAAATCTATAATTAGAATCAAATAATAATCCAAGAATTTTTGAGTATTTAACATTTTTTATAATAATATTATTATGGGCAACCCCTTCAATGGATTTTTGACATTTATTCTTACGACAAATATGTAAAATTTCACATTTGGCTGTTGAAATAATTGATCCTGAAAAATTACCCCAATTGGATAAATCTGAAATTAAATTTGAGAAAATTGAAGATAATTCTGTGAGGTTTTTATGTTTTGAAAACAAAATGAGATCGTCAGCATATAGGATGTGGTTGAGTTCAGGGTAAATGTTAACGATTTTGTTTATCTCATTAAATGCGACAATAAATAAAACCACTGACAAGGGAGATCCTTGCGGGATACCGTTAGCTAATCAATGGATAGGTGAATGAACTGAATTAGTTCTTATACGAAATTTTCGATTTGTAAGGAATGACTTGACATAATTTATAATTTTAGGACCAAGTTTCCAGTCAATTAGCTGTTTAAGTATTATGTGTGGACCGATCTTGTCAAAAGCTTGGGTGAAATCAATATATAAGATGGTTGTGTGATTTTTTTCAGAAAGACTTGACGAGATAAAAAAGTCGAGATGCAGAAGTGAGTCAATGGTACTTCTACCTTTTATAAAAGCGAATTGATTTTTATCGATTAATTTGTCTTTTTCGATGAGCCAAAATATACGTTTTGAAATAATTTTATCTAATATTTTGGAAGGACACGGCAGTAGTGATATGGGTCGGAACCCCGCTACAGTGGAATGATCTTTGTTTGGTTTTGGTATCGGAACAATTGTTGCCACTTTCCATGCTTGAGGTATAATGCCTTTGTCTAGAATGGTGTTGTAAAAGGAAAGAAGTTTTAATTTAAAACAAATCGGTGAATTATTGAGCATTGAGTATGAGATTCTGTCGAAACCTGGTGTTTTACCTTTCGAGGCATGTAAACAAGCTTCGAGTTCTATCATAGAAATGGGAGTTTCGATCAATGAAGCAAAGGGAGATGGAGGGCCAGTATAGACAAAAGGGGTAAAATATTGAGTTTTAGCGTTTAAGTATTGGGGATGAAAATTAAAGTCACTTTGAGAATGTTCCCATGTTTTTGCAAAATGTGAGTTGATTTCAATTGGATTAGTGAGGCTCGCAGTATCGGTTTTGATAACCTTTATGGTGTGAGGGGAAAAGTTGCCTGAAAGACATTTTATATCAAACCACATTTTTTTGGGGATGAGTTGAGATTGATGCTGGATATGATTTTTTTTAATGAATCAGCTTTTTCAATTTTTGCAGCTCTCCGAAATGTAGCGTTAGCATTAGGGTATGCAATGAGATTTTGTTGGGATGGAAATTTTTTGAAATTTTTAAATAGCGATTGTTTGTTTTGTCGTAAGTTGTGGAGATGATGATTCCACCATGGGACAGTTTGACTATGAGGTTTGTGAGATGATAGTGATATTACCAGCTTCTCTGTTAATTTCAGTATAGGATGGTCTGACTGAAACCTGTTTTGAAAGCGCTGTTTGGAATATTTCCCATTTAGCGTAGTCAGTAAGGTATTTTGGTTGGGATATGGGAATATGGGGATTGTTGCCCGAAAGAAGAGTTGTTAAGATTGGGAAGTGATCACTTCCATGTAAGTCATCGGCGACCTCCCAGGTTAAGTTAGGAGCGAGATGAGGAGAGGAAAGTGTTAAGTCAATATGGGAGAAGGTTCCGTGGGTAGATAGGTGTGTTGGACGGCCATCGTTAAGGATAATTAGTTTGTTGTTTGATATGAAGTTTTCGACCAACTTGCCTCGATTATTTATTGAGGGTGAACCCCAAGCGGGGTTCCAAGAATTAAAGTCTCCTGTAAGGATGATAGGAGTAGAAATATTTGAAATGATGGATTCAAGGTCAAGAGGATTAACTGTTTGGCTAGGTGGAATGTAAAGAGAAACAACTGTCAATTTGAAGGACAATTCTATTTCAACAGCAATTGCAGAAATAGAAGAAGTAATGTCGATAAATATATGTGTGATGTTTTTGTTCAGAAGTAAACAAATACCCTGTTTGGAAGTTAAGTTGGAAGGAAGGTTGTGACATGAAACTGAATAATTTTTTGGTGGAAGGAAAGTTTGATTGTATTTAAGATGCGTTTCTTGAAGAGATATTATGCATGGGTTTATTTCTTTCATGAGGATTTGGAGATTGTGAAGGTTATTGAAATAACCTTGTAAATTCCATTGAAGAATTTTAAGATCATGGGAGGCGGTGGAAGTGCCATTATTAACCGTACATCTAGGTGTACGGGTGAAACGGCGACTTTCACCTGATAAATAATAATTCCCGCGGCACGAGCAACGATGCGAGCTCCCTCCAGTAAGGGGGGGGCCCGCATCAATGCCCGGGCCGCGGGTTGAGAGTGGAACATTTGTTTTATTATGTGGAATCATAATTATCAATGTTCATCGGTGGATTTGTATGTTTTAGAGATAATATTGATGTGGATTGAGAGTAATTTTTCTGTGTAGAGTAAGTAGAAAGAGATTCGTTTTTGTCAAGAGAATTTTTAGTCGATTGAGTATTATTTGTCTTTTCAGAAATGTATTGATTTGAGCTAGAAGAGTCTGTTGTGATTGAGAGAGGATTTTGATGTTCTGTTTTTGAGTTAGAAATTGAGTTGAGTGCTATGTTAGAGGTTAATGGGTTATTTTTCGTTTTGTTTACTTGCGAGTGCATTTCAGTGGGAGAAGGAGAAATTTGATGATTATGGATAACTTTGGGTGTTTGTGCGGAGGTGGGGGAGGTGGAGGGATAGGAAGTCGGATTTGTTGTATTAGTTTTTTTCAATGTTGTTGAGTAGAGGTCGGGAGAGAAAGATGATGATGAAAGATGACATTTGTTTTTCGTTTTGATCTCTAGTACTTCTTTATTTTGGATATATCTAGGACAAGTTTTTGTGGAGGCAGGGTGAGGGCCAAAACAGTTAACGCATTGGGTACGAGTACAGTCCTTTCCGACATGAAGGGGGAAATTACATGTGTCGCAAGAAGCGGGATTTTTGCACCATTTCATGGTATGACCAAGTCGTTAACATTGCCGGCAACGCATTGGATTAGGAACATATTCGGTGATTTTTGTTTTGTACCAACCAATATCAATGGTCTCTGGTATTTTAAATAAGTTAAAGGTAAATAACATAAGACGTGTCGGTTTGTTGTTGTTGTCTATTGTTTTAGTAAATTTATACACTTCGGTCACGTGTTGACTACTTAGTTCTGAAATAATCTCGGTTTCTGGCAAATTAATTAAGCAGGGTGCGTAGGCAATGCCTTTTTAGGAATTGAGGTTGGAGTGGAGTTTTATATTAACGGGACAGGTAGAATCTAAAGCATTGGAATTAATAAATCTATCGGCAATGTTTTGATCTTTTGTTAGAATTAGGATGGAACCGTCTCTAAGTTGGGAGATTTTTTCGTATTGGGTGCTGATGGAGTCTATTTTTTTCTTTAGGAGAAAAATACTTACTGATGTTAATGGAGTATTAGGATCTTTGGGAGTTATGTGAACAAAACGAGGATTTTTTAAGATTGAATTTTTAGGAAGGGTAGGGAAATCACTGAAAATGACACTGGATGTTTTATTTCTTTTGGGAGGGGGTGGAGGGTCGGGTGGATCGGAAAGGGAACACAAATCAAGCGAACCGAATCGATTGCTCGAACGGATTGGCTTGGGGGCCATCCTTAGGAGCGAAAAGAACGAACAACTTATTTATGCAGTTAAACGGTAAATTGGCGGAAAGGAAAAGGAAAAAATAAGAATATGAAGAAAAACTGAAAAAAGAGAAACAGCGATTGGCAAGCGGACGCACTAGACTTAAGGATATAGGTCTGAACGGTAGGAAGGCCAGCCGATGACTGCGAATTAAAATATATCTTACTCGGTTCGCGTAATGACAATTTTTTTTGTTTTTAAATTTTTTGAATTCAAACGCCACTACCACCACTTCGAGTTACAATTTTTTTAAATTAAATTAATTATTAAAAAAAATGATAAAAAAAGAAATAAAAAATTGATTTAAATGAAAAACGAAATAAAAAAAAATTTCATTTTAAAAGATTTGAACTTTGTGCCTTTAACGGCCCTTTTACAATTAGCGGCGCCTCAACGCCTACGGCTACCGGTTTGCTTCGATTTCCGTCGCTCTGCAACCGTTTTGCTGTTCCTGGTCTATGTTTCTAGATTCTCTGTCTATCGAAACAAAGAACAAATAAAACCTTCCTCTCGAGTTTTGTTCTAAGGACAATCTCCTCCTCTGAATTTGTTTTCCACACTTTTTCTTTTTCTTTTCCAGGCTTTGCTCTTAATTATTTTATTAATTCTTATTTAACAAAAAAAACTCATTCCTGGGTAGAAACTTTCAAAATTTAATTTGCAATGGTGTCGTAATCAATTCGCTCAAATTGTTGGACTCGGTATCCTTAACAAAAGACAAGTCTTGATCTAAAGGCGGGTAGGTTTCGAAAAGAAAAACGATTTGAAATTTTCTTTTTCTTTTGGCTAACACTTTACCATCAACATTTTGTGCTAAATTAGCAAACAAATTCAGCCCAACAACTAAACTAGATGCTCTCTGTATACATTTAGAACAATTATTATCCATTCTCCCGACAGAAATACTTATCTCTCAGTTATCTCATTGTATTCATGTCCCCATTCCTACTCTTCGAACCTATCCTTAACTCTAGTATCGACGACCTACGTTACCGACTCACAATATCGTAACTTTGATCTCGTTTAATGTCATTTTGACAAGTCTAGAATTAAAATGAAATCGTTTTCCTTGTTTGTTATCGTCGGTCGTCGTCGTCGTCGTCGTCGAATTCTTCAATATTTATCTCGTCGTTTTTTTTTTTGTGTTTAATAAATAAATAAAGTCGAAATGTAACAGCAGCTTATTTTTAAAACATGGTTCCCTCAAATTTTTATTCCGAAATCTAACTACAAACAAAATTCTAACTATAACATAGTCCCTCAAAAAGAAATTTTCAGGAATATTTCTGCAACAAACAAAACTAAAATTTGGTCTTGCAATTATCGAACTGCTTAAATGATGAAAATACTACTCTAATTGAGGAATCTGAACTAGCTAAAGTTGGCAATGGAACTTCACAAGTATGCTTTTCGTAGCATTGTCTGTACAAACAAAACACGGAGGCACCCGCCTATTGTTTCCACCTTAACTTCTAACATCGCCAAAAAAATGATCTAAGCACAAACTAATACTACGTTTCCACCGGGCACTAAACCGAGATTTAGCTAGATTTGTCACAAATCTCCTTGAAATCTCGAAGATTAACCATACAAATTTTAATCTCCTCAAATGAAGATTTCAAATAAAACTCATTGAAATCTACTTGGAAACATTAGTTTGTCAAACCAAACAAACTTTTTTTTCGGAGAATAATTGTTGAACCGACCCATTTAAACGCCAATTTCGTTTATTGACAGATGGAAATGTCAACAAAAACTATCTGTCTCACTTCCATATGACTCAAATTCAAAACAATAAACAACTTTCAAGAAATCACAGACGAAATAAAATTTAAGTAGGTATACAAAAATAATAAATATGTACAATATAATAAAACTAATTACTTACAGATGATGAGTGAACAAATACATATTTTTTTCTTTTCGAAAGGAGAATAATTTGAAGTTTGGTTGTTATGACATTAACCAAACGTCAAATTAATCTCCTATTCTTTGGTGGAAACACCTCATGATTTATTTTAAATCACTTGCCTTAAATCTCGGATTATTTGTTGGTGAAAGCGTACTATAAAGCTGAAAAAATTGTCTGTTTTGTTATTTTACAAAGTATTGAGTTACACTTTGTCCATTTCCAATTTTACTTAACCAGTTGCAGCTTGCATTGCGTTCGCAAATAATTTAAGTAAACAAAATACAGCACTAATAAATCATTAAATATGTATTTGGTCAATTTTATTTTATTTAATATACATTAACAACATTTATTTGGATTGAAATTAAAAAGCTATACAAATCTTCCAATTTAAGACCATGTCAGCACTTCAGACATAGAGGAAATATATTATCTAGAGTCCCGACTGGTACCCGTCCTACCTGAAACACCCTCAAATTTTATTCGAGGTGAACTCTCTCAAATTCGAGGTGAACTCT
The DNA here is from genome assembly GCA_920104205.1 of Eupeodes latifasciatus. Classification (NCBI taxonomy): domain Eukaryota; kingdom Metazoa; phylum Arthropoda; class Insecta; order Diptera; family Syrphidae; genus Eupeodes; species Eupeodes latifasciatus. Next base: position 285,246,144 of record OV049924.1, read on the forward strand.
CTCAAATTCGCTATCGGTGAATACATGTGAGTGGGAAAAAAAAAACAAAATGAAGGATTGGGCTAAAATAGAAACTTATGGAATTTTTGTGACCTGTCAAAAATGACAATCAATTTTGCAAAAAAAAAACAATGGAAGAGTAAGTTTTTGTTAATTGTTTTGATATTTAATATAATTTGATATTTTTCAGACCAAAATTCCTTATAATGAAGAAAGTATATATAAGTTCACTTCATTGAATAAAAAGTAAGTCAAATTGCAGTGAAGGAGGTGCAACAATAATCGATTTATTTTATAGTCTGTGTTTTCATTTTAGATGCTGCCAATAACATACCATAATGCAGGAAGCAATTTCCCTGAAGAAATCTGGAAGACAAAGCAAACAAGGTGCTGATTTGCAGTCAAGTTTTTATATATTATATTTCTCTTAACAAAATATTATCAATGTTTTTAACGACAGATACTGCCCATTGTGTTTGTATGTACATCTCAACGGCATAGCTCCCGCAGGCGTTGACGGTGGAGGTGTCACCATCTCTACCAATAGTCAAACGCATTCAATGCAACAAAACCAGCAGCAACAAAACAACACCACCGAGTCAATAATGCAAGTGGAAGTTTTACCATGCAATAGTCGACCTCTAACGCCCTTCTCCCAGCAGCTGAGTGTTGGTGTTGGAACGACATAATAGCAGCAACTGCCAACTCGGCCTATTCATCAGCTGCCAAGAAATAAAATGCAAGCGGCTCAAAAAAAACGACGCAGCAGCGCGCGGAGATCAATTGTGTAAGTACGAATCGAAACATTCATATCGTAGTCAACTCTTCATCTTCTAGGTGTAAAGAGTACTACCAGTCGGTAGTTCTGCAAGAGAAGCAAGAAAAACAAGACTACAATCGCAGGAAGACTCCAAAAAATTTCCAACCTTGACTGTAAATTAAGTGAATTCAAATATTAAATCTAAAACTAATCCATTCATTTTGCTCCTAAGGATCGCACTGGCTTAACGGTGGCAATCATTCGGAGGCGAATGGGCTGGCCCGACAAGGCCAAACAGATTCAGATCAGCAGCATCGGCAGCTACTGACGATGTCGGCGAGTTGAATCCATCGATTTTCACACAGAAAATCAACATCAAAAACAGTAAGTCAACTTCCATTTGAGATTTCCTTATATAATGAAAATTAATTCCTTTATAGTCACAACAATTCAGTGTGAACAACCTCTATCCGCAGCGGAAGTGTTTGTGGGTCAAGCGATCTCTGCGTTGTCGACAATGTGAACACAATGCCATCAAGCCGGAGTACCATTCAGGGTCGATCAAGTATCGCATTCAATTGTTCGCTAACTATCATGTGCCCGACGTTCTGCTTGTGCGTTGTGAAAAGCCACTGAAGCCTGGCACGTTCACTCAATCAATCCTCAAGCTAACTAACCCAACTATGCACGATATGACCACAACCATTATGGAGCTGCCAACCAAGGAAGATGAACGGCGAATGATCGACTTCCAATAAAAGACGACCGTGCTGCAGCAACATCGACTTCATCATTGAACACGAGTCTATCGAGGCAGACATAACTGACGAGGAACCACCTTGTGTTAAAAGTCCCGCCAACGTCATTCTAGAGATGTTGGATTCTTCGTTTGTCCTAAATCAACGTGACGATTCAAAGGAATTCGAACAAGGAGTTCAAGTTCAACGAGAGGAATCAAAGTAAAAAACAGAAAATTCTAATTAGAAATTCCTATTCTATGTTGTTTCTCTAATTTTTTTTATAGATTCATCACTTGGAGAAAGTTGAAATTGAACTTTACACCTGAAGATGGACTCAAACCAGGCGATGATGTTACTGTTGGTTTCTTGGTGCAATATACCTATGTGAATACAGTTACAAACATGCCCGAAAAGAAAGAAACTTAAAAACACGCATTATCATCGAAAGTTGTTGTAAAAATTGGTCAAATTGAAGCCTAGATTTATTTCTATATATAGAAAATAATCTTTTTTGGAACGACTCAACAGCAGTATCAGCAACTGCAGAATAGTCAGACAGGAATATTTCAAATTATATGATTCTTTAGGGCTTCCCGCTGCCGCTGAGGCTGACACCGCCTGCATAGAAGAGGTAGCTGATACGAATTCCGGTTTAGAAGAAACTTGTTGGGACAATATAGAACCTCCTTAATTACGGGAGTCGGAAATCATTGGTAAGCCTTCTTAAAAAAATGAATTATAAATAAATTAAATATAAAATAATCTCAGCAGTTTGTATGTACTATTTTAGAATTCCCTGCAATTTTAAGAAACTTAAAGACTGAATTCCACGAATTCATAATTCCTATTGAATCACCAAAGCTTCTGTTTAGAACTAACTGGAATCAACACAAGAATGCCCCTAAAAACTGCTCTAATGATGTTCCAAGAGTTGATGCGAAAATGGTCGCGAACCGGCAACCTTCACGTAGTGAAAATGTCCGATTGGGATTTGCCTCGTAAAAGAATGTGAATCCAAACGACTTAAGAAGCCACATATTTTCAATCAATGCATCAACTTACCATATTCCAGAAATGGTAAAATTATAACACATCAATTTGTGACAATTTTACTGACCAGAATTCTCATGATGGCAAGGCTACTTCAAAGTAAGTTTCACATTAACAACAAAACTTAAAAGCACTAATTGATGTGTTTTTTTTTCAGCTACAAATCAAAACGAAGCTTAGAAGTCGATTTGACTTCTGCCGTTCTACCGTTCAGTTGATCCGACGATATGCTTAGAATCTCATCCATAATTAGTAAAAATTCGTCGTGGCGTACCTAGTTTTTAAATGAAGTTGTAATTTTTCAAAATTGTATGTAATTGAGTATAATTTTTGTTTTTAAAATCCAATGCCATTATAGATTATAGGTTTCAAAATGTAAATGTAACTATATTCCCAAATTGAGTGAAATTAAATCTAAATCTAAATTGAAAATCAAGTGAAATTGTTTTCAGGGTTCTATTATTATATGAAATATATCAAAAAACATTTTGATTGACTGTCATAATTTGTATAATTTATTTTGTTTTGTTCTTTTAATTGTTTTAGTTTTGTTTTGTTCTTTTAATAAAATAAACATACAAAATATGAGTGTTGTATTCATTTCTACCGTTTTGCAAGTTCAAAGTTTTAAAGCAAAAGTATGATATAAAAAAGTTGCTTGCTGACGGATGCATCTAATTCAGTAGATATTGGTGATGGAGCGTAAGTAATGGAAATTAAAATATAAACTTTTTTGCTATTTTTAAGATTTTTATCGTATTACCGGATTATTCGAATGTTATTAGAAACTGTCGCGGGATATCTTGAGAGATTTGCGATTTGTTTTGGAAGGTACTTTTCAAAGACAGGCTGGGAAAGACTGATGTTGCTATGTGTGGAAAGTTTTGGCACGAGTCTTTAAAGTTTTAGAAAGTTTCATGACTTTGGATAGCCTCTAAAAAATACTATAATTAAAAAGTAATAAAAACAATAAAATAAATAAAAAACTACTTAATAATTATCTAATATATCACAGGTCGAAAAAAATTACAAATGCATAATTGTGAGCGTTTTGTTCCTGAAATTAGGTTCTTTGATTCTTAAATTTATTAGTCTAACAACAAAGTGAATTCTAACTCTAATAAAAAATCTAAGAAGAAAATTTGGGTCAAAGTTTTCGCAGCAAGAATAATGGGGATCAAACTGAAGTGCTTGAAAAAAGTATTCTGCAACTCCTTTCAAATGACACAACACAAAATACAAACAAAAGTTACAACAGAGGAGAGTTAGTGCAAACTCAAAACAAATTAATGCAATGTAATAATTAGCCCTATCACAAATTACATCGTAATTAGAAACACTTACTTTTCCCGAAAAACAATCACCAAATACGATATTCGTGGAAAAATTCATATAATTTTGCAATACGAACCGGATTTAGTGTCATTTTTGTCTGGATAAAGTTTCTGACTATGATGGAATTCGTGATTGAGCTGATTCCAAATTAAATTGCATAATCAAATAGAACTTTCCATTTATTTTTCAAAAAAGTACCCTTAGAAAGTTCAAAACTCAATTGATTTTTATTTCATGGTTTACAATTACAATTTTCAAAATTTTAGATATAAGAAATAAGAAAAATGAAAATTATTAAACAAAAGTTATGAATTATAGTTTTTAAATATAATTTTAAACTGAAGAGCAAAACAATTAAAATAATCTACAAAAATTATGTTATTCAAGAGTTTCTACGTGCTTCTTAAAATATTTGCATTCTACGGACCTAATCTTTACTACAAAACTGACCACATACGACCGATATACATATTTGACTCCGAATAATATAAGATCATCATCATGGATATAGAGATCCTATTAATATATATTCTTTATGATGAAGGATCTCATTCATGCAAAAAAATGTTATTCTTATCTCTTTCAAAATTGGACATTTTTCTATGAAATGCATTTATATCTTCTCTGATATATATTTTCCAAATGGAGTAAATAATGAAGTTCGGAAATGAAAATCGGAAGAAACTCAACCGTGATCGACTCATGGAGATTTCATCTGAGCTAATTGTGTTTTAGATTTCTGTCAAAACCAATTATTTTCTTCTTTAGTTCCTTTTGATGAATTTTGACTATTCTAACTTAACACATACAATTACTTTTTTTACAAACTTTATTATCCCGACTTACAAGTTTAACTTGATTCAATCCATAATAGTATTTGTTCAGTTGACTTCATATTTACGAAACGAAAGACATTTTCAATGTTTTGTTTTCGAATAAAACTAAGTTAACTATTATGGAATAACAACTGAATTAACAAAATTTATTTTTAGCAACTACCAGATTTAAAAAACGACAAAATTAACTTACTAAATATCCATATTATGAACTCCCTTCAACTGTATTCTCAATGCAATGTTAAATAGATCTATGAATTTTCAAAACTATGCTAATTCTTAAAACTCGGTTCAGCTCCTCTAATGTGGAATCTAAAAACCAGTCAAACAACTTACTTTATTAAAATCCAAGATCAGTTAATTTTGTTTTTGAGTATCTTATATTTTATTTTATAAATCTTTCGAAATTAGTTCTTAGTTTTTTCTAGTTTGTATGAAAAAATTAAATGTGTACAAAAATAAATGCTCAATATAATCCATTATTTCAAAGAAACATTAGTTTCTAGAATTACTAACACCGTTCTAACAAAACAGCAATTCCTTATCCTCCGCCAATGCAAGCTGATCCTACGGCATACTTAAGGTTTTTACGTCTGTAAAAAAGGATTTTTGTTAATCATATTTAAGTTTTTAGAAGAATTAATTTATTAAATTCTCACTTTAATCCATGAGCCAAATTACCGGTTATACGAGCTCCACTAGCAGCCAAAGGATGTCCTAGAGCAATTGCTCCACCATTTAATTTCAATTTATTAATATCGAGTTTTAAGGCATCCATACAGGCTAATATTTGTGCACTGAAGGCTTCATTGATCTATTAACATAAAAACAAAAATGATACGTATTTTTAACTTTTGGGTTTTTTTAATTATTAAAATTGTATCTTACTTCAACTAAATCCATATCTTCCAATTTAAGTCCAGTTGCTTTAAGTACATTCTGAATTGCTGGCACTGGACCGATTCCCATGATTTCTGGTTGCACTCCAACATAAGAATAACCGACAAAACGTGCAAGTGGCTTTAAATTATATTCTTTGACAGCATCTTCAGATGCCAATACAACAGCTGCAGCACCATCACAAATACCCTTTAAAATTAAATCATTATAGCTTTTTATAGGAATTTCATACATTTTATGCAACTTACAGAAGCTGTTCCAGCTGTAACCACTCCATTCTTCTTGAAAATAGAGGGAAGTTTGTTCAGACCTTCAATTGTTGTTTGGGGTCTGAAAAATAGTTTCACATGAAATTTAAATTTTTAATCAATTATATTCCCAAGATCAGATCTCACCTTGGATGTTCATCGACGAAAAAGTCGATTTCCTTGCCCTTGACCTTAATCTTAAATGGTGTGATTTCCGACTTAAAGACGCCATCGTCTTGAGCCTTCTTCCAGTTTACTTGAGACCTCAAAGCAAATTCATCAACTCGATCTTTTGCGATTTTATACTTTTCAGCTGTGAGTGCCATTGGCAATTTGCAGTAAGTATCGGTAAGTCCAACCCACAGACCATCTTCTAGAGTGTTGTTAGCTCTCAGTTGTTCCAAAACGAATGTTTCTAGCAACAAATGGAGCCTGAGACATACTGTCCACACCACCGGTTAAGGCTATCTTTGCCGATTCCATAATAATGTCTTGAACACCATTGATCACTGCTTGAAACCCAGAACCACACAGCCGATTAACACCTAGAGCTGGTTTTTCAATTGGTACTCCGCAGTGCAGAGCAACATGACGGGGAATAAAAATACCATCTGATGAAGAAATCTAAAAAAAATAAAGGGAAGTTAGAAGTAGGAAGAATTACTTGGATTTGTTACACATTTGAGAACTCACAGAAAGAACATTTCCAATAACTGTGGTATCAACTTGGTCTCCCTTTAAACCAGATGAATCAAGAGCAGCCTTGGCTGCAGTTGTTATCAATTGAGTTTGAGTGACATTTTTAAGAGCTCCACCGAATGTACCAAAAGCTGTGCGCTTAGCACCAACAATAAATATTCCTGAAAAAAAAATAAAATATGTGTAATTTACTTTGTAGTATTTTTTTAAGTATTTAACTATACGAGTAAAAGCCTTAAAATCCTTTGTTTTCTTTGTTTTCTTTTTTATTTTCGTTGTCAAAATACTTACCTCGCTGTTGATCTGTCAAAACTGGGAACCAACTCAAATTGGACCATGTTCGCATTGCAGTTCTAGGGTGCGCCTATACTTTCTTCATGATTTGTTTTGTTTTTATCAAAAATTTTCATCAAAATCATAGAATTTGTATGCCAAAAACAGAAAAATATTATTTTTAGCACAGTTTACACTGAAAAGGAACCATAAAACTAATTTTTCTTAAATTATTGCATTAATTTTTCAATTTTTGAACTCAACGGATCTCTTTTTTCAACGGCTCAGTTCACCTCATAGTTTTTCCCCCGCGGTTGAGCAATATGGGCACAAAATTCCATACCAACTACATTCATAATGGCTTTTTCCCATAAGAAATGCACGGGACAACTAACACATGCTTATCCTTATGGACAAAATCCTTTCAATTTAGCTTGTAGGCCGAAAGAGAGCAAACCCATTAAGTCGGGACTCTAGATAATATATTTCCTCTATGACTTCAGATTCTGTTGGTAAGGATTGTTTAGTTTTTGAACGAGGCCATGAAACATTCAAAATGAAGCATTTAGATGGGTCTGATTACTATAATGAAGCATTTTGAAGTGCCGAAACACTAAATGTGACAATGGGTTTGGTTTTTTGCATCATTTCACGCACACTTTCTCACATTTAGTGTGTAGTTAGCTTGTAGGCAAACCGAAATGTCAGTCTGAAATTCCGATCTTTTCGATGAAGAAGTCAGTTTTAAGCTTTAATTTTGCAGTCATTTCGTTGATAGCGAACCAATGTACATTTTTGTCTTCAAAAAAGCATGTTCACCATCAGTTTATTATAATTAATTCACTAATTTACAAAAATCACCACGAAATTCTTCAAATTTCAAAATTAACCTCGGATTTTTGTATCAACGATGCGTTCGAAGAACCATCAAGGTTAGGGTGCGAGCGCAATTTTTGTATTGAATTCTAATAAATTTTCGTTAATGAACGGCCCAAATATTTTTTTGCAAGTACCTAATTAAAATCTGTATCAATTTAATTAATCCAAGTATATTTATAGTTTGTTTTTAATGATTTAAGTTTGCAACTATTTTTGAATTCCATTATGATTAATAAATATTAAATTTAAAAAAAAAAACAGTTATAATCGAAAAATATGTTATCCATAACATTCTTGATTGATGGAAGCATACATGTATTTGCTATCAAAAAAAACTATACATCAAAGGAACACCAATGTTTTAAAAAAGTAATCAGAACGATTATAGCGAATCTGTTGCATAAATGCAGAGCAAATAAAATGCAAATTTTGACATATATGTATCACAAAATGAAAATGTCTTAAAATCGTTCTGAATTCATGCACACCTCATTCAATAGATCAAGTAATCGACATTAATGTTTATTGTTGCCGTACAGAAGTTTTTTTTAGTGAATTCCCACAGTTTAACGAAAAATATAATTTTCATTAATTCTTTGAATTTACTTATTATTGTTTGAAGGGTATGTTTAGTAAAAGTGTTGCTAATAATGAAAAAATGAATGAGGCATATTTATAGATGTTTGCTAAGTTGTTACTAAGCAAGTCCAGAGTTTAGGCTATTTATAAATAATTTTAAACCTGAGTTTAGGGCTAAAACTGTAGTTTAAGTATAAACATAGGAAATACTGAGTTTAAGTAGTTATTATCACAGCCAAATGTCATATTTGAAAAGCTGAAGAAGTCAAATAAATTTTACGTAAACTTGCTGTCCAGAAAAATGTCGATTGATACCGCAATTGAAGAAGATATGGATATCTTAGAGGAGTTTGAGTTATTTGGTGATCTGCAAAATATGCCCCCAACATAAAGAAAAATATACAAACCACGGTTCAATCCATTTGAATTAAGCGACAAGGATTTCTACGAAAGATATCGTTTGGATAAAGAAACAGTCACATTTATCATAAATTTACTTAATATTGGAGAACTACCAACTAAAAGAGGATTACCCGTTTCTGACAGCCTCCAGGTCTTAACAGCATTAAGATTTTTCGGTAGAAATGTCCACCAGAGTGATATAGGTAAGAAAAAATTTGAAGCAGTATATAAATCCCTTATTTGTATTCAAGCTGATCTTCATGGTATTTCGCAACCAATGGTTAGCAGAATAATCGCCAAAATTGCAAGAAAACTGGCACAACAGTTGCCAAACTTTGTAAAATTCCCAGCAACAAGTCAGGAACTGCAGAAGACAAAATCAGATTTTTTTCAAATAGCTTCATTTCCCGGAGTGATTGGCACTATAGATTGCACACACGTACGCATTAAGTGCCCGGCTAAGATCGTTGGGGAAGTTTCTGCAGGACATTTCCTGAATAGAAAAGGGTATTATTCACTTAATGTTCAAGTACCTATGTATATGTAGGGGTTCCAGGCATGATGCACGAATATGGAGCAGTTGTAGTTTAAAGAGACGTATAGAAGACACCCGAAAAACACATAACGGAGTTCTTCTTGGAAACGCTGGGTATCCCTTGTCTTATGTTTTATTTACTCCGGTCAGAAATCCGCAGACTCCACAGGAAGAAAAATATAATAAATGCTACATCGCGACCAGAAATAAAATAGAGTGTTTAAACGGACAAATCAAATCTAAATTTCGCTCTATTTTTGAGAGACTCAGAGTTGATTTAGATACTGCCAAAAATGTTGTTGTCGCAGTATCAGTGTTGCACAACATAGCTAAAGAAATAAATTTGTCATGTGAGTATATAAGTACATACATATCACTTTTGATTCAACTAATTTAAACTAAAACGAGAAAGTAAGATGTTGTGTGTTATGTTTCATTAGAAGTCTCCTAAGTGTTTCTGAAAACCATTTTCATATCAAACAAAGATTTCAAAACATTTCGATATAATTGTTTTGAAGCAAATTTTATAATTTCAGTTCTGAATGAGTCCGATGAAAGGTCCAATTATTTAGAAGAAGAAATAGTGCCTAATATAAGAAGAGAAATAGGACTTCTCAAAGAAGACCCGTAGCTGCAAGAATTTTCCGACAGAACTTTATCAATAATCATTTCACTTGAGAGAAAATGCAAACTTTCGTTTTATAAATTAAGTATTTAATTATTTAATATCAACGTAAGACTATTTAATAAAAACTAATTCATTTAAATAAAAAACGAAAATATGTATCCTATTCTAAAAAACAAAAAAACATTGATAAGACAAAAACATGTACAAGTTTTTGGTATGAACAACAATAAAAGAATGAAGTGAAATTAGTAGAAATAAATGTATGTAAGTTAAGTTAGTTAAAAAATGCGTTAAAATTACAAGTAACAAAAAATAAAGATATATACATATACATACATATGCATGTACTTAAATTGTTTCCTTTTCCTTTTTTAACAAAAGACGCTGCCTTTCAAGAATTATATTCTTTATTTCCAGGTCTTTCTCATAAAGACTTTTTTCGTAGCTCATTTGTTTTCTTATTTGTTCCATTTTAAGCTGATGTAGCTCTTCTTTTTGGCAATTTTCGCTACAAATTTGCTTGCTTCGTTGGAAAAGAACATCCACTGCTGGCCTTTTAAGGTTTTTTTTTTGGAACGCTTGTTTTTGGCAATCGCCTAAGTTGGCCAATCGGAGTAGGGTAGTTGGGAACATCAAGGAGCTTTTCTTTCATAGATGCCGAACAGCGGTCTTCGTCTATGGGGGCTGGTTCATTTTCTATAGACAGCACACTTTCATCTATAAATTCGATCTCGCAAGCCTCCGTGTTGCTTCCTATCAAAATTGAGTCCTCCTTAAAATCTTCCCTAATCATGTCTTGCACGATTAAATCCTCCTCGTGTGGTTCCAGAACTTCAACTACATTGCCAGTGGCTTTCAGAGCCTTCTTCATTTCAGCATTGCTTCTTCTGGCTGCAACTTCAATCCGATGCCACTGCTCCTTCCTTTTTGTAATGGTCTATTATAGCCAGCGGCCCTCATATTGACGTCGATATTGGATGACTAAGATGCTTTTTTTTCGTTATTATCTTAATATTGTTTCTTTTATCGTCGACAATGTTGATGTGCCGGCGAATCAGTTCCCGCAGAAGTTCCTTCTCTGACTGTGACCAATTTTCCTGCCGTTCGCGTTTTATATTTTCCTTGTTGTTCATCTTAAATATTGTAGAACGTTGTTAGTTGTTTTTTATTTTTTATTAAATAGTTTTGTTTTACTTACTTTTTTCGACAGCCAATTCGAGGAATGAAAGCACAAAATAACAAGTTTGAAAATATAACAGTATTTTTTTACTTTCTCACATTTAGTGTGTAGTTAGCTTGAAGGCAAAACTCCATTTCCAAGATCGGAATCTCAGACTGACATTTCGGTTTGCCTACAAGCTAACTACACACTAAATGTGAGAAAGTGTGCGTGAAATGATGCAAAAAACCAAACTCATTCTCACATTTAGTGTTTCGGCACATCAAAATGCTTCATTATAGTAATCAGACCCATCTAAATGCTTCATTTTGAATGTTTCATGGCCTCGTTCAAAAACTAAACAATCCTTACCAACAGAATCTGAAGTGCTGACATGGTCTTAAATTGGAAGATTTGTATAGCTTTTTAATTTCAATCCAAATAAATGTTGTTAATGTATATTAAATAAAATAAAATTGACCAAATACATATTTAATGATTTATTAATGCTGTATTTTGTCTACTTAAATTATTTGCGAACTTAATATGCGCTGCAACTGGTTAAGTAAAATTGGAAATGGACAAAGTGTAATTCAATACTTTGTAAAACAAGAAAACACACAATTTTTTCAGCTGTAGTTTGCTTAGAGCATTTTTTTGGCGACGTTAGAAGTTCAGGTGGAAACAATAGGTGGGTGCCTCCGTAGCATACTTGTGAAGTTCCATTGCCAACTTTAGCTAGTTCAGATTCCTCAATTAGAGTAGTATTTTCATCATTTAAGCAGTTCGATAATTGCAAGACCAAATTTAAGTTTTGTTTGTTGCAGAAATATTCCTGAAAATTTCGTTTTGAGGGACTATGTTAGAGTTAGAATTTTGTTTGTAGTTAGATTTTGGAATACAAATTTGAGGGAACCATGTTTTAAAAATAAGTTGCTTTGTGTAAAGCAACTTTAAGGAATAGAAATACGCAATATGGTTACACATACCAACAAAATGCTGCTATTAATGCTAATTTTGTTTTTAAAAAGTTGATGAAGGTTAGCTGAAGCGGAAATTTCTTTAATGAACATACCTAAAATATTATTGGCTTTCTCAAAAATATTTTTCTACACTAACTCTAACTAACTGAAAACTATTGTTTATGTATATTTTCTTCTATGTTCTGCATTTATAAAATGTAATCTATGGAAGTATTTATTATATTAACAAAAACAAAAACATGTACGTAAAACTCATTCATTTTTTCATTATTAGCAACACTTTTACTAAACATACCCTTCAAACAATAATAAGTAAATTCGAAGTTTGTTAACTAAACATTTTTAAGGAATGAATGAAAATTATATTTTTCGTTAAACTGTGGGAATTCACTAAAAAAGACTTCTGTACGTCAACAATAAACATTAATGTCGATTACTTGATCTATTGAATGAGTTGTGCATGAATTCAGAACGATTTTAAGACGTTTTCATTTTGTGATAAATATACATTATACATATGTCAAAATTTGCATTTTATTTGCTCTGCATTTATTGAACAGATTCGCTATAATCGTTCTGATTACTTTTTTAAAACATTGGTGTTCCTTTGATGCATAGTTGTTTTTGATAGCAAATACATGTATGCTTCCATCAATCAAGAATGTTATGGATAACATATTTTTCGATTATAACTCTTTTTTTTTTTAAATTTAATATTTATTAATCATAATGGAATTCAAAAATAGTTGCAAACTTAAATCATTAAAAACAAACTATAAATATACTTGGATTAATTAAATTGATACAGATTTTAATTACTTGCAAAAAAAATATTTGGGCCGTTCATTAACGAAAATTTATTAGAATTCAATACAAAAATTGCGCTCGCACCCTTAACTTAATGGTTCTTCGAACGCATCTTTAATACAAAAATCCGAGGTTAATTTTGAAATTTGAAGAATTTCGTAGTGATTTTTGTAAATTAATTATAATAAACTGATGGTAAACATGCTTTTTTGAAGACAAAAATGTACATTGGTTCGCTATCAACAAAATGACCTGAAAATTAAAGCTTAAAACTGACTTCTTCATCGAAAAAAAGTAAAAAGAAAAACCTGAAAAAAACTTATTAACCCCTCCATTTTGTTTTTGCTGTGCAAAATGCCGCTAGCCCACGGCATCGTTTTTTGTTTGTTTATTTATTTCACATCTATTCACGGATTAACTGTCAAAATTACAAATACAACAATGTAAACAAACGGGTTTTGGAGAGTGAAACGTACGAAAGATTCCGGTCTTTGTAATGGAGTGTTTTTGATAATGATAGTTCTTGCTCTTTTTGATTTTGTATGTAACCACATAATATATTAAAAAGTTAGTACTTCCTTTCCGGCATACTAAAGAATAAGGTTTATTTTGTTTTGACGTTTCTAATATTATCTACCATATTCTAAACGACAAATCTTGAAAAAATCAAGCTATGTCTTTCATCAGTCGATCTCTTGTTCGTAATGTAATAATTAGTAATAATCAAACTATTATTACGTAATTTAGTTTATAATATTTTTCCTATTTCCAGATTCCAGCTTTGTTTCGAAATGTCCAAAAACAATTGAAAGTCAATATTAGGACATTTCACAGATGTAAACGATTTTCAATTGTTCTCCTTGACTATGAAATTAAAAAAATAACATTAACAATTTCAGGTGCTCCGCTCTGTGTAGCAAAAGTTCAGCAAGCAGCTCCAGATTTCAAAGGTTTAGCTGTCGTCGGCGGAAATTACTTTTCAGAAATAAAACTATCCGATTATAAAGGAAAATACCTATTACTCTTCTTTTACCCCTTGGATTTGTAAGGCTTATTATTAATTTTACGATTTACTGTCAAAATTATTCATATTTTTCGTTTCTTTAGTACGTTTGTGTGTCCAACCGAAATTTTGGCATTTAGTGACCGTATTGAGGAGTTCAAAGAACTGAATACAGAAGTCGTGGGGGTTTCAGTTGACTCACATTTCAGCCACTTGGCGTGGTGTAATACTGAACGCAAGGCTGGTGGCTTAGGACCATTAAAATATCCTCTACTTTCTGACATTACAAAAAAAATTTCTTCGGACTATGGAGTGCTGCTTGAAAATGAAGGAATTGCACTACGAGGCACATTTATTATTGATGCTAATGGTGTTTTGCGTCAATACTCTGTCAACGATTTGCCAGTTGGAAGGTCTGTTGATGAATGCTTACGATTAATTAAAGGCTTTCAGTTTGTTGAAAAACACGGTGAAGTCTGCCCAGCTAATTGGAATCCTGAATCCAATCCCGATACTATTAAGCCAGATGTAAAGGATTCTAAGGAATATTTTGAAAAGCATGGCTAGACGAAAAATTAAAGCATACACAAATCTTTTAACTTTGTTGTTTCTATTCTTTTGGATTACCCAAACGATAATATTGTTTTAAATCAAATAAAAAACTCGAAAAAATGTCAATAAAAAGAAAACTTCAAATTTCCGCTTTCCTTTTCTCTAAAGACAATAAACTTGATAGTTTGAATATATATATGTATATATAAATTTCCGCTTTCCTATTCTCTAAAGACAATAAACTTGATAGTTTGAATTATATATATAATTTTTCGTCAATACAAACAAACTGGATGGAGGGATTCGCGGTAATACTATATTTTCACCTCGGAATTTGCCATTTAGAATTATGGGATAACATTTTTCATTAATTTTTTAATTACGAATATCGTGCCGTTGCACAACCGTGGTGGGTTTAAATTACGAAACAAAATTACCGGAGATCCAACCTTCAGTTGTAAATTATGCGGTGGCAAGCCCGGTTAATCCAAAGAGTTCAAAAACTCATTTTAATAATTTACAGCTTCCGAAGCATCACTAACTGTATCAACAGATTTGTATTACACCAAGTCTCCTGGTAACAATTGTTGCATCTTGAGATTTAATTCGTTGACATCCACATTTCTTGCTGCTAAAATTACTCTTTCTGCCGGCCACTCATGGTTTGTATATTGTTTGTGTACATCCGGAAATATCTGGTCAATGAGAGCATCTTGTGAATCATTAATCGTGCAGAAATCGACTGTAAACTGTATGCATCCAGTTTCATCTGTATAGTAACTTTTCCGTCGCCTATATCTAACAGTTGTTTTGAGAATGTTTTAGCGGATGGATCTTGAATCATTTGAACACGCATATTTACTTTCAGTTGTAATTTTTCAACATTACGCCGCAGTGGCGATGATTTTAAGAACGCGTTGATCTCATCAGCGCACGTTAATCGCGGAATATCAGGAAGTGTTTGTCTGAAATCACCTGAAAGGAGTAACAGAGTGCCGCCAAATAGTCTGTCAATGTTTTTTGTATCTTCAATGTCCTGTTCAACGCCTCAAGCGAATGTTTGTGTTTCACTGGATGACTTTGTGGCAATGGATGACTTTTTTTATATTTTACACCGTGTCTGGGTTATTTTGAATAATTAGTGGCAGTTTAAATACTGAATGAGCTGTTCTGCCTCCATCCAATAAAGTTGCCGCAATCTCAGAAAATGCAACAGCCACCTTGTCCTGCCGAAACTGCGAGCATGATGTGGTCATAAATGGTTCTTTGTTCTTCATTCATTAATGGGACATTGCGAGCAACAATTGCTGCCATTTCTATAGTATTGTACCTATTGTAGTTCACGATTCAATTCAATGTCTATTACATCAGATGCATTTCGATTTGGTGAATCCATACCGAAATGACTGAGTGGTAAGTTGGCAATGATATTGCAAAGATCCTCAATAGCAATAAATGCTTCATTGTACATAGTGTCACTGATGCAATTAAACCATAGCACTTAGAAACATAAAAAAATAGATAAAAACCTATTCTCAGACCTACCGAATGTACATATGTACATATATGCAAAATTTCATTGAAATTGGTTAAGCCGTGTCGGAGGAGTATGGCAACTAACACTGTGACAGGAGAATTTTACATATATATTAGATATATGTATATATATAAAAATTGTTATTAAATTTGTTAAGGATACAATTGAATTTTATGTGACATTTTTAATTCGATTAATTTGTTTACAAATTGTTTAGTGGACATTTCGAGCATAGGGTTAAAGTCAGCATTAACTGACAAAAAAAACTATTGATTTTCGCAATTTTTTGGTGTTTAATTACTAATTGACAAGGACATTGATTACAGAAAAAAATTAAATACATTTTTTCTGATACTGTTGTGAAAGGTTATATCACGGTTATATAGGTGTTGCCTTTGATTTTGTATGTGAACTCACTTTTCTATTTTCTTTTGGCCCAATCTCATCAATCCAGAGCTATGGTATAATTTAGTAAATTGCCTATTTTTGTTATTTTTTAACAACTGTATTCTCAAAACCGTTACATCTACCGACACAATTTTAGTCGGAAATTGTAGTTTATACATTTGCCTTAAAACCATAGTGCGGCTTTTCTGAGTTTTGCACATCTTGCGCTCGGCGTTCGAGGTCGGAAACTTGGTTTATTAATTAATCCAACAACATAAAGAAGTAACAAACAAATCAGAACTATGGTCTGATGTATATAGTTACTGCACTAATGATCAAGCAGCTTTTATGTTGCATCTTCAGCTGTTTGTTCAGTTTTTGTCAACACTTTTAATAACATTTTAAATATTGATTTTGCAGTGCCTACCTTTTGAAAAATGAAATTCCTGAATCATGTCAGCCAGAATCAGCTAATAGAAACAGTATTTTTTATTAAAATTGTTTACATACATAAGACTTTTTGACGCTTCTCCCAATGGTATATCCCACAGTACAAAGGTTGGCAGCATCTCGTTGTTCATCGTCACCCCTACAGCCTACACCATTGGGTGGATTGAATTCAAACTTTGAATTAAAGTTTGAAAGCGGATTCGGGTAAGGTGTGTTTTAATTTTTCCAAAAAATATGGTAGTCCAACAAATTTGTTGGTCAATAATTAAAATTTCCATTTTTTGGACAATGGGCTGATAGATTTTTATTTTACCAGTTTATGTTTCTATATGATCCCAGAGAATTCCGTATTCTCAGAAACCATAAACAAAATATCTAACTTTTGCCGTTAGAAATCTGAGAATTCTCTGCAAACATTCAAAAAAGTAAGAAAAAAATATAAAGAGCTAATTTGATTTCTGGATAAGAATGTAGGTATAGTGAATTGTGTTTTATTTTATTTTCCTTCTCTGTCAACCCGTCTGACAAAAATTCTCAGAAATCTTGGAAATATAATGCTTGTAGCCAACTTCGCTTTGGTGTCATCTTAACGCAACTAGACCTTATGTTTGTCGGAAGTATGGAGAAACTTTTGAACTTGATTTTTGTATTTTGTCAAACTTTTTTATAGTAGGTCCTTCTCCTTAGGTTCTTTAAAAAAAAAAAAGATTATTGAGGCAAAGAATTAAGAGATGGCGTTCAAAAATGAATTATAAATTTTGTCCACCAAACCTGCAAGAAGGCAAGCTTAACAACAGAGGTGGAACTACTTTTAAAGGACCAGCAAGTTCAAAAGTTTCCCGTCGCTGAAAATAGAAGGCTTTCATTGGAACGATTATGTTCCCAAATGTGAAATAGTGTTTTCGATAATAAGCCAACTCTAAGGATTTTATATACCTTTATAACATATTATGTCAGAGACATAGTTTGAGCATTAGGCAAGCGCAGGAGTAAAAACGGTATGCGATTGTCAATTGATCCAACTTAGTACAGTGAAAGCTCTTATTTCAACAAAAAAAAAAAACAAGAACTAATTTTAATGTAAAACAAGTTAAATGTTCTTTTCAATCTTGCCAAAAATTACACTTTGAAACGTCGTTGCACAAAAATTAAAAATGTAAATCCTAATACGAAATTACAAAGCAAAATACCTACAACATTAAGGTCTGCATACGGTTATACTTTGTGTACAAAGATCATATTTCGTCGGCTAAAGATGCAAACCTCTTATGTATATATCCATGAAGGTGAAAAGCGTGCGATGGAAATTGAAGCCTGTAAAGACGATCAGGTGAACATCGTAGTAGAACCGCCAGTCTATACTGAGAATATGGAGAAAACACTTTTCCACATTTTTTTACGGCGATGACGAATCGAATTCCGCTGTAAGGGAGATAGCACCATTCAACCTAGGCGAACGCTTAACAACAATTCCGCCTACCCAACCTCTACGAAGTGAAAATAGCTACATATATATCGAAACTGTAGTCCAACAAAGCTGCTGGAGATGACGGCATCGCTGCCAAATTATTTAAAGCAGCAGGCGATGACTTGGTAAGGAGCATGCACCAACTCATCTGCAAAATATGGTCGGAAGAAAGCATGCCCGATGAATAGAATCTCAGCATAGTTTGCCCAATACTCAAGAAAGAAGATCCTCTGTATTGCACCAACTACAGAGGTATCAGTCTCCTGATCGTCGCCTATAAGATCAAGGTCGTTAGATGTCAAAAAAGTTTTAGACAAGGCTATGCGCCTTTTCAACATCGTTCTGGAAAGAATTGTGCAGATCTCAACCATCAACATTAGGAGCACAATCTTCCAAAGATCCATCCAATAACTTGGATAAGCTAATGATATTGAGATAATTGATAATTGAAGATAGAAGTGTGTCAGTAGTGCCTTTTTGAGCATTGCGATGGAAGGAGGAGATGGGTTTAGTGGTCAATGAGGGCAAGACCAAGTATATGCTGTCATTAAAGAAGGACATTTAACGACGACGTCTTGGACAAAACGTTATCATGAAGAGCTTTAATTTTGAGGTAGTTAAGGACTTTGTCTACCTAGGCAAAACAATAAATTCAGACAGCGACACCAGCGCTGAAATCAAACGAACTCTTGCAAATCGCTGCTTCTTTGGACTTAGAAGGCAGTATTAAAGTCCTCTCTCGAGCATCTAAAGTCACCATCTATAAGACGCTCATCATCTTGGTTCATCATCAACTCTCCAACCCGGAAGGCCTTCCAATCCAATCCCGAGGGACGGCGCAGAAGAAGAGCGTGACTCAAGTGGCGCATGCAGGTGGGATGGACCTCAACCAAATTGGCGTGCGAAAATGGAGACAGCTAGCTAGGGACCGAGCTGGCTGGAAACGCATGTTGATTGAGGACCATGTCCGTCCTGTGTTGTAGCGCCAACTTAAATAGAGTTAACGTTAGCAACAGTGAATCCCTATTAAAATAACCGCCAAAAACAAAAATGAAGCTTGAGATGAAATAGAGATAAATGTGACCCTAACAAAAAAATGTTCACTGTAGATTTGCAGTCAGTAAAAATATCCCAAAAATATTTTAAAATCAAAATCAGGCTAACTTTAGATTTTCAACTGCAGAGTTAGAAACAAATAAGTGAATTACATATATTTTTATTTTGACTATGTATTTGAAATCAATTTTGATTCAAAAATCACAAATTGGTCGGGCAACAAATCTTTACAAGCGTAGAGATTCTTTTTAAGAAGATGGAAAACCACGTAAAATAAATATTTTAAAATTAGAAATTATCGTTTGAAAAAAGTTAGTAGAGATACGGCTATTAAACATTATCTTAAAAAATAATGAAAAGCAAAAATATACGAGTATAATATACAAATAGTGTACATTTTAATTAAATTCAAACAAAATTCTGAAACAAAAGTACACTTTCTATTTTTTCTTTTTTTGTCTGCTGAGTTCATTGAGCTCTCCTTGTTGAACTGAAGCTTCCATGTATATTCGTTTAACCTTCTCCTTTCGCTCGCGATCACTAAAAAATGTTTGTTAATAAAAATAACTATTTCAATTTATTATAATTATATTATTTACCTTTGTATTTGTTGATTGATACGTATTGTTTGCAAGAACTCAGTATCTCGGCGAATTTCTCGTACTGCACCTTTAGTTTCCCGACGAATTTTATGTATTAATTTCACCTTTTCTTCCTTTGCTTTAGATATTTTTGGTCGACGCTTGTCATCGTATACTTTTTCTATGCGAGGTTCAAGCAGACGTAGAGCTTTAGGTTTTTTCTCAGGCGGCATAAGTTTTTTCAATGGTTTACCAGCCACGGCTAAAAGAGTGATCATTGTTTTTTCAAAACTAGATTTGATGTAATGTGGATACGAGTCCAGATTTATTCGTTCCATCATGGGAATAAATGTCTCAGCTAAATAGTTTGAACCAATATTTTCTGAAACTCCTTCGATCGCATCTTTGGTTAGTATTAGAGCTGCGTTAAGTGCACGAATTTTAAAATCTAAAGAAATTGTTCCCGTAACGAGATCTTCTGCTTTAAGGAGATTATCATCTTGCGCTTCCATCAATTTCTCGTTCGTGTCATTATTCATAGCCAAGATTTTGTTGAAAGGTCCCGTTGACATAAAAGGTGGTATAGTTTTTAACTTTTCAATTGTTCTCTTTGGAATGGACAGATATATAACACCTAGGAGAAAATTTAGTGTTGCTGGAAGAAAGCGTTGGGATGATTGAGAATATTCTAACACCAACGTCACTAAGAACAGCCCCATTGCAACATCTTGCCTTGTTCGCACTCGTGCTTTAGACAATATATGGCTCATAAAAATGTAGCAAGGAGTTACTACATAATGTCGGTAGTCAGACGTTGTGTACATATTTGATACAATTTTGAAGAATACGAGGGTATCCAAAGATGGGTATAGTTTAACGTGCTTTTTATATTCTGAGTATTTTTGCTGAATGACATCAACTATGCAAGCCGAAGTCATTTCTGGATCCAAGTGCATTAAGTCGTATAAAAAAGGATTGAGTTTATCTAAGACTAGAAATGAGTTGTTTACGTCTTTAATGGATGCACTGGCAAAAAGATCATGTACATATTGAAGAAGGAACGAAAAAAGTTTACTTATTTTCTCCTTATTTTTGGGTTCTATTTTGGGATGATTGTACTTTATAATGCGTTCGACTAAAATACCTTGTTCATCGGCACTGTATTTGCTAAGAAGTTTTTGAAGCTCTTCGTAACTTGAAGGCATTTCTATTGCAAAGGGAAGTTTAATAATTTTGTTGGGTGGTTCAGAACCGACTGTATTGCTCATTGTTTTAGCTTGTTGACATTCATTTGAGGAAATTTCTTCACTTTCAGATTCCATATCTGGATCTTTAAGATCACTTAAATCATCTTCGTCATTATCATTTTCAGTTTCAGAATCATTTTCACTTATTTCATCATCACTTTCTCTATTGTCCAGTACATCAGTTCTATTTTCATCTTCAAAAGCAGGTTCGCTGTTATTATTTGTTAGTGATTCACCTATAAAAACGTGTTTTGAGTTTTTAATAATTTGATTCTAATAACACAAAACCAAAAGTTAATGACCAACCGTTCAAATCGTAAGCTAGGATTCCATTTTCTTCGTCATCAGATTCAGCTAAGTATCCGTCATCCAGATCATCTGCAGACCGATGATTCTGTTTCTCGTTCGTGTTTTCAACTCCTCGCATTCTCGCTAGCCTTGCATTTTCCAATTTAATTAAACGTTCTTTTTCGAGCCTCGCTAATTCTTCTTCAGATACCAGCCTGTCACTGACTGCACCTCTAGGTTCGAAAACCATTTCACGCAGGGCTCTATCATAGTCATCAGGTTTGTTTTTTACAATATCTTCGGATTTATTTAGTTTGCCGACAAGAGGAATCAGATCCTTGTAATTACTATCCAGTTTTTTAGTCAATTCAAAGATTTCATCTTTTTCCTTAGCAGATTGGGCTTTGCGAAGTTTGGTTTCAGCAATCATTTCTTCTATGGCTGCTTTACGGTCTTGTTGCCAATCTTCGCCACCGAAATGGGCAGCTTTTGTGAAGTTTGCTGAAATTTAAGATATTTAGTATTTTCAGTTTAAACAATAAAACCTGGAACATACCATCTAAAACATCTTCATCGTCCATGTCATCATCAGATCTGTTGTCATGGAACTGTTCGATTTCCTCCAAAGTTTGGCCACGATGAGTTAGAACTTCATCGTCGTTTAAATTGAATCGACTTGATTTCTTAAACATTGACATTTTTTCAGCAACGAAACGAGCATTAAGTAGCTCATCGCTTATGACTTCTAAATTGCTACCAATGCGTCTGTCTTTAAATTCATTGCTTTTGTTTTTTTGCATAAATTCTTCGCCAAGTGTTCGTTTTCTCTTCTGCACCGCCTTGGCTCGTGATATTCCCGGTAACCCTTTGTCATGCTTGCAAGTTCGGCCAAGGATATTAAACTTTTCTTTATTTATATGCACCTCGAAAGGATTTATCTTTTTTGCAGGTCGGGATGAAGAGAAGGCATTGAATTTTGACTTTTTGGAATATACATTTTCAGAGTTTTCTTTTCTATCTTTTTTAGCTTTGGCCATTTTTTGAAGTCGTATCGAAGTGTATTCGGTGAATTGATTGCAAAAATAACAAATAAGTCTACAAGAAACTTTCTAAAGCAATAAAAACATTGCTTCAACGTCTCACGTGGGATAGAATACCACCCCTTGATACTTAATTATAAAGATATTAAGGCTCGGCTGTCACTCGCATTCCGATGTACATAGTGCCTTATTACACGCGTTGTGCCCACAACCAGAGAGAAAAAACTAATCGAGAGAGCCAAACTTCCTCGTCTCCGTCCCTTCGATACCTCGTACTCTCATTTTTTATAGCGTGTTGAATTCGTATCGGTGTATACATGTTTTCACCTCGGAGAAGAGTACACAAAAAAAACATCATTTCCGGGAAATGCGACATTTCTCATTTTTGTATATTGATAGCCAAGAAGGCTATGTTTTTTAAAGTCTCATTATAATATTTGTAATTCTCATGAATTTTTTTTTTAATTTTGCTAACATCTTGTCGTTTTTATATCTACAAAAATACTCCTATAACTCAAATTAATTCTAGCAAAACATTTTTGTTTGTTAATAAATAACGGAAGAAGTTATACCGGTAGTTCGTGGTGAATTTGTTTTTCCCTTCTTTTTCTCTAAGTTACAGATAGATGGCAGTACAAACCAAAACAAGAAAGGATGTGTGCAGAAAGTGTTTAACAAGGTTAAGGCTTTTTAGATTAGACTTTACTTGTATATATGAACGAGTACATGTTTTTTATAAATGAATGTTATGTTTATTTCAATAGTAATACCTTAACTATTAACTTAACTACTGTATTATCTAAAATATACTGCATTGAATTATTTTACATTGAATTATAAAAGGCGGAAATAATAAAGTTCTATAGTTTACCGGGAATATTTATATAAAATAGCCATATCTTCTGCAATTGCGGTATCAATCGATATTTTCTGGAACTTAGTGTTAACGTAACATTTATCTGTCATGAATTATTTTTTCAGCTTTTTTATACACCAAAAAAATCAATTATGAAATTTGGCTGCGATAATAATTACTTGAACACAGCATTTTCTATGTTTATAGTCATTCAGGTTTAGCCCTTAACTTTGATTTGCATTTATTTATGAATAGCCTAAAAAGTTTAGCAAACATCTATGAATAAGCCACAATGCACTTTCAGAAAAACTGTAGTTAGAACTTTCCCTGACAGATTTTTCCTTGTCGCTATATAACTGAAAGATAAGATATAAATAGTTAGAACTGGAAAACTTATAAAAATGATGCATAAGACTTAAATTTTGGTTGTATATTCTTTTCACAAAACCACTGAACTAGCGAGAATACAAATATTTTTACTTTTGTACAAAAGTACTTTTCGGCTTATGTAGTTAAGCCCTTAAAAGCAACACACTACCTTAGGGGAAAGCAGTAAGAATAGCTTATCACCTATTCACAAATCTTATGCAATGAAAATTGGCAACAGAAGTAACAAGTTGACGGTCTTTTTATTTAGTGTCTACTTAAATCACTTATTTTCAGCATTTTGGAAATGTCGTGAGTAATGTAAAGAGTACACACAAATAAAATAGGAATGGAAAAAAGAGATGAGTATATAAAAATGTGGAACACCCCAGTTAGGTGTCCTTTCGCCTCTTCTGTGGCTTCTGGTCATGGATACAATTCTCGTTAAATTAGAGAGATGTGGAGTGAAGGCGGTAGCCTATGCGGATGATTTGGTGCTTTTGGTGTCAGGAAAGTACACCTCTGTGATTAGTGAAATCACGGAGTCAGCTTTGAAGAAAGTTAGCAGCTGGGCCACTAGTTGTGGTCTAGGAGTTAACCAAAGTAAAACTGAACTGATGCTCTTTACCACCAAAACTAAAGTACCGCCCTTCACGCTACCTCGACTCAACGGTCAAATCCTATCATTGTCTTCCAGTGCAAAATATTTGGGAGTTATACTCGACCCTAAATTAAACTGGAAACGAAATATTGAAGTGCGGGTTAAGAAGGCCTGTGTTGCCTTCTACGCCTGCAGCAAAACTTTCGGCAAAAAGTGGGGACTTCAGTCGAAGATGATTTTATGAACGTACACAGCCGTAGTACGTCCAATCTTAACTTATGGTTCGATTGTGTGGTGGCCTGCTCTTAGCAAAGCCTACAATATCGTTAAGCTAAAGAAGGTTCAGAGAACAGCTTGCGTGGGCACCACAGGGGCCATGCGTACTTGCCCAACGGACGCCTTAAACTTTATTTTGAATCTTCTACCAATCGACCTTTTCATTAAATACATAGTTTCCTGCAGCGCTATTAGGCTGAAGGAATCAAACAGCTGGTTGTCAAAACCTTATGGTCACAGCAACACAGCGAAATTGATTCCCTCAGGTATTATCTCGGTAGACACTGACTACTGCACTACTACTTTGAGCCTTAGTAGGGGTTTTAAGGTCATTTTCCCATCCAGAGAAGATTGGGAGGATGACATCGTGTCGATAGGTTTCGATAGGTTCTGGGATCTTTTCTGAGTCCCTAAATGTAGCTAAATCCTTTAGGCTTCCTGACTTTGCTAGCGTTTTTCAGGCTGCAATTAGGGAGGCATGTAGAATACTTAAACAAAGCCCAAACCAAAACCGAAATGCGGCTATCTTCACAGACAGTCAGGCAGCTATCAAAGCCATTAACTCGGCTACATTCTCATCTAAATTGGTCCCGCAATGTCGCGATGAGCTTGCGAGCCTGAACATTAACATCGGTGTCACCCTGATCTGGGTTCCGGGCCATAGTGGTATCGTGGGAAATGAACGGGCTGACGAGCTAGCCAGGCAAGGATCGGCCCTTCATAGCTCACTTGCGGAAATGGTTAACATTCCTCTTGGTGCTATGAAGGGTAAAATCTTTTCAATCTATCAAACTGAATCAAATCGAAGGTGGAGCAATTTACCCAACTGCATTATATCTAGGAAGATATGGCCCACCTATAATAAAACCCGTACAAACGATCTTCTTTGCAGGCCAAGGCAAGACATAGCCAGGATTGTTGCGGTTTGTACCGGACATTGGCCTATAGGAGTTCATGCAGAGAAATTGGGTATCTCTTACAACACCTTTTGCCGTAGTTGCTGCGACCAAAGAGAAAGTGAAACGATAATCCATTTCCTCTGCAAATGTCCTGCCTTGACAAGCCCTAGAATGAAATGCTTTGGGAAAGCATTCTTTCACGAACTGGATGAGCTATCTGAGACAAAGATTAGAGACCTAATCTCTTTTCTCAATGCGACAAAATGGCTCTAATTTAATCGATATGAAGCTTCTCTATAAATCTTTTCCTTTCTTTCACAGGTCAAACGAGTTTTGGTATCAAAACGGCTCACTACAGCGCTAATTGGATCTCAGGCTAGGCTGCCCTGAGATCGCCATTTCTACCTACCTATATAAAAATGTTTTCAATGTTCTATGTTTACATTCTGTAACTCTCGTTTTCAATGTTCCTGCAACTCTCGCATTGACAAAATTAAGTCGATAAATTTTGAAAATTGAAACAAATCAGAGTTTTTTTTTGCATCTTTCAACGGTCTGAGCGAAAATTAAACGCATAAACGCAGCTAATAAAACAAATAATAGTTGTAGTGCTTTCAGAGTTTTATGTTTCTAGGTCTTAATTCTCATTGGACTGTTGCACCACCTAATTTATTTTACTTACTTAATGATTAAAACTGGCTTCAAATAACTAACTAATTTTTATCTAAATGCGTAATTTAGAATTGTTTCTAAATCTTCATTGTTCTGGCCAGAGAGAAAAAACTAAATGAGAGAACCAAATTTCCTCGTCTCCGTCACTTCGATACCTCTTACTCTCATTTTTTATAGCGTGTTGAATTCGTATCGGTGTGTACATGTGTTCACCTCGGAAAAGAGTACACAAAAAAACATCACTTCCGGGAAATGCGACATTTCTCATTTTTGTTTATTGATAGCCAAGAAGGCTATGTTTTTTAAAGTCTCATTATAATATTTTTGTAATTCTCATGAATTTCTTTCTTTAATTTTACTAACATCTTGTCGTTTTTATATCTACAAAAATACTCCTATAATTCAAATTAATTCTAGGAAAACATTTTTGTTTGTCAATAAATACCGGAAGAAGTTATACCGGTAGTTCGTGGTGAATTTGTTTTTCTCTCCTCTTTCTCTGAGTTAAAGATAGATGGCATTAACAACCTTCTCTGAGTTACAGATAGATGGCATTAACAACCAAAACAAGAAAGGATGTGTGCAGAAAGAGTATAACAAGGTTAAGGTTTTTTAGACTAGACTTTATTTGTATATTTGAACGAGTACATGTTTTTTATAAATGAACATATGTTATGTTTATTTCAGTAGTAATGCCTTAACTACTAACTTAAATACTGTATTATCTAAAATATACTGCATTGAATTATTTTACATTGAATTATAAAAGACGGAAATAATAAAGTTCTACAGTTTACCAGGAATATTTATATAAAATATCCACATCTTCTGCAATTGCGGTATCAATCGATATTTTCTGGAACTTAGTATTATTTATTTAACATGAATTACTCTTTCAGCTTTTTTATACACCAAAAAAATCAATTATGAAATTTGGCTGCGATAATAATTACTTGAACACAGCATTTTCTATGTTTATAGTCATTCAGGTTTAGCCCTTAACTTTGATTTGCATTTATTTATGAATAGCCTAAAAAGTTTAGCAAACATCTATGAATAAGCCACAATGCACTTTCAGAAAAACTGTAGTTAGAACTTTCCCTGACAGATTTTTCCTTGTCGCTATATAACTGAAAGATAAGATATAAATAGTTAGAACTGGAAAACTTATAAAAATGATGCATAAGACTTAAATTTTGGTTGTATATTCTTTTCACAAAACCACTGAACTAGCGAGAATACAAATATTTTTACTTTTGTACAAAAGTACTTTTCGGCTTATGTAGTTAAGCCCTTAAAAGCAACACACTACCTTAGGGGAAAGCAGTAAGAATAGCTTATCACCTATTCACAAATCTTATGCAATGAAAATTGGCAACAGAAGTAACAAGTTGACGGTCTTTTTATTTAGTGTCTACTTAAATCACTTATTTTCAGCATTTTGGAAATGTCGTGAGTAATGTAAAGAGTACACACAAATAAAATAGGAATGGAAAAAAGAGATGAGTATATAAAAATGTGGAACACCCCAGGGAGGTGTCCTTTCGCCTCTTCTGTGGCTTCTGGTCATGGATACAATTCTCGTTAAATTAGAGAGATGTGGAGTGAAGGCGGTAGCCTATGCGGATGATTTGGTGCTTTTGGTGTCAGGAAAGTACACCTCTGTGATTAGTGAAATCACGGAGTCAGCTTTGAAGAAAGTTAGCAGCTGGGCCACTAGTTGTGGTCTAGGAGTTAACCAAAGTAAAACTGAACTGATGCTCTTTACCACCAAAACTAAAGTACCGCCCTTCACGCTACCTCGACTCAACGGTCAAATCCTATCATTGTCTTCCAGTGCAAAATATTTGGGAGTTATACTCGACCCTAAATTAAACTGGAAACGAAATATTGAAGTGCGGGTTAAGAAGGCCTGTGTTGCCTTCTACGCCTGCAGCAAAACTTTCGGCAAAAAGTGGGGACTTCAGTCGAAGATGATTTTATGAACGTACACAGCCGTAGTACGTCCAATCTTAACTTATGGTTCGATTGTGGGGTGGCCTGCTCTTAGCAAAGCCTACAATATCGTTAAGCTAAAGAAGGTTCAGAGAACAGCTTGCGTGGGCACCACAGGGGCCATGCGTACTTGCCCAACGGACGCCTTAAACTTTATTTTGAATCTTCTACCAATCGACCTTTTCATTAAATACATAGTTTCCTGCAGCGCTATTAGGCTGAAGGAATCAAACAGCTGGTTGTCAAAACCTTATGGTCACAGCAACACAGCGAAATTGATTCCCTCAGGTATTATCTCGGTAGACACTGACTACTGCACTACTACTTTGAGCCTTAGTAGGGGTTTTAAGGTCATTTTCCCATCCAGAGAAGATTGGGAGGATGACATCGTGTCGATAGGTTTCGATAGGTTCTGGGATCTTTTCTGAGTCCCTAAATGTAGCTAAATCCTTTAGGCTTCCTGACTTTGCTAGCGTTTTTCAGGCTGCAATTAGGGAGGCATGTAGAATACTTAAACAAAGCCCAAACCAAAACCGAAATGCGGCTATCTTCACAGACAGTCAGGCAGCTATCAAAGCCATTAACTCGGCTACATTCTCATCTAAATTGGTCCCGCAATGTCGCGATGAGCTTGCGAGCCTGAACATTAACATCGGTGTCACCCTGATCTGGGTTCCGGGCCATAGTGGTATCGTGGGAAATGAACGGGCTGACGAGCTAGCCAGGCAAGGATCGGCCCTTCATAGCTCACTTGCGGAAATGGTTAACATTCCTCTTGGTGCTATGAAGGGTAAAATCTTTTCAATCTATCAAACTGAATCAAATCGAAGGTGGAGCAATTTACCCAACTGCATTATATCTAGGAAGATATGGCCCACCTATAATAAAACCCGTACAAACGATCTTCTTTGCAGGCCAAGGCAAGACATAGCCAGGATTGTTGCGGTTTGTACCGGACATTGGCCTATAGGAGTTCATGCAGAGAAATTGGGTATCTCTTACAACACCTTTTGCCGTAGTTGCTGCGACCAAAGAGAAAGTGAAACGATAATCCATTTCCTCTGCAAATGTCCTGCCTTGACAAGCCCTAGAATGAAATGCTTTGGGAAAGCATTCTTTCACGAACTGGATGAGCTATCTGAGACAAAGATTAGAGACCTAATCTCTTTTCTCAATGCGACAAAATGGCTCTAATTTAATCGATATGAAGCTTCTCTATAAATCTTTTCCTTTCTTTCACAGGTCAAACGAGTTTTGGTATCAAAACGGCTCACTACAGCGCTAATTGGATCTCAGGCTAGGCTGCCCTGAGATCGCCATTTCTACCTACCTATATAAAAATGTTTTCAATGTTCTATGTTTACATTCTGTAACTCTCGTTTTCAATGTTCCTGCAACTCTCGCATTGACAAAATTAAGTCGATAAATTTTGAAAATTGAAACAAATCAGAGTTTTTTTTTGCATCTTTCAACGGTCTGAGCGAAAATTAAACGCATAAACGCAGCTAATAAAACAAATAATAGTTGTAGTGCTTTCAGAGTTTTATGTTTCTAGGTCTTAATTCTCATTGGACTGTTGCACCACCTAATTTATTTTACTTACTTAATGATTAAAACTGGCTTCAAATAACTAACTAATTTTTATCTAAATGCGTAATTTAGAATTGTTTCTAAATCTTCATTGTTCTGGCCAGAGAGAAAAAACTAAATGAGAGAACCAAATTTCCTCGTCTCCGTCACTTCGATACCTCTTACTCTCATTTTTTATAGCGTGTTGAATTCGTATCGGTGTGTACATGTGTTCACCTCGGAAAAGAGTACACAAAAAAACATCACTTCCGGGAAATGCGACATTTCTCATTTTTGTTTATTGATAGCCAAGAAGGCTATGTTTTTTAAAGTCTCATTATAATATTTTTGTAATTCTCATGAATTTCTTTCTTTAATTTTACTAACATCTTGTCGTTTTTATATCTACAAAAATACTCCTATAATTCAAATTAATTCTAGGAAAACATTTTTGTTTGTCAATAAATACCGGAAGAAGTTATACCGGTAGTTCGTGGTGAATTTGTTTTTCTCTCCTCTTTCTCTGAGTTAAAGATAGATGGCATTAACAACCTTCTCTGAGTTACAGATAGATGGCATTAACAACCAAAACAAGAAAGGATGTGTGCAGAAAGAGTATAACAAGGTTAAGGTTTTTTAGACTAGACTTTATTTGTATATTTGAACGAGTACATGTTTTTTATAAATGAACATATGTTATGTTTATTTCAGTAGTAATGCCTTAACTACTAACTTAAATACTGTATTATCTAAAATATACTGCATTGAATTATTTTACATTGAATTATAAAAGACGGAAATAATAAAGTTCTACAGTTTACCAGGAATATTTATATAAAATATCCACATCTTCTGCAATTGCGGTATCAATCGATATTTTCTGGAACTTAGTATTATTTATTTAACATGAATTACTCTTTCAGCTTTTTTATACACCAAAAAAATCAATTATGAAATTTGGCTGCGATAATAACTACTTGAACACAGCATTTTCATTGTTTATAGTTATTCAGGTTTAGCCCTTAACTTTGATTTGCATTTATTTATGAATAGCCTAAAACGTTTAGCAAACATCTATGAATAAGCCACAATGCATTTTCAGAAAAACTGTAGTTAGAACTTTCCCTCACAGATTTTTCCTTGTCGCTATATAACTGAAAGATAAGATATAAATATTTAGAACTGGAAAATTTATAAAAATGATGCATAAGACTTAAATTTTGGTTGAAGAACAAATTTGTATATTCTTTTCACAAAACCACTGACCCAGCTTATGTAGTTAAGCCTTTAAAAGCAAAACACACTAGCTTAGTGGAAGGCAGTAAGAATAGCTTATCACCTATTCACAAATCTTATGCAATGAAAATTGGTAACAGAAGTAACAAGTTGACGGTCTTTTTATTTAGTGTCTACTTAAATCACTTATTTTCAGCATTTTGGAAATGTCGTGAGTAATGTAAAGAAAACAAACAACGAGTACACACAAATAAAATAGGAATGGAAAAAAGAGATGAGTATATAAAAATGTTTTCAATGTTCCATGTTTACATTCTGTAACTCTCGTTTTCAATGTTCCTGCAACTCTCGTATCGACAAAATGAAGTCGATAAACTCTGAAAATTGAAACAAATCTGAGTTTTTTTGCATCTTTCAACGGTCTGAGCGAAAATTAAACGCAAAAACGCAGCTAATAATACAACTAATTGTTGTAGTGCTTTCAGAGTTTTATGTTTCTAGGTCCTAATTCTCATTGGACTGTTGCACCACATAATTTATTTTACTTACTTAATGATTAAAACTGGCTTCAAATAACTAACTAATATTTATCTAAATGCGTAATTTAGAATTGTTTCTAAATCTTCATTGTTCTGGCACCTAACAAGAGTAATTAATTTCACTTCATATTCGAATGATATTACTCTCAAACGAACACAATGAGAGTACCATAAAGTTGTTCATACACAATTTTGAATTTTCTTTGAACACCTCTGAACAGCTGACTACATCCGCCATTTTTCAAAGGTGGTCGCCATTTTTAAAAGGTGGTGAGCAGAGAGAAAAGAGAGAAAAGTTTTTTCTCTCTCGTGGTGAGTATGTGCACAAACTTTCATAAATATGTGTTCCCCACATTTTTTTTATATGGAGTTAACACATATGCAAGTTGGTGGCAAAATCACAGCTTGTAGGCAAAAAGAGAGCAAGCGTCGAAGTTGGTTCTCTCTATTAGTTCTTTCTCAATGGTTCTGGCACCTAACAAGAGTAATTAATTTCACTCCATATTCGAATGATATTACTCTCAAACGAACACAATGAGAGTACCAAAAAGTTGTTCATCCACAATTTTGAATTTTCTTTGAACACCTGTGAACAGCTGACTACATCCGCCATTTTTCAAAGGTGGTCGCCATTTTTCAAAGGTGGTGAGCAAAGAGAAAAGTTTTTTCTCTCTCGTGGTGAGTATGTACACAAACTTGCATAATTATTTGTTCCCCAAATTTTTTTATATGGAGTTAATACCAAAAACACTCCATTACCAAGACCGGAATCTCAGACTGACATTTCGGTTTGCCTACAAGCTACTGAGGACTAAATGTGAGAAAGTGTGCGTGAAATGATGCAAAAAACCAAACACATTCTCACATTTAGTCCTCAGGCCCATCAAAATGCTTCATTATAGTAATCAGCCCCATCTAAATGCTTCATTTTGAATGTTTCATGGCCTCGTTCAAAAACTAAACAATCCTAACCAACAGAATCTGAAGTGCTGACATGGTCTTAAATTGGAAGATTTGTATAGCTTTTTAATTTCCATCCAATATTATATAAAATAAAATATATATTAAATAAAATAAAATTGACCAAATACATATTATTTAATGATTTATTAGTTTATTATTATTTATTTTGTTTACTTAAATAATTTGCGAACGCAACATGCGCTGCAACCGGTTAAGTATAGTTATTGCAAATGGACAAAAGTGTAACTCAATACTTTGTAAAACAACAAAATAGACAATTTTTTCAGGTGTAGTTTGTTTAGAGCATTTTCTTGGCGAAGTTCAGGTGGAAACAATAGGCGGATGCCTCCGTTTTTTTTTGTACAGACAATGCTACGAGAAGCATACTTGTGAAGTTCCATTGCCAACTTTAGCTAGTTCAGATTCCTCAATTAGATTAATATTTTCATCATTTAAGCAGTTCGGTAGTTGCAAGACCAAATTTTAGTTTTGTTTGTTGCAGAAATATTCCTGAAAATTTCTTTTTAAGGGACTATGTTAGAGTTGGAATTTTGTTTGTAGTTAGATTTTGGAATAAAAATTTGAGGGAACCATGTTTTAAAAATAAGTTGCTTTGTGTAAAGCATCTTTAAGGAATAGAAAAAGGCAATATGTTTACACACAATACCAACTATGAGTGCAATAAATAGATTTAAGTAACTTTTTTTTATTCCAGTATGGGGAAACCGAACACCCAATAGAAAAAAACCAATATACGCGCCAAAATCCATACTTCTTGACTAAATAATGTTATCTTCTATGTTTACGCATAAAATTACGAATTTTGTAGCGTATGAAAATTTCTAGACATTTTACAGTCTGAAAAATTAATTATGCTATGAAATAATTGGCTGCTATTAATGCTAATTTTTTTTCTAAAAAGTTGATGAAGGTTAGCCATATTTAAAATATTATTGGCTTTCTCAAAAATATTTTTCTACGCTAACCTCCGCTTTATATCTGAAAACTATTGTTTATGTATATTTTCTTCTATGTTCTGCATTTATAAAATGTAATCTACGGTAGTATTTATTATATTACGAAAAACAGAAACATATACGTAAAACTCATTATTTTTTTTTATTATTAGCAGCATTTTTACTAAACATACTTTTCAAACAATAATAAGTAAACTTGAACTTTGGTAACTAAACATTTTTAAGGAATGAATGAAAATTATATTTTGCGTTAAACTGTGGAAATTCACTAAAAAAAAACTTCTGTACGTCAACAGTAAACATTTATGACGATTACATGTTCTATTGAATTAGTTGTGCATGAATTCAGAACGATTTTAAGACGTTTTCATTTTGTGATATATGTCAAAATTTACATTATATTTGCCCTGCATTTATTCAACAGGTTCGCTATAATCGTTCTGATTACTTTTTTAAAACATTTGTGTTCCTTTGATGCAGTTTTTTTTTGATAGCAAATACATGTATGCTTCCATCAATAAAGAATGTTATGGATAAGATATTTTTCGATTATAACTCTTTTTTTTAAATATACAAACTATAAATATACTTGGATTATCAAAATATTTGGGCCGTTCGTTAACGAAAATTTATTAGAATTCAATACAAAAATTGCGCTCGCACCCTTAAATTGATGGTTCTTCGAACGCATCTTTGATACAAAAATCCGGGGATTATTATGAAATTTAAAGAATTTCGTAGTGATTACTGTAAATTATTGAATTAATTATAATAAACTGATGTTGAACATGCTTTTTTCAAGACAAAAAGGTACATGGGTTCACTATCCACAAAATGCCTGCAAAATTAAAGCTTAAAACTGACTTTTTCATCGAAAAAAGTAAAAAGAAAAACCTGAAAAAAACTTATTAACCCCTCCATTTTGTTTTTGCTTTGCAAAGTGCGGCTAGCCCACGGCTAGTGGTGTGAGAAATCCCAAGTAATCGTTACAAAGTAACGATTACTTCAAGTAATCAAAGTAATCGATTACTTACCCGAGTAACGATTACTAGTCGAATCGATTACTTCTAGTTACTTTTGGATTTGATTACTTCTAGTTACTTTTGGATTTGATTACTTCTAGTTACTTTTGGATTTGATTACTTCTAGTTACTTTTGGATTTGATTACTTCTAGTTACTTTTGGATTTGATTACTTCTAGTTACTTTTGGATTTGATTACTTCTAGTTACTTTTGGATTTGATTACTTTTAGTTACTTTTGGATTTGATTTCTTTTAGTTACTTTTAGATTTGTATTTTAAATATATTTTTGGATTTATTTTGTTTTGTTTTTGATACGAAATACATCTTAATGATACTGAAACTGATTACGATTTTAGAAATAATTGTATGGAAATGCAATATTGGAAAAGAGAGTGGAAGAGTTTCTGAATTTGTTGATACTGTTAATATTTGTTGTACTCTTATATACGAAAATTAAGATTTGTACAAAAAAGATGTCGTGTTTGGCTACATGACAATTCACAATAAATATAATTTACTTGTGGCCTGGCCTACAATTTTGGATCAAACTGATAAATATTCACAACGAAGGTTACTTATGTACCAAAAACAGAACAGGAAAATCAAATCGAATTGGTGGAGCTATAGTCTAACTTCTACATTTTAAGCTTAAATTGATCAATATTCACAACAAAGGGTCTTATATAACTACAAAGAAAGTGGACAAATCTAAATCCGATAGGTGGCACTGTAATCTAACTTCTACGTTCTTAGATCAAACTAATTCATTTGTATAGTACTAAATATTGTTATTAAACTAAGAGTTATAAATATACACTCTGAGTGCAGGGCATTATAGATGGAAAACTAAGTTTATAGAAAAAATTGTGAGTAAAGTAGTTGTATAATAAATTAAAAACAATATATTGCCAATGGAAGTTTAAATAAACTACTAGCTCGGTTAATCAAGCAATTATTATGCGTAAAATAATTCAATTTATTATTGATCTAGATTTATCAAACAGAAATTTACCGTTTTTGAATTCTATGGGGAAATATAAATTGATTTATTTTTGATTTAAGATTTAGATTTTAAGGCAAATTTACTCCTTTTTGCACTAATACTAATGCAGCTATAAAAAAACTTTTAGCTGGAAATTTGACAGCTCTTGCTCCACCGCACTCGTTAATACGTACACGAAGTTGCACTAATACATTGAAAAAAAAAATAGTTCCAATCCCGACACGAAAAAAAAAACAATTTTTGACGGTAATTTGAATTTACCCAGGGAAAACTCCATAGGAGATATGATTAATGAGCGCTGCGTAATTAAACCAGGAATTCAAAAAGTGGAATTAAAATAGTTAAGAACCAGTTGTAACGATAGAAGAAAAAACTTGTATTAAGTTTTGTATTACTTTTCAATTCAATTTGATATATAAAGTTTTAAAGACATATCGGGCAATGATCTGGTATTACTTTCCAAAACCCTAAAAATGTTTTTTTTTTTTGGAATATCAGAAACTTAAGTTTTTTCAAGATTTGAGCTTGTTGTCAATACTTTATTCAATTCAGCTGAAATGTATTAAATAGAATTTTCGGATTTCTTATGAAATTAATTTATTTTAGAATTTGAGACTAGATCCATTTTATTTTTGGCATCACAGCAATATATTTTGCGAATATTGATCAGTTTGATTTAAAAATGTAGAAGATAG
Organism: Eupeodes latifasciatus; assembly: GCA_920104205.1. NCBI lineage: Eukaryota > Metazoa > Arthropoda > Insecta > Diptera > Syrphidae > Eupeodes > Eupeodes latifasciatus. The sequence goes on from OV049924.1 coordinate 285,282,237, forward strand.
ACTAAAGCGGCACCTAACGGGTTTAGATTTTGCAATGATGTTTTTGGTGAATAAGTAGACTTGTGAATATTGATCACTTGGACCTAAAATTGTAGGCCACACTTAAATTATAATGTATTGCGAATTGTCATACCACCAAAGACGAAAGACGACGTATTATTATTAATAAACCTTATCTTTGTATATATAAATACAAAAAATATTAACAGTATGCAAAAATCCAGAAACTCTACTTCAACCACTGTCTTTTCCAATATTTCATTTTTATAAAATTATTTCGTAATCGTAATCAGTTTCAATATCATTTAGAGGTATTCCACAAATAAAAACAAGAATAATCAAATCTAGAAAAATCTTAAAAATTTAAATCCAAAAGTAACTAAAAGTAATTAAATCCAAAAGTAACTTAAAGTAAATAAATCAAAAAGGGATTATATTGTAATAGTTTTAGATATCCGATTTATAATTGAGGTTGTTGAGAAATGGCCGATGAAAAAATGTGTCCCAAACGTACGTGCAAACATACAAATATACTTACACACACCCAAAAAACCATTGATTTAAATTCCTGTTTCAGGTTTTATCAAAATCTCCCTATGACCTTGCAATATCTCAAAAAAAAAATTGTGAAATTGAGTGCTCTTCGTGTATTTTTTTTTTCAAGTAATCACAAAGTAATCATTCAAAAGTAACGATTACTTTGGAAAAAGTAACTAAAGTAACGATTACCTAGAAGTAACTACTTTTCACACCACTACCCACGGCATCGTTTTTTTTTTTGTTTATGCTCACATCTATTCATGGACTAATTGTCAAAATTACAAATACAACAATGTAAACAAACGGGTTTTGGAGAGTGAAACGTACGAAAGATTCTGGGCTTGGTAATAGAGTGTTTTTGGTTAATACATATGCAAGTTGGTGGCCAAATCACAGCTTGTAGGAAAAAAGAGAGCAACCGTGGAAGTTGGTTCTCTCTATTAGTTCTTTTCTCTCCCACAACGTTGTGCTCACAACACTGGAATCTTTCGTACGTTTCACTCTCCAAAACCCGTTTGTTTACATTGTTGTATTTGTAATTTTGACAATTAATCCGTGAATAGATGTGAGCACAAACAAAAAAAATATAATAAGTTTTTTTCAGGTTTTTCTTTTTACTTTTTTCGATGAAGTCAGTTTTAAGCTTTAATTTTGCAGTCCTTTTGTTGATAGCGAACCAATGTACATTTTTGTCTTCAAAAAAGCATGTTCACCATCAGTTTATTATAATTAATTCACTAATTTACAAAAATCACTACGAAATTTTCAAATTTCAAAATTAACCTCGGATTTTTGTATCAAAGATGCGTTCGAAGAACCATCAAGTTAAGGGTGCGAGCGCAATTTTTGTATTGAATTCTAATAAATGTTCGTTAATGAACGGCCCAAATATTTTTTTTTGCAAGTAATTAAAATCTGTATCAATTTAATTAATCCAAGTATATTTATAGTTTGTTTTTAATGATTTAAGCTTGCAACTATTTTTGAATTCCATTATGATTAATAAATATTAAATTTAAAAAAAAAAAGAGTTATAATCGAAAAATATGTTATCCATAACATTCTTGATTGATGGAAGCATACATGTATTTGCTATCAAAAAAAACTATGCATCAAAGGAACACCAATGTTTTAAAAAAGTAATCAGAACGATTATAGCGAATCTGTTGAATAAATGCAGAGCAAATAAAATGCAAATTTTGACATATATGTATCACAAAATGAAAATGTCTTAAAATCGTTCTGAATTCATGCACAACTCATTCAATAGATCAAGTAATCGACATTAATGTTTATTGTTGCCGTACAGAAGTTTTTTTTAGTGAATTCCCACAGTTTAACGAAAAATATAATTTTCATTAATTCTTTGAATTTACTTATTATTGTTTGAAGGGTATGTTTAGTAAAAGTGTTGCTAATAATGAAAAAATGAATAGGGCATATTAATAGATGTTTGCTAAACTCTTGCTAAGTTGTTACTAAGCAAGTCCAGAGTTTAGGCTATTTATAAATAAATTTAAACCTGAGTTTAGGGCTAAAACTGTAGTTTAAGTATAAACATAGGAAATACTGAGTTTAAGTAGTTATTATCACAGCCAAATGTCATATTTGATTTTTGTTTATGAATTTGAAAGCTGAAGAAGTCAAATAAATTTTACGTAAACTTGCTGTCCAGAAAAATGTCGATTGATACCGCAATTGTAGAAGATACGGATATCTTAGAGGAGTTTGAGTTATTTGGTGATCTGCAAAATATGCCCCCAAGATAAAGAAAAATATACAAACCACGGTTCAATCCATTTGAATTAAGCGACAAGGATTTCTACGAAAGATATCGTTTGGATAAAGAAACAGTCACATTTATCATAAATTTACTTAATATTGGAGAACTACCAACTAAAAGAGGATTACCCGTTTCTGACAGCCTCCAGGTCTTAACAGCATTAAGATTTTTCGGTAGAAATGTCCACCAGAGTGATATAGGTAAGAAAAAATTTGAAGCAGTATATAAATCCCTTATTTGTATTCAAGCTGATCTTCATGGTATTTCGCAACCAATGGTTAGCAGAATAATCGCCAAAATTGCAAGAAAACTGGCACAACAGTTGCCAAACTTTGTAAAATTCCCAGCAACAAGTCAGGAACTGCAGAAGACAAAATCAGATTTTTTTCAAATAGCTTCATTTCCCGGAGTGATTGGCACTATAGATTGCACACACGTACGCATTAAGTGTCCGGCTAAGATCGTTGGGCAAGTTTCTGCAGGACATTTCCTGAATAGAAAAGGGTATTATTCACTTAATGTTCAAGTACCTATGTACTCGTATATGTAGGGGTTCCAGGCATGATGCACGAATATGGAGCAGTTGTAGTTTAAAGAGACGTATAGAAGACACCCGAAGTACACATAACGGAGTTCTTCTTGGAGACACTGGGTATCCCTTGTCTTATGTTTTATTTACTCCGGTCAGAAATCCGCAGACTCCACAGGAAGAAAAATATAACAAATGCTACATCGCGACCAGAAATAAAATAGAGTGTTTAAACGGACAAATCAAATCTAAATTTCGCTCTATTTTTGAGAGACTCAGAGTTGATTTAGATACTGCCAAAAATGTTGTTGTCGCAGTATCAGTGTTGCACAACATAGCTAAAGAAATAAATTTGTCATGTGAGTATATAAGTACATACATATCACTTTTGATTCAACTAATTTAAACTAAAACGAGAAAGTAAGATGTTGTGTGTTATGTTTCATTAGAAGTCTCCTAAGTGTTTCTGAAAACCATTTTCATATCAAACAAAGATTTCAAAACATTTCGATATAATTGTTTTGAAGCAAATTTTATAATTTCAGTTCTGAATGAGTCCGATGAAAGGTCCAATTATTTAGAAGAAGAAATAGTGCCTAATATAGAAGAAAGTCCTATTTCTCAAAGAAGACCCGTAGCTGCAAGAATTTTCCGACAGAACTTTATCAATAATCATTTCACTTGAGAGAAAATGCAAACTTTCGTTTTATAAATTAAGTATTTAATTATTTAATATCAACGTAAGACTATTTAATAAAAACTAATTCATTTAAATAAAAAACGAAAATATGTATCTTATTCTAAAAAACAAAAAAACATTGATAAGACAAAAACATGTACAAGTTTTTGGTATGAACAACAATAAAAGAATGAAGTGAAATTAGTAGAAATAAATGTATGTAAGTTAAGTTAGTTAAAAAATGCGTTAAAATTACAAGTTACAAAAAATAAAGATATATACATATACATACATATGCATGTACTTAAATTGTTTCCTTTTCCTTTTTTAACAAAAGACGCTGCCTTTCAAGAATTATATTCTTTATTTCCAGGTCTTTCTCATAAAGACTTTTTTCGTAGCTCACTTGTTTTCTTATTTGTTCCATTTTAAGCTGGTGTAGCTCTTCTTTTTGGCAATTTTCGCTACAAATTTGCTTACTTCGTTGGAAAAGAACATCCACTGCTGGCCTTTTAAGTTTTTTTTTTGGAACGCTGTTTTTTGGCAATCGCCTAAGTTGGTCAATCGGAGTAGGGTAGTTGGGAACATCAAGGAGCTTTTCTTTCATAGATGCCGAACAGCGGTCTTCGTCTATGGGGGCTGGTTCATTTTCTATAGACAGCACACTTTCATCTATAAATTCGATCTCGCAAGCCTCCGTGTTGCTTCCTATCAAAATTGAGTCCTCCTTAAAATCTTCCCTAATCATGTCTTGCACGATTAAATCCTCCTCGTGTGGTTCCAGAACTTCAACTACATTGCCAGTGGCTTTCAGAGCCTTCTTCATTTCAGCATTGCTTCTTCTGGCTGCAACTTCAATCCGATGCCACTGCTCCTTCAATTTTTGTAATGGTCTATTATAGCCAGCGGCCCTCATATGTACGTCGATATTGGACGATCAAGATGCTTTTTTTTTCGTTATCATCTTAATATCGTTTCTTTTATCGTCGACAATGTTGATGTGCCGGCGATTCAGTTCCCGCAGAAGTTCCTTCTCTGACTGTGACCAATTTTCCTGCCGTTCGCGTTTTATATTTTCCTTGTTGTTCATCTTAAATATTGTAGAACGTTGTTAGTTGTTTTTTATTTTTTATTAAATAGTTTTGTTTTACTTACTTTTTTCGACAGCCAATTCGAGGAATGAAAGCACAAAATAACAAGTTTGAAAATATAACAGTATTTTTTTACTTTCTCACATTTAGTGTGTAGTTAGCTTGTAGGCAAAACTCCATTTCCAAGATCGGAATCTCAGACTGACATTTCGGTTTGCCTACAAGCTAACTACACACTAAATGTGAGAAAGTGTGCGTGAAATGATGCAAAAAACCAAACTCATTCTCACATTTAGTGTTTCGGCACATCAAAATGCTTCATTATAGTAATCAGACCCATCTAAATGCTTCATTTTGAATGTTTCATGGCCTCGTTCAAAAACTAAACAATCCTTACCAACAGAATCTGAAGTGCTGACATGGTCTTAAATTGGAAGATTTGTATAGCTTTTTAATTTCAATCCAAATAAATGTTGTTAATGTATATTAAATAAAATAAAATTGACCAAATACATATTTAATGATTTATTAATGCTGTATTTTGTCTACTTAAATTATTTGCGAACTTAATATGCGCTGCAACTGGTTAAGTAAAATTGGAAATGGACAAAGTGTAATTCAATACTTTGTAAAACAAGAAAACACACAATTTTTTCAGCTGTAGTTTGCTTAGAGCATTTTTTTGGCGACGTTAGAAGTTAAGGTGGAAACAATAGGTGGGTGCCTCCGTAGCATACTTGTGAAGTTCCATTGCCAACGAATTTAATTTGATTTCGGAGGAGACAGCCATCTTGCAAAGCGACGAAAAGTGAAAATCCCAAAAAATTTAACCTGATAAAATTAGTCAACAATAAATTATTATAAAAATTCGTACAAAAACTTTAGAGATTATTTAAAAATCACTTGTTTTTCCAAATTTTAAGTTATTCATATATATTCTATTGTTGAAAAAAATAAACTGGGCGACCGAACGCAATTCCAAGCAAAACAATTTTTTTTTTGAGAATCTCGTCTCCTTTTACTTTGAAGTGCTACTTCTTAAAAAAAAAATACTTATATTTTATTAAAGTAAATTTGCCAGAAAGTGTTATTTTCCAAAATTTTTAACTGGATGGTTACATTTAAACCGATTTTTCCTCGGATTACAATTGTTGCACGTGCTCTTGGCTGAAGACACTGCAATAGCTGTTGCCCACAGAAGCGTGGAATATTCAGTGTTCTTACCATCTTTCACTGTTCCGGTACATTAAAATGCGATAATGCATAACTTGACGGATTTTAAAGCCAAGAAAAAAACGACCCAGTACGAAAAAAAACTGGAAAAGCTTGCTGCTGCCCAGCTGCTCCTACATCTTGGCGAATCGCCCAGCTGTTCAAACACGACACATCCTGCTTCAGAGTCGATTGAAACGGGCTCACACGAAGAGCCCCAATCATCCGCAAATATATTTCCATCAATTGATGTAGAAGCGCAAGAAATGACGACTGGTTGGCAAGTGCCGCCAAAAAAACACACTACTCCGCTTGCTTCACCAAGTCATGAAATGGACTATACTGCGAGTGAAAATTCCTTTGCTCCGTTGGGTGTCAAGATTACACTCAAAAATCGCAAGAACTCCAACAACATCAATAACCAACTTCAACAACCAACCATCAACGATGACGCTCCTGACACCGAGGGAAATCACATTGATAACACAACCACAGCCAAAACAACTGACGCTTCGAACTCAGAGGACAAATTGTATTCGGGTAAGTACTGCCCACCAATCATTATGAAAAATGTAGACATTAGAAAACTTATTTCGGACTTTAAAGATAGTCCAATAAAATTTACTTACAAAATTGTGAACAGAGGTAGTAGTAGTAAACTATATGTAGATAATTGCCAAGTACATAGGGGGTTGATGCATATTCTCAGGAATACGGAAGACGCTGAAGCGTACTCTTTCACCCTAAGAGAAGACAAGACTACCAATGTCATCCTTAGAGGCCTCACGTCTGATTATCCTACTTCAGAAATTCTCAACGAATTAAAGGCAAAATTTAAAAATATTTCCGATGTTTCAGTCTTCGAAACCTTGAAATCCAAACAGGAAAAAATAAATTATAACCTGTTTTTAGTACGTCTTTCTCCGGGATCGAGCGCGAGTGAGTTAATTAAACTAAAATATCTGTTCCATACTAGAATTTACTGGGAAAAACCGAGAGGCAACAGAGGTGCCTTACAATGCAGAAGATGCCAGCAATTCGGCCACCTAGCCAAAAACTGTGCCTTCCCTTACAAGTGTGTCAAATGCACCAACCGACATGACCCGGGTCAATGCCCTGTTGTAAGGGAGCATGGGAGTAAGGCGGTTTGTGTTAACTGCGGCGACAATCACCCCGCCAACTTTAGAGGATGCAAGTTCTTCAAATCGTATGAAGCACGCAGAAAACAAATTCTATACGAAGCTAGCCTCAAAAGAGAGCAGTCAAAAAAAATCTCTCATGCAATCTCAATGGGTGCCTCTGTTGTCCCCGGAATTTCCTACTCTAGTCATTTTACTCCACAAAACCTCAATACTAATAAAGTGCCAACAACTCCTAGCTCTCCCTGGCTCAATAAGAACGGAAATATCATGAATAAATTTATTTTACTTTCCAACGAACTGTTTGGTGTTGACCTGAGAACACTCATTGGTAAAATCAGCAATTTTATGTCAAACCTTGGAAACTTCCGTTGTCTAGAAGACAAGCAAATGGCCTATTTTGAACTCCTCACCGAGTTAATCTCCTGCCCATCCAAATGATGTTTTTAAAAGTGTTATCTTTCAACATTTCGTCCCTCGTTGCTCATTCTCGGAGAATAGAACTCTTGAAAATTCTCCAAGAAAACAATTGCTCCATTGCTCTAATACAAGAGACACACTTATCCAGTAAACACAAAGTTTTCTTGGATAATTACAATATATTACAAAACGATGTCAATCAGGGTGTGGCTTTGATTATCAAAACTAATATTAAATATGAGTGTGTGGAAAATGTTCCGTCAGAGTTTCCTGCTATATTCATCAGTATTAACTGCAACGTAAATAACACCTTAAAAAAAATTCTACTGGGTTCTGTGTATTATCCCTCCAACGTTCCCTCCCCTTTATTAACTTCTGAGTTAAACAATCTGGAGAGGCTTGCCAACCGTTTCGATGGGGCAGTTATAGGCGGCGATTTCAATGCCAGGAGTCCTGGCTGGGGTGACCGATTGTCCAATCTCAACGGCAGAACTCTGGAGGCGTGGGTTCAGACTTCTCTCCCATCATTATCGAACTTCTGTGCTGATTCTCCGTCGTTCATTAGAAGTGCATCATTTCTGGATCACTTTTTGATCTCCAGTCACCTTGTCAACGATCTCGATCAGAATTTCACAATTACAACACTTCCGACGTTCACGGAACATTGCCCTCTCCTCCTTAGGTTTAGCCTAGAGGAAGCAAACATCTGTTTGAATGAACAACCTTCTTCTAGGTCGTTCAAAAACACAAATTGGCATACCTTCAGACTTAAGCTTGACCTTCGTCTGTGCAATTCCTTTCCTTCGGAGTTTTCCTGCCTCTCAAATGATGAGATTGATGAATTCATCAACATCTTCAATGATGCACTTACAACCACCCTAGTAGAATGTTCTACACCCTACAACGCTTCCTTTAAAAAATACCAGAATCTGCCCGTAGAGATTGAAAACCTCTACAAAACAAAACATCAATGGCAAAGACGACTGAAGAACATTTTCCACAACTCATACAACAGAACAAGCGTTCAATACAGAGAACTGTCCTCTCAAGTCTCCCTACTGAACAAAATAATCAAAGACAAAGTTAACATCTGGCTCAACAAGTCTCTAAGTACTCGACTTTCGAAAATAACTCCGGGACCTTGGGCTTTTAAAGAAGCTTTTAAACTGGTTGGAAATAAAAAAAAGAATTTCTGCAACAAGGTTAACATAGGCGATCAAACACTATGCAGTGAATTGAACATTTTATCGGCCTTTGAGGATCATTTCAAGAAAATTTATGAAGAAGTCATTCCGGTCTTTGACAACTCTGTCACACAAGAGTCTTTAGCAACTGCTAACTCTATTTTGCAAAATATTCCCCAACATATCTTCCTCTTTGGTTTGAGCAACTCCTCTCTGAATCCAACAGCTGACCACATCTTCACTAATGCAGAAATTGTTAAAAACATTATAAAGCAGATGAAACCTAAAAAGTCCACTGGCCCGGACAATATTTCGAATTTCGCGCTGAAGAAACTGTCTGATAAAGGTATGAACTTCCTAACTATTATTTTTAATAACTGCATCAATAACGGGTATTTCCCAAAATCTTGGAAGGTGGCTAGGATAATACCTATTCAAAAAAAAACAAAATAATTTTGACATAAACAATTTTAGGCCGATTTCATTGCTTTCCAACACCGGCAAAATATTAGAAAGACTCATTCTAGACAACTTAAACTCTCCATCTGAGAATCCAATCGACCCAATCCCAGACTTCCAGTTTGGCTTCCGCAGGAAGCACTCCACCCTCCACGCACTGATCAAATTCCATAATGACATTACCCTTAATCTTAGGGAAAAAAAATGCACGGTGGCCTGTTCCCTCGACGTGGAAAAGGCATTCGACAGTGTATGGAGGGCTGGACTCCTCGCCAAATTGTCATCCCTGAACATTCCACCTCAAGTGTTGAATATTCTCAGCAACTTTCTGACCGACAGACTCTTTTATCTCCAAATTCAAGGGTCACAGGGTAACCTTTACGAATGCAAAAGTGGCGTCCCTCAAGGATCCATCCTGGGTCCCCACCTCTACAACATATTTATCCATGACTTCCCACACCAATTCTCAGCACAAAATACTACCTCGACCGGTCTTTTATACGCCGACGATACAATTGCCTATGCTTGTCATGAATCTCCTTTAACTGCTTTGAGGATACTTGAGCAACACCTAAATGTCATTAACAACTTTTACAAAACATGGGGAATCAAGCTCAATATCCCAAAATCTGAAGTCATATGTATTCGAAACGCGAGCGGTAAAGGACCGGCCGGGGTAGTAAGTGAAAGCAAATCTCTCCAACTCAGACTTGACAATTGCGTCATCCAGGCTAAAAGCAGTCTGAAATATCTAGGCGTTAACTTTAATCACTTATTCAAATTTAACCATCATGCTAAAATCACGCTGGAGAAATCGCGGAAAGTCACTAATATGTTCATGCCCTTTTTCAAACATAGTGCGCTTAACAGCAGAACTAAGCTTCTTTTCTATAAAACACTCGTAAGACCGGTCATGACATACGCATTCCCTATCTGGTTTTCTATTTCCCCCTCGGTAGCCCAAACCTTGGAGAAACTAGAGAGGAAGATCCTCAGATTGTGCTCCGGGAAGAACTTTGAAAATCGGACTAAACGTTATTCCAACACCTATATCTATAACATCACCAAGGTCATTCCGCTATTGAGATATAACTTATCCCACATGGGAAAAACTATCTCGAGTCTCGAACTCTCGGAAAATGAATTGATAAAACATGTCATTGATTCTCAGGCTGGGGTATCTTGGGATGACACAAACTACTTGTCCCCCTTGGGAATTCGCTCGCTCTCTCTGGATTCCACAGCAATATCTCCTCCTATGTTCTATACTGAGGCCATTACTGGCCAAAATCGTGGCTAATCCTATGTTCACACAGAAATAAATAACTAACATGTTATGAATTAAAAGAAAAACACTTCTCTGTTCACCTGATTGTAAATACATCATAACAAATTCTCGAATTCAACATCAAAATGTCAACGTCAATTTTCATACTATTGGTGGGCAGTACTTGCCCGACTCGTATATATTTAAGCAAATTTCAAATTCATATGCCTAGTATTATCTTTAACATACGCCTTAACAAATGATTGTAACTAAACTGTGATAATACAATGGTACAAAACTTGTAATTCCCAATAATTCAAATTCAAAATTACTTATTTCCTTATTATGACTGTCAATTGTAGTATAAAGTATATTTTTATATCCGTCCTACTCATAATGTACGTTTCGCTTCGTATAACATTGTCAATCTTTCTTATATGTATAAATTCCTGACTACTCGAATTGAAAGTAACAAAAAATATATAGTAAAATTCAAAACTCTTTTAAATGTTATATTCATCTCACTTCATTATACTCATCTAAATGTTATTTACAATGAGATCAAATATAAAAAGAGTGGTCTCGCTCTTTAATAAAAAAAAAAGAAAAATACATGTCATGTTTCATAAATGCTATGAACAATGAAGTCAATAATAGAGCGTTCTCGCTCTCGTAAAAAGATACACAAAAAGAAAAATCAAAATGTATTTCACTGGCGTTTGTATTTAATTAATTTTAAGTTAGTATTAGTATTTCTGTATATATGTATATATGTATAAATGTATATTTTATTTTTATCTGACATTATAGTCAAAGCAAAAGCAATGTATACACTCTCATGAGCAAGAGTAGTTAAACTATATTATAACTCAGCCACGAGGCTTCACAAAAAAAGCAACTGATAGAGCAGGCAATACATTATAGCCGCAGTATGACTAAAATAGCAATAAGTAATAAGCATTTGTAAACGAAATCAAAGTCTCAATAAAGAATTCAATTCAATTCAATTCCATTGCCAACTTTAGCTAGTTCAGATTCCTCAATTAGAGTAGTATTTTCATCATTTAAGCAGTTCGATAATTGCAAGACCAAATTTTAGTTTTGTTTGTTGGAGAAATATTCCTGAAAATTTCGTTTTGAGGGACTATGTTAGAGTTAGAATTTTGTTTGTAGTTAGATTTTGGAATACAAATTTGAGGGAACCATGTTTTAAAAATAAGTTGCTTTGTGTAAAGCAACTTTAAGGAATAGAAATAGGCAATATGGTTACACACAATACCAATTAAATGCTGCTATTAATGCTAATTTTGTTTTTAAAAAGTGGATGAAGGTTAGCTGAAGCGGAAATTTCTTTAATGAACATACCTAAAATATTATTGGCTTCCTCAAAAATATTTTTCTACACTAACTCTAACTAACTGAAAACTATTGTTCATGTATATTTTCTTCTATGTTCTGCATTTATAAAATGTAATCTATGGAAGTATTTATTATATTAACAAAAACAAAAACATGTACGTAAAACTCATTCATTTTTTCATTATTAGCAACACTTTTACTAAACATACCCTTCAAACAATAATAAGTAAATTCGAAGTTTGTTAACTAAACATTTTTAAGGAATGAATGAAAATTATATTTTTCGTTAAACTGTGGGAATTCACTAAAAAAGACTTCTGTACGTCAACAATAAACATTAATGTCGATTACTTGATCTATTGAATGAGTTGTGCATGAATTCAGAACGATTTTAAGACGTTTTCATTTTGTGATATATGTCAAAATTTGCATTTTATTTGCTCTGCATTTATTCAACAGATTCGCTATAATCGTTCTGATTACTTTTTTAAAACATTGGTGTTCCTTTGATGCATAGTTTTTTTTGATAGCAAATACATGTATGCTTCCATCAATCAAGAATGTTATGGATAACATATTTTTCGATTATAACTCTTTTTTTTTTTTTAAATTTAATATTTATTAATCATAATGGAATTGAAAAATAGTTGCAAGCTTAAATCATTAAAAACAAACTATAAATATACTTGGATTGGTTAAATTTATACAGATTTTAATTACTTGCAAACAAAATATTTGGGCCGTTCATTAACGAAAATTTATTAGAATTCAATAAAAAAACTGCGCTCGCACCCTTAACTTGATGGTTCTTCGAACGCAACTTTGATACAATAATTCAAGATTAATTATGAAATTTAAAGAATTTCGTAGTGATTGCTGTAAATGAGTGAATTAATTATAATAAACTGATGTTGAACATGCTTTTTTCAAGACAAAAATGTACATTGGTTCGCTATCAACCAAATGACCTGAAAATTAAAGCTTAAAACTGACTTTTTCATCGAAAAAAGTAAAAAGAAAAACCTGAAAAAAACTTATTAACCACCCAATTTTGTTTTTGCTGTGCAAAGTGCCGCTAGCCCACGGCATCGTTTTTTTTTTTTGTTTGTGCTCACATCTATTCATGGACTAATTGTCAAAATTACAAATACAACAATGTAAACCATGATACAACTAATAAGATAGCGCATTGCGCATGTAAGGTTTTGGCTGTCAAACTATCGTGACGTCACCAGCACTCAATTAATTGAAGAGAGCTAGTATATTTGGCGCAATTTCAATCTATTTTTTGTTGTGAATGTTAACGGAAGTGAATTTAAAATATTTTTAAATCAATAAAGTTATTTAAAGTGATATTGTTCATAATTTATACAAAAAAAAAACATTTACTAATAAACATGGGTTCTGTTTTTGACTGCAACAATAACGAAAGAAATAAGATAACGAAAGATTCCAGTTTTAATACATTTCCAAAAGGAAATTTAAATCTCTCGAAGTAGTGGGTCTTGTTCACTAAACGCAAGGATAAAATTAATGTTCAGACTGCAAGAATTTGTAGTCTCCACTTTTTGAAAGAAGATTTTATAAACAATACAAAGTATGAAATGGGTAAGTTAATAAAAAAAATTAGTTCAGAATAAGAATCAGAAATAGATTTATATCAATAGGATTCACACAGTGTCGGATTTTGAAACCAGATGCAGTTCCTACGGTTTACCCAAAGCAACTGTCTGTAGCGTCTGAGCCTGACACAACAAAGCGCTCGAAAAGAATGGAGCTGAAAAAGCAAAAAGAAGTAGTGAGTGGGTTGCTGGAAGTTCCCATTGAGCTCGAGCATGACAATTTGCCTGAACAGCAATGCAAAAATGATAGCTTGATGGAAAATATTTCACAACCACAATTAGAACAAGCTCAATTTGATGTGTTAACTGAAGAGTTGTAAGTACCTTATAATATTTGTATGCATTTATGATAGGAACAAAATCTTAATTGTACTATCCATGCATTCTGAAATTGTATAAAATAATTTGTTTTTATAAACTTATTAGAAAAACCTTACGCGAAGAAAATGAGAAACTCAAAGCAGAGTTAATGACTAAGACCAGGAGGATAAATAAGTTGGAGACTGAAGTGAAAAAAGCCAAGTTTAACCAGTCCAACTTAGAAGAAAAGCTTCTAACAATTTTCACTCCTGGTAAAATAAAAAAAATTCGAATGGGCGTAAAAAGATTAACTTGGTCTGAGGAAGATATAGCACGATCAATAACGCTATATTCTGCTAGCTCCAGAGCTTACAAATTGCTTAAAAAGAAAAATTTTCCTCTCCCTGCCATCAGAACTCTTCAAACATGGGCCCAGAAAATCGACCTAACACCAGGAATCATGGTACCCATCATTCAAATAATGAAAGCAGCGCAAGAACTTACTGAAAATCAAAAGCTTTGTGTTCTCAGCTTCGATGAAATGAAGATCAAAGAAGCATATTGCTATGATAGACCTTCTGACACAACACTTAAGCCAGCGTCTTACGTGCAAGTAGGGATGCTGAGGGGTAAATATTCGATTATTTTTCATCGTTAAGTGCTAACACTTTTGCTCACAATAGGTTTAGTTGGAAAATGGAAGCAGCCCATATTTTATGATTATGATTGTAAGATGACGAAGGGCATTTTATTCGATATCATCGAAAAAGTTGGGACCTGTGGTTTCACAGTAGTGGCAATCACAAGTGATTTAGGTGGGGCGAACAGAGGACTCTATACAGAGCTTAGTGTCAGTATGGAAAATCCTTGGCATGTTATTTCATATAAAATAAAAAATGCTTGAATTAATTGATTAAATCAATCCCTTAACAGGTTTGTTTTTAAAGAACAAAGAATTTTTGTATTCGCCGACGTACCACATTTAATAAAATGGGTAAGAAATCACTTTATTGACCAAGGATTTCAAATTAACGGAAAGGTTGTTAAAAAAGACATAATTTTGAAACTTCTTTCCTTAACTTCGGGAGAGCTGAGTATAACACGAATAAACACAAATATTAACTATTTAAAACCATTTATCTAAATGAAAAATATTAGAAATATTAACATTTTATTATAAAAACAAAATATCCAAACAAATTAATGCCATTGTTTTGTTTTGATTTCACATACTGAATAATAAACGTCAAACTCGTTGAGTGCTTGTGACGTAGATGCGCAGAACGAAACAAAAATAGAAACGCGAATGCCCTATCTGTTTTAGTTGTATCATGAATGTAAACAAACGGGTTTTGGAGAGTGAAACGTACGAAAGATTCCGGCCTTGGTAATGGAGTGTTTTTGTATCATTATGAAGATAAAAATCTTTCGTGCGTATTGCCCTCCAGAACCCATTTGTTTACATTATCGACATACATACACATAGAACTATCTAAAGAGTTTTTGTGCGGAAGTGCCACGCACACATTAAAACAACTAATAAGATCAGCTGTTCGCCAAGCTTGTAGTTGTAGGCAAACTAAAACAGATACCGAACACTTCTATCTGGAAGTGTTTTTCAACAGGCACTCTGCTGTTCGAACAATTGTCGGTATTCTCATCAACTTCCATGCCATGGTAGATTCATCTTCATTGAATTCTACCGGTACTTCAGTTATGATCTCAAATTTTATAATATTTTCATGATTGAGCGATTTAATTTTGATTGGAACTTTCATTAAAGTTCTCGGAATTTCTATTAGTTGTGACTCATCAAGTATACTTGTTGTTAAGCCAGTATCTATAAGAATATTAAATTTTTTATTATTTATTGTAACTTTTATTATGGGAAGTGATTCTTCTTCCCGGCTATGGTAAAATTTACCTTTTCATTTTTTATTTCCGTATTATTTACATCCATAGGTTCTGGCCTTTGATTCCTATTAGTATTATTATAGTTATTATTCCTATACTGTCCTGAATTGAATGATCTTTGATTATTATTATTAAAATTTGCCTGATGGTTATTTCTATTAAATCCGAATCTAAAATTATTTGGATTTGCGTTTCCAAATATTCTATGATTATTTTGTCTAACTTGTTCTGAGGATATTCTATCATGTTGCGGCCTAAAACTGTTATTGAAATTATTTTGTCTAAATAAGTTGAGATGCAAATTATTTCTAAAAGGATTCCGATTTAGATTTTGATTAAAATTATTTTGATTTGATTTTGGTATATTTTGATATTTAATTTGTTCATTAATTTGTCTTATCATATTATTACTCTCTAACAGGTCAAAAGCCTCCATAATATTATTTGGTTGGCTTGCAATCACTATTGCCTTTTGACTGGGTGACAATGTATTTTTAAATGATTCTAAAGCTATACATTCATTATTTTTCTGAGTATAAACATTATCGGGTTCTAGTTGAGTTTTTGTTTGTAACTCTTGCAACAAATTGTCAATTTTATTATAATTCCTAATTGTGTCGTTCTCATTGACACTATTTATTTCTGTCACTAATTTAAGATAAGATTTTTTAATGCCAAATTGTCTTACCAGTTGTACTTTTACGTCTGCCCAAGTTGCAAGATGTTGTAGACTATTTATTGCTCTCAAAGCCTCGCCTTGAATTTTCTGATGCACCACAAAAACTGCTTGTTCCATGTAAGTTGGATCCTGGATTCTCTCAAGTAAATACTCCATCGATGATATAAAAAGAGCCAGATTGTCTGATGATCCTTTAAATGGGTTAGGTTAGGTTAGGTTAAAGTGGCTATTGGTTTGGGACGACCAACACACTTAGACCAAAGTATGGTCCGTTGTGATACCACATGGATCAGTTAATCAGCTTAACTCGTTGAACCAATTGGAGCTTCGAATGAAGCGTAGGAGACAACTAATGTCTGAATTTTTTAGATCGCTGGTATCGTTAAAGTAGTAGTCTCCAAGGTGGATTCTACGTCTTTGTGATAAGGCAGGGCATGTGCACAGAAGATGAGAGATTGTCTCCTCTTCTTCCTCGTCCATGCAACTCCTACAAAAATCATTTGCAGGGGCTCCAAGTCGAATAGCATGCCTTCCTATTAAGCAGTGCCCAGTCAGGACACCTATAACGTAGCTAATGTGCAATCTACTCAGAGAGATTAATTGTTTTGAGCGCTTGGTGCTAAGATTAGGCCAAATTCGTTTAGTCGCTACACAGGTGGTGGTGTTATTCCACCTGAAGTTTGTTTTCTCTATGGTATCTTGCTTTAGCATGAGCTTACATGTAGCTAAGGGGATACCTACGCTAGCATTATGAGCCAGCAGAGGTAAAGTTGTTCCGCTTTTTGCAAGTTCGTCAGCTTTGCAATTTCCTGGAATGTCTCTATGGCCCGGCACCCAGAAAAGGTGAATTTTGAACTGTGTAGCCATCTCCGTAAGAGATGATCGACAATTTAGGGCTGTTAGTGAATTTGTAGAGACAGAGTCTAAGGATTTTAACGCAGCTTGGCTATCCGAGAAGATGCGTATATCATTAGTTGATATAACGTTTTCTCTAAGCCAGGATAGGACTTCTTTTATAGCCAGGATTTCAGCTTGGAACACGCTACAATGATCGGGTAGACGAAAGGAGAGACTTAAGTTAAGTCTATCTGAGTATACGCCACCACCAACCCCATCCTCCGTTTTTGATCCGTCTGTATAAAAGTTTATAGGACCATCGTTCAAAAATGATGTATTCTCCCAAGAAGATCTGGGAGGTATAGTCACCTTGAAGCTATAGTTATTAAACTGAGGATGGGATATGGTGTAGTCAATATTACTACTTATAGTTCTGAACGAGTTCAAAATAGTGGTGTGGCCAATTCCATTATTGATCCACAGAGAGGAGGCTTGAAGCCGTATGGCAGTGTTAGCGGCCGTTTGCTTGCTGAAAAAGTCCAGCGGTATTAGATGGAACAGAACATCTAGTGAAGCGGAGGGGGTGGAGCGAAGTGCTCCTCCCATACACAGACAGGCTGTTCGTTGGACTTTGCTGAGTTTATCGCGATTTGTCGCTGTATCTAGCGCCGTCCACCATACCGCTACTCCATAAGTAAGGATCGGTCTTATGACCGACGTGTATAGCCAGTGTGTAATGCGGGGCTGTAGGCCCCATTTATTACCAATGGCCTTTTTACAGGAGAACAGGGCTACTGTGGCCTTGTTTATTCTCTCTTGAATATTAGGTTTCCAACTTAATTTCTTGTCTAAAATGAGACCCAAGTATTTTGCTTGATCAGAGAATTTAAGTGGTACACCGTTTATGAGGGGAGGGTCAATGTATGGAACTTTGTATTTCCTTGTGAAGAGGACAAGGTCGGTTTTTTGTGGGTTAACGCCTAGTCCACACCGATTAGCCCATCTGGTGAGCTTATTTAAAGCGTTTTGTAAGAGTTCTTTTAGTATATTGGGATGTTTACCCGTTACTGCAATAGCAACATCGTCCGCATAGGCAAACACTCTGTATCCCTCTCTTTCTAGAGTAGTTAGTAATTCATTTATTACTAAGTTCCAGAGGAGAGGGGATAGGACACCACCTTGTGGCGTACCTCTGCTGACACCCCTTTGTGTAGTAAAATCGCCCAGTTTTGAATTGATAATCCTGCTTATCAGCATCTGATTAATCAATTCGCTGATCGACTTATCTACCTTCAGAGATGCCAATACACGTGCAATTGCAGATGTGTCGACATTGTTAAATACACCTTCTATGTCTAAGAAGGCAACTAAGGTGTACTCTTTATGATGGAGGGAATATTCGATTGTACGTACTATACTGTGTAGAGCCGTTTCAACTGATTTCCCTTTGTGGTAGGCATGTTGAGCCTTTGAAAGGAGGGACTTATCAATACTTGCCCTTAAGTGAATATCGATCAAACGCTCAAAAGTTTTGAGAAGGAATGATGATAAGCTGATAGGTCTTAAGTCTTTAGGGTTTACATGACTGGATTTTCCAGCTTTTGGAATAAAAACAACTTTAACTTGTCTCCAAGACATCGGGATGTATGCCAAATTAAGGCAACCCTTGAAGATGTTTTCTAGGATGGGTATTAGAAAACTTGCATTTTCTTGCAGTTCGGCTGGAATTACACCATCCGGACCAGCAGATTTGTATGGTTTAAAGCTGTTAATAGCCCAATTGAGTTTTTCCCTAGTGACTAGACCTTGTGGGGGTTGTAAAGTATTGTCACCATTATTAAGTGCAACGTTATTAATAATATTAGAGCTACCAGGAAAGTGGACGTCTAGTAGCAAGTTGAGCGATTCTTCGCTTGAATTGGTCCAGAGGCCAGAGGCGTTTTTCAAGCAACTTGGCATGATTGGATTTTTGGAGAGGATTTTGCTTCTGAGCAATCTTCAACGTTACTACAGAAGTTTCTCCAAGATGATCGTTTGGTTTTCCTCAGTTCTTTTTTATAAATCTTAAGTGATTCTTTATATGAATCCCAGTCAGACATGTCTCTAGAAGCTTTGGCTCTGTTAAAGAGTTTTCTGCATTCTTTTCGAAGTGGATCCAGCCCTGAGTTCCACCAGTGTGGCTTCTTTTTACCTCTTACTTGTATAAGAGGGCATGCAGTATCTAGAGCTTTGTTTAGGGCTAATGTTAGATTATTGACTTTGTCGTCAAGATCTTCGATGTTGGAGGGAGTATTAAAAAGTTCAGGTTTTATTAAACTATTTAACGTTCTCTTATATTTTGGCCAATTTGTTCTTTTCAGATTTCGAAAGATCGGTTGGCAAGGTGGTTCATTTATAAAGTCAAACTGGATGTATCTATGATCAGAAAAAGAGCGATCTTTAGATACCTTCCAGTTCAAAATATTATTATTAATGAATTCGGAGACAAGAGTTATATCTAAAACTTCTTGTCGATTTTTAGTAATAAAGGTTGGCTCATTACCAACGTTACTTACGAGTAGGTTAGTGTTAAGAATATAGTCGAAAAGAGACTCACCTCTGTCGTTTATATCCGTGCTACCCCATACTGTATGGTGGGCGTTAGCGTCACTACCGATGATGAGGCCAATGTTGAGCCTTTGTGCTTCAGTTATCAGACTCTCCAGAGTATCTCCCGGGAGAGGGCCAAGATGGTCGTGGCCAAGATACGCCGACGCCAGCCAGAATGTTCCTCTGGCTGTTTCCAGACTTGCGGCGGTGGTATCTCGATCGCTGAAATTAGGGAGTAAATATACATTTAGGCTGCGTTTTACTAATATGCAAGATCTGGGTTCATCCTCACCTGATGCATACAGCACGCAGTATTTGGGAGTCCTGATTCCTCGAACAATGGATTTAACAATCCAGGGTTCTTGAATCAGGACAATATCTTCATCGCTGCTGGATAGGCGAAGAAGAAGGGAGGCCGAAGCCTTTATGGAGTGTTGGAGGTTAATCTGGAGTAACCGCAGCATTTTTGCTACTGCACTCCCGATCAGCCTCCAACACAGTAATGTCGGAGTCATCCATATCAGAGGACGATTCTAAAAGAATGTCCTCATCTCCGCTGTCGTAGACCTCGGCCTCCATTGCGGAAAAACCTTGGTCGGTGTTAGGTGCTTCCACTGCTACTGGGGGTACCTGAGATGCATCGTCTTCCAATGAAGGAAGTGTGACCGATGCGCCAGGTACCTCAGCAACCGTTTCCGCTTGTGTGGGTGGGGAAGGGGGAAGGCTTTGTGCCTCAGCCCCATCTTTTTTATAGACCCTCAGCGTAATTTCATCGAACCCGAACCTAATCACACCTTTTGATTGCGCCAGAGGAGAAAGGGATTCTGCATTGATGATCACAATTGCACCCTTATAGGGTCCCTTTGGATCCTCTAGTTTCGCAACCTTCCAGTTGTGAGTAGGAAGGGTTGGATTGGAGAGCTGGATTATCTTCAGAACGTGGTCAGCTTCCTTGAATATGGCTGGAACCGTGATGCGAGCTCTTGGTCTGCAAGGAATGTCCTCCTTTGCTACAACCTCAAGCTTAGCACCAGGCCAGACCTCTCCAAGTCGGCTGACCGCCAGCGTCAGTAGGTCGCACGACCTCTGATCATCACAGACCATCAACTTGATGTGTCCCTGATGCCAACCGCCATCTTTTGTGATGGGCGGTGGTCCCGGATTGTCGGACATTATCTCGACAAAACTGAAGGCCAGCTGTCCTTTGGCCAATGTCCAGTTCTCGGCAGAGATCGTGCCATCCACATCGCTTCTGTCGATAACCGCGACTACCTTCTTGTCCCTTAAAACGTCGCTGAAGGACATTTTATCCTTGCGAGGGTCACGAGGAGTGCTGGTGTTTAGCACTTTGGGGCGTTTAGGTAGTGAAACACTACCTTCCATAGACCTTTGTCGCTTCGACGTTGAGTCTTGGCTGGTCTTTAAATTATTTTTGGCGAGGAAGTTCTTGGCCCAATTTATTTTGGCGTCATGCTGAGAGTTTCCTCCAGCGCCTAGTTGTTCACCAAACGTCTGGAGAATCCTCTTAGCATTTCGTATGTTCCTGTAGTAGGCCTTGGAGGGTCTGAGCTTACGCCCATCTCTCCCAGGACCTTCTTTAGGATCCTTTGTTTTGGAGGTAGAAGGACCTGGCATCACAGCCCTACTACCTCCGACTCGAGGTGTTGACGAGGTGAGAGGTTTACTCTCAGTGGTAGTAGAGGAGCCGTTCTTCACAACTGCCTCACTACAGGAAGAAGGTAATTTTACCTGATTATCCGATATTCCACTGGCGACAACAGGGCTGTGAGTGTCCACAGCCATGTCAGCACCAGTGGAAGAGGGATGAACAGCAGACAACTTTGCCGTCGTACTGCTGGCCGGTACAGCAGACAACTTTGCCGTCGTACTGCTGGCCGATACGGTTTTTTTATTTTGTTTTGTTTTTTTTAAAAAGTTCATAGAAAATCCCACGAGTAGCGGATAAGGGGTGGTCCATCTGTACAGAGATCCGTGTATACAGATAAGGCTGGTTAATCCGGAGGTCGCCAGGTATCCGGATACTCCGTTCGCGACTGAGCTAGTTTTTTAATTGGGCCCTCAGCCTGGCTGATCATCGGCACGGGTCGTATAACACCTTAGATCCAGCCCAATTGGGAACTTTGGGAAGTTTAAGGGAAGGATATGTTTTGAGAAAGGAGAGACGAACAGCAATTAAGCCATAAGCGTCCCAGGAAGGAAACTAGGCATGACAGACAGTTATACACCATACAGTCAGGGGATAAGGAGACATCAGCCAGCATAATAGCACAGAGCTGACGGAGGAGGGGGTAAAGGATTGGGAAGGGGAGGGGCGAGCGACCTTTGGTTTCAGGACTCTTCTGGAGAAATAATTCCCGAGAATCATTGTCCTTACTCAGCTTCTACAACTCGACAAGTTCGACGCTCGGGTAGAAGTTTAAATGGGTTAATCATCCTTAATTCTTTTAAATAGAATTTTTGCTGTTCTGCCCAAACTGCATGTTGAACTGGATCCATCGGAGCTTGTGCTCTTGCTTGAGCTTGAATTTCGGCTAATTGCGCTTGCTGATTTGCAAGTGAAGCCTGTTGAGCTTGATGTTCTGCGGCGTCCATTTTGTTTATAGTTTCCTCTTGTATTTTAAAAATTCTTTCCCTTAGTTTCCGCAAGTTTTTCATTCACTTTTTAATTTATTTCACCTGCTTGTCTTTTGCATAGACACTTTGTCTTTTTCGTAGACACTATGTTAATGTTTTGTTTACTTATCTCTCTATGAGAATGCGTGTATTAAAAAAAAAATTTATGAACACTTAAGTATACAAATAATTTTGTTTTTCTGGTACGAAATTGTTTTGTCCACTAAAACACTTCAGTGTTATTAATTTTCACAAAACACAATTTAATTTCGATCGTTGAATAATGTTTTAGATAATGTACGTTGTACTTTAATCCGCACAAAATTCTACCGGTTAAAAAAAATTTTTATTTTATTTTCGGTCCGATCACTGAATCTCATCTATTCATTAATTTTCATTTAACTTCTTAGTGAGATCCTACCGACTGCGCCAATTTTGTATTTTAAATCCTCCGGGATTTTTTTAAAAAGATTTTAAAATAAAACGCTAGATTAAAATTTTAAACAAGTATTTTATTTATTAATTTGAGCATCGGATCCCTTACCACTGGTGGGGGGAAATCTTCTGCCATACGTAGGAGTGTCAAGATGGAACTGAACTTCCTGTCAGGAAAAACCCTGCTTATTTATACCATTTTGATATTCTTAATTTCTTCTTACAGACTATAAATATGTGTGCATTGGTACACATGCATTATCATCATATTTTATGATGATTCAATTTTATTGTTTTTGATCGTTGACGATTTTTGTTTACATTAGTTTGAATTTTGATCGTTGACGATTTTTTGTTTACATTGATTTGATTTTTTATTTTATTCTGTATCTTTGGAAGATTCTTTGTTCGATATTCTTTGTTTACATTACTTTTAATATTTTATGTCTATTCACTAAATTATGTTCAACGAAATATGCTTGGTGGGCATTTAATATTTAATGGTATTTTTATTAAGCGATATGGAATACGCTTGGTATGGTTTGGTTGTTATGATTGGGAAGCAATTCTATAACTCACGCATACATTGAAAAGCCGATACACCCAAAACGGATAACTGTTTGGTGCGGATTTTGGTCCAGGCATAATTGGGCCATTTTTCTTCGAAAATGAGCAAGGAGTGGACGTTACAGTCAATGGCGATCGTTATCGGCCCATGTTGAACGAATTTTTGTTCACAAAAGGAGGGGGAGGATCTTGGCAACATTTGATTTCAACAAGACGGCGCACAGTGGTGCGAGAGCGGAAAAAAGTCTTTTGAAAAAGTCATATTTATCCTTTTAAACTTTATGTTTAAGTACTCTTAGATAACCCGAGCGTATGATTCAAAAGTATTTTTTAACATATATATTGTATGTTCTGACTTACAAGCCCTCAAAGTTGAAAAATAATTTTACTCAAATCGCGAACCGTATTTTCAACAAATTTTGAGATTGTTTTTTCCGAAGTTCCTTTAAATAAATTCTCTATCTTCTTAAATAATTTAATTGTTCTATTTTCGATTATCTAAAAAAAAAAAAAAATTGATTATTTATAAAAGATAGCTTCTATAAGTAGTCTGAAGCTTTAGTACTAGGAAAAAATGCGTTTTTTTTAAACTTTTTGATTTCAAAAAAAAGCTCCAAAAGACTCCAAGAAAGTAAGTATGCCAGCATATGCTCCATACATTCATGTTAAAGCACAGAAAAAATCAGCTGCAGATACTTGCAGATGTGGAAGTTATGATCAAAAATGTTTCACTGAATCGGATTTAAAAAAACTGCGTTTTGACGGTGGTGTTTACCAAAAAGTTTGATTTCTTCGTTATTAATTGTCAGAATGGACTGGTTAAGCCCATTATTTTAAGAAAAAATGTCAAACTTTATTTTAAAAACAAAACAAAATTAATACATTGACACAGGTCTGAGAATTTCGATTTTTGCGAAACCATTTATTTCTGCCCGGAAAATTTTTTCAACTTTGAACTCAATTTTCTTGCAAACAACACACGAAAAGCAATATAGTTTTATGATATTTTAAATTATATGATAGAGCTTAATAAAAAATAAAGAAAAGGATTAGAGATTTTATTTATTTTATTTTTTTAATTTTTTGCTAAAAGTAGGGCAGGTAGAAATAAAAAAGGTGTTATTTTTAAAGTTTTATTGCTTTGTTTTTGTTGTGTATTGCTTAATTTTTTATTACCTGACTTATTAGAATAAAATCTCTTACTTAAATCTATATATATAAAGGATTAATTAAAAAAAGTCAGTATTGAGTTATTGAGCATTAGTGCAAGGTTTTTAAGAAGAAAATACTTCCAATCAGCGCAGACGCTAAAAACCTCATTTTAGCGTTATAAAATTACTACTTCATTGTTTTTTTATTTATTTTTTGTATGTATTTATCTATTTATTTATTTAATTTTATAATATACATAGTAAGTAATACTATTTTGTTCAAAGTAAAAAGTTAAGATTTTACTAAAAAAAACTTTTATTTAAATATAACATCAAAAGCCTCAAATTTTAGAAAAATGTCAATAACTTTTTTTCTAATAATTTTTTCGTGACCAAATTTTGACCAAGCGTGTATAAGACTAATCTTAACATGTGTTTCAAATATCATTAAAATTCGTTTTATAGTTCAGATTTTACAGACTTTTTTCTGCTCTCCCATACAAAAATCAAAAACCCTCAAATTTTAGAAAAATGTCAATAACTTTTTTTCTAATAATTTTTTCTTGACCAAATTTTGACCAAGCATGTATAAGACTAATCTTAACTTGTGTTTCCAATTTCATTAAAATTCGTTCAATAGTTCAGATTTTACAAATTTTTTTCCGCTCTCCCATACAAAAATCAAAAACCCTCAAATTTTAGAAAAACGTCAATAACTTTGTTTATAATTTTTTTTTTTTCAACCAAATTTTGACCAAATATGTAAAAGACTAATCTAAACATGTTTGCCAAATTTCATTTTAATCCGTTGAACCGTTCAGATTTAACAGACTTTTTTCCGCTCTCCCATACAAACCGAACCACTGTGCGGCGCGGCGCTAGGTGCGACACAGCCAAAGTTACATTCCATGTTTTTATAGCATTTTCAAAAAAAAGAAGTTATTTGGTGGACCCTATATAAAACATATTGGCGCGTATTCATAGAGAATTACTAAAGTCATGATTTCTTGATCTATAGTTTAAGGCTTGTTGATTAAATAAACACAGCTGTTATTCATTTCATAGTCCATTTTCCTGATGTGTTTAGTAAAACCCAGTTTAAGGTTGTATTCTACTACAATTATACTTCAAATGACAGTTCTAAGCAAAAAATACTGTTATTTTTTCAAACTCGTTATTTTGTGCTGTCATTACTAAAATTGGATGTCGAAAAAAGTAAGTAAAACAAAACTATTTAATAGAAAATCAAAAAAAAAAAAAACAACTGACAACGTTCAATAATATTTTAGATGAACAACATGGAAAATATAAAAACGCGAACGACAGGAAAACTTATCGCAGTCAGAGAAAGAACTTTGTAGCGAAAATTGCCAAAAAGAAGAGCTACACCACAAGTTTACGTACAATTTATTCGATATGATTTACTTTTTCAATTTACAAACAAAAATCAAATATGACATTTGGCTGTGATAATAACTACTTAAACACAGCATTTCCTATGTTTATAGTTAAACCACAGGTTTAGCTCTAAACTTAGGTTTAAATTTATTTATAAATAGCCTAAACTCTGGACTTGCTTAGTAACGACTTAGCAAGAGTTTAGCAAACATCTATGAATATGCCCCATTGTGTTCTTTGTGTAAAAATGAGAATCGACTGGCAATCCATATAAGCATTGGTTTTCCTCCACAGCTTAATGATCTTAAGAGTTCTATTCTTAGGCCATTCCACACCCGATAAGAGTATAGGAATGAATGATATCTTAAAAGTTTGAAAAAATTTACATAATTACCTTTTTTTTTTTATTTTTATGTATTTAACTTTGAAGATTCCAATGTTCTCCACGCAAACAACAAATCTCATATGACAGTTCTAATGTCAAAACAAGTCATATGCTTTCTTGTTTTGGAATTAATGAGTTTACGATTTTTAATATCCTGTAAAGGGGCTTTAAGATATATTCCAATTATATCCATAATAGCGTGAATCAAATATCTAAGACTGCGTGATTGTAGTGGCATGATATATTTAATTTTGTTATGTAATGTTATACAAAAATCACTTTTACTTAACTTACTTACTTGTACGAGACTGGAGCAAACGTCAAAATTGTATCGGCAGTTGAATCCCACTTCTATTTTTATCTGCAGAGAAGAGTTTATAAAGGGTGTCCCAAAATTAACGCAAGATTTGAATTAAATAGAAAACGCCGTTTTTAGTCTTTTGATAGTTATATTTTTATTGACTCGTAAAGTACATAGGATAGGGTTATGTATGGAATAACACATCGGACAAATGGCCTCCACGGCTTTGCATGCACATGCGCACTCTTTTGTTGAAATTTTCCATGACCATTCTGCATAAATGTGGCTGAATTTCGTTGATGCAGCGTTGAATCTCCTCCTTTAATGCACGGGTGGTTGTGGGCTTGTTGACATAGATTTGTGATTTCAAATAACCCCATAAAAAGAAGTCTAATGGTGTTAAATCACACGATCTAGGAGGCCAATTTTGATCACCGAAACGAGAGAGTACACGACCTGGAAATGTCTCATGCAGTAATTGAATTGTTTCACGGGCTGTATGACATGTGGCACCGTCTTGTTGAAACCACATATTGGACACATCAATATCATCCAAATTTGGCAGAAAGAACTGTGTAATCATGTCGCGATATCGAGCACCAGTAACAGTCACTGCTTGACCAGCATCATTTTCAAAATTTGCAATTCTTGTCCACGACGTCGAATTGAGGTTCCTGGATTGCCAGCACTCTCACGCACTGCTCCGACATTCACATTTGAACGGCTTGTTTTTGGACGACCAGTGTGTTTGGCGTCTCCAACGGATCCAGTCTCCATGAATTTTTCAATTAATCTCTTCACAGTTGACGAAGTTAAAACACTTTTCCGACCATATTTTGTATAAAATTTTCGAACTGCAGCCGCCAAGCTTTCACTATTTTTGAAATATTCTTTAATAATGAAGACACGTTGTTCTCTCGTGTAACGCTCCATTTTTAATAACCCTATACTGTTAGCTGTCAAATTGCTTTTTTTTCAGGGTTGCCAACACTTCACTGCACAAATGGCGGCAAATTCAAATCTTGCGTTAATTTTGGGACACCCTTTATTTGTAATACGAATAAAATCATACATCACTACTGTAGGAGTACTTTAAATGTATCATAATCTTTAAATCTAGTTTTTAATTATTTTGTTTTGACGAATAAAATTATTTAATAAATTCATTCGAAATAAAAGATTCAAAATAAAAACATAAATATTTTGTTAATAAGAAATTTCGTTTTTAATTAAAGAGCCTATAACTTCAGAAGTGGGATTGAAAACTACCTATTACTGCAATTTTTATTTAACAAATATAAAATAAAAAATGAATAAAACAGATATACAAAATTATTTAACCGAGCACGAAATTCTTTTTTCAAGTTCAGCTTCCTTAATACAATTAAGGAAATTATATAATGAAAAAAGGAATGAACTGGATCTAAATGATGAAGATAATGATGACAATTTTAATGACGCCGAAAATGAACCGCTCAACCCGCAACAAGAAGAAATTAATCTTGATGCAGAGATTAGAATCTTAGAAAAACGACAACGTATACAACAATTGCAGCGAGAGTTAACCATAAATTCTGTAGTCAGCTGTCCAAATTTTGAAGATGTTCAACACTTAATGAATCCGTTTGACGAAACTTATGATGGCTATAAGTGGCTTAAAGATTTTGAACGTGTTTGTGATTCATTGAGTGCGGATGATGTTTTTCGCTTAAGGTCAGTCCGACGTTTAATGAAAATGAACTCTGCTGCTGAATTGTTTTTGCGAGTAGATAATTCTACCAATTTTTCCAATTTTCGACAAAATTTTTTATCGAATTTTGGTCGAAAGCACACCATATCTAAAGTAATCAATGAACTCCGAAAAACAAAATATTGCTCATCCAAACTTTCAATTATTGGATATATCCTGAAAATGCAAGAACTTGCTGGTCAAGTGAACATGGATGAAAAAGAAGTTATTCAATTTATAATTGCCGGCTTTGAAGATGATTCAGTGGACATTGCTGTTTTGTATCCAGCTAATGACCTTCAACAACTTAAGGAATTGTCACATCGTTATGGTCAATTACGAAGTCAACGGAATTTTAAAAATCAGAAAAGAAATCCATCTTCTTCGTTTTCATTAAATAAGAATGACGACATTAAAAAACAAAAGTGTTTCAATTGTTCACAAATAGGACACTTTTCAAGTTCGTGTCCAAATCCAAAGCGAGAAAAAGGTTCCTGTTTCCGTTGTGGTTCAAAAGAACACATTTTGAATAATTGCACGAAGAAATCAAATCCTCAAGTTGCATTAGTGGACCAATTTGAGAAGAATAATATTAGTTTTAAGACAAGCAATTCACATGATGAACATTTCCAAGAGATTAACCATGTAAGTGTTGCCTTTCTTAATAATGATTCCATATATCGATGTAATACTTTTATTTCTTTATTTGATTCCGGTAGTCCGATTAGTTTGATACGAAAATCTGCTGTTCCTAAATTGTTGATTAATCAATGGATTAAAGATTCTGGCTATAAGGGCTTAGGAGATTTTAAACTATGCACTTTTGGAAAAATCGAAATTCAAATTACATTTCGCAAATTAACTCGTACTATTTTTGTTTTTGTTGTTCCTGATTTGATTATTCAATACACTGTTTTATTAGGTCGTGATTTTTTAAATGCATTTAATATAAAATTTATGATAATTAATGTAAATTCAAGTGAAATTTTAAAAACAAAAATAAAGATTTTGGATGCAAATAAAATAAAAATATCGAATGAAGTGTTACATTGTGTATATGGCTCTTTTGAAAATTTTGAGAATTCCAAATTCATTTCCACTTGTGATCGGTGCCTAAATCCTGAAATTGATACGAGAGAGATAACTTCTTCTTTGTTACATATTGATCATTCGGTACCAGATATTTTTGCAATAAATATGAATTCTGAGTCTGCTGACGCATTTGATGTAAATTCTAAATTAGATGAGGTTCGTCGCGAAGAAATTTTTAAAATCATTGAAACCGAATATCTAAATCTTTCAAATATTCCAATTATTGAACAAAATTATGACATGAAAATTCACCTCACTTCCGATGTACCAATAAGTTCACCACCCCGAAGGCTTTCATATGGTGATCGCAAAGTAGTAAAAGAAATGGTTGGAGAACTTTTAAAAAATAAACAAATACGACCCAGCAATTCCCCTTATGCATTCCCAATTGTCTTAGTTTCCAAAAAATCAGGTGAAAAACGAATGTGTGTTGACTATAGACCTTTGAATAAAATCATGGTACGAGATAGTTATCCACTTCCTCTTATAGATGACTCATTGGAGCGATTAGAAGGTAAAGCATTTTTTACAACATTAGATCTAAAAAATGGATTTCATCATGTAAAAATGTCTGAAAACTCCATTCCATATACAGCATTTGTTACTCCAGATGGACAGTACGAATATTTGCGAATGCCCTTTGGATTAAAAAATGCCCCTGCTGTATTTCAACGGTTCATTAATCATATATTGCGAACATTTATAGATGAGGGGGACGTTGTTGTCTACATGGACGATATAACAATCGCAACCCAAACTATTAATGAACACATGGACGTACTCAAAAAAGTTCTAAGAAAACTTGCCCAGTTTCGACTTGAACTTAAATTTAAAAAATGCAAATTTTGCTACAATGAAATAGATTTTTTGGGATTTTCTATTAGTCAAAAAGGAATTCGTCCCAATAACGGACATATTAAAAATATAAAACATCTTGCAATACCAAAAACTTTAGATGAAGTTCAAAAATGCTTGGGATTATTTTCGTATTTCCGAAGATTTGTTCCATCTTTTTCGAACATCGCTAAGCCACTTCAAAACCTTATTAAGCCAGGGACAAAATTTATTTTTGATGATGAATGTCGTTCAACATTTTTAAACTTAAGAGATAAATTAGCATCACCACCAGTTTTGGCATTATATAATCCGCAACGTGAAACAGAACTTCATTGCGATGCAAGTTCTGATGGCTTTGGTGGTATACTTTTAAAAAACAGAACGATAACAAATTTCATCCGATCGCTTATTTTTCTCAACGTACGACAAAGTCTGAATCTAAGTTTCATAGTTTTGAATTGGAAACATTAGCGATAATATACTCTTTACGAAAATTCCGTATTTACCTTGAGGGAATTCCATTCAAAATTATAACTGATTGCAACTCCCTTACTTTGACTTTAAATCGAAAAAGTTTAAATGCTAGAATAGCTCGTTGGGCACTTGAACTTGAAAACTTTAATTATACTATTCAACACCGAAGTGGACATTTGATGGGTCATGTTGATGCTTTAAGTCGCTATCCTTCTGTTTCTATTGAGTCATTAAAAACAAAAGAGGACATTATTTCGGTTATAAATCCAAAAGATATTGACATGCAGTTACAGATTACTCAAAACAGAGACGAAGATATTTTGAAAATACAAGAACGTTTAGAAAGAGAAGACGTTCCAAATTTTATTCTGAGTGATGGCCTTGTTTTCCGAAAATTAGATAGTCAAAATTTATTGTTATATGTTCCAAGAGAAATGGAACAACAAATAATAAGATTAGTTCATGAAAAAATGTGCCATTTAGGTGTAACAAAATGCCTCAATCAAATTAAATTGCATTATTGGTTCCCAAAAATGAAAGATAAGATCAAAAAATATATTCAAAATTGTATTCAGTGTGTAACAAATTCCTTGCCAGTACATTCATCTAATCGCACATTGCACCAAATTCCAAAAAAACCTATTCCATTTGATACAATTCATCTAGATCATTTTGGCCCTCTTCCGTCTGTTATTTCTAAAAGAAAACACATTTTGGTGATAGTGGATGCTTTTACGAAACATACAAAATTATACGCTGTAAATTCAACCAGTACCAAAGAGGTTTGTGCTTGTCTCGATAAATATTTTGAATATTTTAGCCGACCACGTCGTGTTATTAGTGATCGAGGTTCATCTTTTTCATCTCTTGAGTTTGCCTCATATTTGTTAGATAATAATATAGAACAGGTGATTTTTTAAGAGCTTGAGAACTTTTTTTAAAAAAAAAACGCATAAAATTTGCGTAAAGCGCGAAACACATTTCGAACCGAACACTGATTTTGGTAATAAAATTCAATGATTTGCAAGCGTTGCTCGTTAGTAAGTCTATTCATGATGAAATGTCAAAGCATACTGAGCATCTTTCTCTTTGACACCATGTCTGAAATCCCGCGTGATCTGTCAAATACTAATGCATGAAAATCCTAACCTCAAAAAAATCACCCGATACTTACTAAATTGCTATTAACTGTGTATTTATTTCAATTAAAATTAATCTTTGTATTATTGTTTTATATAAATTAACTGTTTCATGTTTCGATTAAATTATATAATATTGTTATTGATCGGGGCGATCAAAATGGTCAGGATGGCCGAGTTGTAGGAGTACTTTAAATTTATCATAATCTTTAAATCTAGTTTTTAATTATTTTGTTTTGACGAATAAAATTATTTAATAAATTCATTCGAAATAAAAGATTCAAAATAAAAACATAAATATTTTTTTAATAAGAAATTTCGTTTTTAATTAAAGAGCCTATACTACGGATATTAGTTTCCCCACATTCATTTACGTCATTAGGTTAAGTTGCATTTGCCATAGTTTTCATTTGCTGTTGCTTGTTGTGCTAAACAAAATGAGGTGGATATCCACATGTTTTGATTAAATCCTTCAATCTGCATACATATATAGTCATTCACATTCTCAGATTCTAACAACTTAGCTCTATTGAATATGTACTCATGTTCATGTATAACGGATATTTCTTCTTGGAGTGACATGTTTTAACTTTATCAGCAGTTTATTTCAGAATTATCCAAAATCTTGAAGCAATCATCGCCTATACAAGGTTTCAATACAGCCAGACAGTTTTTTTTATTTGGTCGATTATTTTATTTAAATGACTATCTTAATAGATAAATAAATTAAATTATTATTAACTCTCAACCATTCCTGTGTGCGAGCGTCAGGGATGGAGGGGTCCTACAGTTTTGAGCCGAATCAGAAAGGCTAATTTGAGGAAGCACTTTTAATGACAATAATTATTCTTGAATGATTTGTCAATTCCTCGTATTGAGGCAGTACCCGTGAAATAAACTTTGGATGGCACAGGCAGGGATTGAACCTAAGATTTCTGGCGTGATAGTTCAACGCACTAACCATCATGTTACGGATAATACAGAGTAGATTTTACAAAAGTTAAAAATTCAGTTTTTGAAATACGAATGGTTTTAGATCAAAAACTCAAAAATCGACATTTCAATAAGTGGTTTAAAGATAGTAAATTTTAAAATTCAACTAAATTGAATTTTTTGGTAGTTAAAGCGCGAGACACCTATCCTTCTTGTATTTTTCATATTTGTTGGACAGAATATAACGAAAATATTTTGTATAAGACCAAATTAGTTTCGAGTCAATATATTTATGTGTTCTCAAAGTATATCTTTCTTAACTCTTATACTTCAGTCCTGTAAAAGAATTTTTACTCGCAGAATCAACGATGCAAGGAATTACATTTTGTTCAAAGCAAAGCTCAATTTTCCTTTAAATAAAACATTCCAGCCAAAGCACCATTTCCTATTTTCAAAGATGAAGACTAGAATAAGTTAACGATAAGTCCAAAAAATTGAGGTATTAAATTTGCTTCCATTTAAGGTTTTTTTGTTGTGTTTTATCGACTGAGCTAGTATACATGAAGAGCCATAGGGAGGGAGGGTGTGGTTGATGGGGGTAGAAGATGAGGGTGGTTTAATTGAAGTCTATTAATCAGAGATAAAGAGAGAGGAAGATACCGACCTTTTGGCCTCGTCATCCTCCAATAGGGTAGTTTGGTATGCTGTGGAAAAGTGGAAAAAGGCAATTAATGTGGACGGAATAAATTAAGTGGCAAATTTACTACAATAAAAAAAAGTTTGCGATGAAGAAGAGTTTCCATAAAGAGATAATTAAGGAACATATTAAACTGTCGTAGAAAGGTAGGGTAAAGAGTTGTACGAAAATTGGTAATGTTAAGATCTTACCAACGCAGTGTTGTCTAATAGTTCGCTTTTTCCTTTCTATATCTAAAATAACGTTAGTATAGTGTGAATGTGAAAAATGGGATGGAGCTTAGGTTTAAAACTGGGTAGGCGAAATGAATTATGAAGGTTCTCCTATAGAAGATACACTCGGGTTCAGTGTTGAGCACAAATTATTGTATGGAAGTTGAAACTTTTTTGGTTACGCCGCGGCGCCGCTGCGCCGTTAAGTTGTTAGATAATGAGGAAATTTGCTTCAGTATGACTTCAACCCCTGCGGTAGCACTTTGTTAATGGTTGCATACACTTTGGTATCTGATGCTTTTAATCTCTCTATATATACATACATACACATTAGTGTATGTATACTGGAGAAACACTTTGGTTGTGGAATTTTGTAAAGACGATTATTGCTAACATGGGAATGGGCTAATTGCTCCAAGTTAGTTGGAAAGGAGAGAGAAAATCAAATGGTAACGCAGTCAGCGTTGCCGCTGGTCTTCACGAAAGTGTAACAGATTTTTTTAAAAAACGTAACAAAAGCAAAAAAAATGTAACAAATTGAAAAAAATGATTTAAATCAAAGAATGCATTTTTGAATGAATGAATTTTTTTAGCTCTGAAAAAATACGTTCTGCTGCCGCAGAACTGTGTGGCAAACTTAATATTTTATAAACAAATTCTGTTATATTTTCAAAAAGATTTTCTTCCTGAGCATTTTGCATAGAGCCAACATGGCCCCAAAATTTCTCAACATCTTCTGTATATTTTAAGTTTTTTTGTATTTGTAGCTTTCTGAATTCAGTACAATTTTTTTCTTTTTTTTCAAAGTTATACAAATTTGGGAAATTAGTCAGTAAAGGTAAGATGGAAACATTTTCATTTACTATTTTTCGGATCTACCAGTGATATGTTTTGTAATGCAACACTGTTAAAAGCAAATCTTTTTTTAATCTGCAAGCATAATTCTACATAACTCCAGCATTTTCAGTTTAATGTTTCCTTCTTCTTTACTGCTTAAATTGAGATTATTGATATATGTTTCTGCATTTGTGCCAATGTAAATTTCATTTAATGGTAAATAGTTAGAATCTTCAGAAACATCTATTTCAGATATGTGTTCTGTATTAAAAATAATGTCTTTTTTGATAAAGGAAAGAATCAATATAAAATTGTCTTCAAAGGTGTGATACATTTTATGGAGCCGAAAACCTTCAGCTTGAAACTCTACATTCATAGATGTAACAATGTCAAGTATATGGGAAAGAAAAAATAAATAAATTTTATGATTTGGATTTCCAATTTGTTCAGCTATTTCTTTTGACGTGTTTAATCCATCCTCTGCAGCTGAAGAAACAAAAAACAGTTGAAGCGCTGTCCACTGACTTAAAATTCAGATACATATAATTTTGTTTTTTGGAATGTGGAAACTGGAATACTTTGAAGAATGGATATCTAACCATGTTTATATGCTGGATCGAGAGATCGAGTTTGAATTTGAAGTGAAAGATAGCAAGATTTCGACTAAACTGTAACTGAACGAGTTCGATCGAGTCGAATGAAGGTGATATCAACTCAATTTAGGACGTAGGTGTACAAATAGGTGGAAGTGTTGTTTAAGCTGATTAAAAAAATCATAAAGTAATTAGTAATTAGTAAAAGTAAATATTGAATCCCCAAAAAAAAGAATCCCCACGGGATAATATCCCCAAACAAATTTAATCCATTTTGATAATATCCCCAGAGACATAAGACAAATGGACAAAATCCCCAACTAAATAATTTATTTTGCCAAAATCCCCACGAAATCTCCAAATCCCCAGTAGGTATCCGTGCATATCTTCATTTATGCATGCAGTTTTTAGAAAAACTCTTATGAAATTCTCTTATTGTGATATTTATAAATGATAATGATAAACAGTTTCTAAACAAAAATCACTATGAAGGCATGCACTTCTCTGTCTGACTTTAGTATTGATAGAGAATCATTGTATTCGTAGTGCTTGTTTAGTGCTGTCTATGCGTTGTTTTGTAGTGTCGAGTATTTCTTTAATTTAAAAATAAAAATTGAAATGGATGATGTTATTGTTTCCAAATCTTTTGCTTGCATTTCATGCAATATAAATGAAATTTAATATATTCAAAACAATTATGTTCAAGTATTGAATCATGCGATTAAATTGCGCGCGCGATTTAATCGCATGATTCAATACTTGAACATAATTGTTTTGGGGATATTCACTTGGGGATTTTCGCCCTGGGTATTTTCTCTTTGGGAATTTTGCTGCTGGGGATTTCGTTTTGGGGATTATGGATTATGGATTTGGGGATTTTCCTTTGGGGATTACATCTTGGGGGATATTATCACCAACCCAAAAAAAAGTTTGGAGAAAAAAGTGTAACAAAAAGAAAAAAAAAGTAACATAGTAACAAGTAGTAGTACCCGTGGCATGATGGTTAGTGCGTTGGACTGTCATGCAAGAGGTCTTGGGTTCGATCCCTGCCTATGCCATCTAAAGGAAATTGACAAATTCTCCAAGAGTAATTCTTGTCATGAAAAGTGCTTTCTCAAATTTGCCGTTCGGATTCGGCTTAAAACTGTAGGTCCTTTCCATCCCTGACAACAGTACTCGCACACAGGAATGGTTGAGAGTTGTAAGTCACTAGGCCCTAGTTCTCAAACGGACTGTTGCGCCACCCAATTTATTTTATTTATTTAGTAACAAATACAAACAAATTAAGAAAAGTGTAACACTTTTGTTACACTTGTAACATTGTGGCAACGCTGAACGCAGTTATTAATGTGGTTCTAGGTGGAAGGCGTTCCAAATTGAAGTAATGTTACTCGCAGCTTTAAAAGAATTGTTTGGTTGTATTATAATATTTTCTTAAGTTGCAGTTTTTCAAAACCTATTCCTTCTTATTTTTTCTTAACTGAAGTTTCATACATTGTACGGAGGTATGTTACATTATACATGGTTTTGCTCTTTCAATTTATTTTAAAAATGGCACAATTTTTTCAATACGCAAAACAGCCACTTCATAATTGCCACGGGTGCAAATTAATTTGGCTCAAAGCTACTCACAAAGACGAAGACTCCATTTAGGAGACTTCTACTACAATGATACATATGATCTGAGAAATTCTGACATTGATTGTCTCAAACTCTTCATAACTCGCACTTATTGTTTTCAATAAGTAAGCAAGTCCTTGATCTATATGGTATAACAACGGAATGACTATAGGTCTTAAGGTCCTTAACCTAACCTTACCTACGTTCTTGGCTTAGTTCACTTATTTTACTTCATTTCATGAAACCCCTGGTGATTTGAATATGTTTTTGCATTCTACTGAGAGACATATCACTTTGCCGTAAACAATTTCGTTTCTTTTAACATTTAGCAAATAATATATATTATTATTTTTGTCTGCTTCTGTTTGCCTCCAAAAAACTCATAATAAGGCTAAGGTTGGTTCGTCAGCACCCAGGATTCTTTCCAAAGAAATAAAAAACTTAATTTAAGTGTTTTTAAACTCCGATTATTACCCATTATTTTCTTTCATATCATAACCAATTAATGCTTAAAAATATAATATTATGCGGTATTTCATATATTTTCTTTTGATTCACCATAAAACTAAGAAGCCAATGCATATACCTTTTAATTTATTATAAAGATAAGATAACGGTACAGATATTAAGACCTCTCCCTAACAGCGGTTTAGAAATTATAGGCGTAGTACTTGTCCGAGTTACTCTTAGATATTAGACGGGCAGCTGACCTTCTCTAGTTAAGTCTTCTGGTGGACAGTAGGATCTAAAATAGATGGGAATGGTTGCTTTTCCCCCTGCAAGGGGGATCCAGACTTTTAATAATGGGGGAGTCACACACTTATCATAAAGACGAGTTTGAGGCTAGCAAAATTACAGCTTAACCTTACATTTACATATTTCAAGAGCTATAGTGATGGCTTTAGTTAAAAATAAATAAATTAAGTGGCGCAACAGCCCATGGAGAACTAGGGCCTAGTGAGCTACAACTCTCAACCATACCTTTTTGCCTGTCATTTCAGGGATGGAAGGGACCTATTGTTTTTAACCCGAATTCTAACGGGTAATTGGGGAAAGCACTTTTCATGAAAAGATTTATTCGTGGAGGATTTTTTAATTCCTCGCAAGAGGCTGTACCCGTGAAAAAAACTTTAGGTGGCAGAGGCAGGCAAGTCTGGCCAATGCCAATTGTACTACTACGATCTTACCATTGGCTAAAAGAATGGGCCCTTGGTACTTTTTCATAGGTTAATCCATCTTTATGAATTCTTGCGCTATGTTTCGGCCTACGAAAGTCTTCGTTGATCCGGTATCGAACAAAGCGTGTTCTACTCTATCTTTATCAATACAAAGAAGCAGGGATCTTGCGTCAAAGGGTCTGTTAAAAAAAAAAACAGTGGCTTTAATTCGGCGGCGACAGTAAAAATCAGTCGATAGTCTACCGTCTCCTTCACATAAGGACCAAAATAACCTGAAATATCTTCTTAAGATTTAAATTCTTGGGTAGGCAATCCAAAATCATCAATTGTTTGAAATCTTGACGACGAATATGAAATCTGTATTCTGGCCAAAGACCATAGAATAAGCTTTCAATAGTTTGGGAGACGGTCATTGTCGGATACTGCCTAAGATTTCGTCTTCTAGTTTGGTGACGTAGTACCGCGCTGGTAAAAACAGTTAAGTAAGGCCCTTTGAAAAATTAGTCTAAAACAGTTATTCGAAAAATGTTTGGCAAAGTGCACATTACGTCGTTCTGCGCCTGAGTTCTCCTATTCTTTCCCATCGAGCCCAAGACCCTATTTTCCGGCGGTGTTCATAAACGAGACTTAGCGGTTGGTGTATTGGTACTTTGGTTTGAGTTGGGTTGTATAGTATAGTCAAGGGTCCACAACAAAACTTGAACTTCAAGTTCAAGAACTTTACTACGAACAATTTCCAAAATAGGTATTGCATTTAACAAGCTGAAGGGGCGCCTTTTATTTTATACCAAAATGGTTCGCCAGGACCTAATAGTAAAATTAACATTTTCTTTAAATGTGTATAATTTATTATTTTTTTTATTTAAATTCATTCAAACAAAGTGTTGTAAAAATTATTTCAATAAGTACTTTTTTTCAATACATTTTTACTGTGAAATCATCATAAGAGCAACCATTTCCTCTTCTTTATCGCACATGCTTACTCTCACTCTGTGGAAAATCAACACTAAATGAATATTTGCCAAATGTGTTTGCCGACACAAAAACAAAACAATGCTTTACCAAGGAAAATGTTATGCTATGGAAAAGACATAAGGCTGCAAGTGTATTTCTTCTATTTCGTGAAAAATATATGTACCTATAATGTTCAAGTTGGTTCCATTTCAGCGCTTATTAGGGGTGGTATAATAAAATCAATTCCATTAATTTTCATTTCAGGTTTTCTTTAGACATAACATGTATGTATGTGTGTCTGGTGCATAGGTAGGTTAGGTATCTAAGGATGAAAATTCAAGTACCTATGTACCTGCACAAAGCCATTTGTATACAGATATTTATCAACTGGGTTATTGCCCGTATTTTCAGTTTTCCAATTTATTTTGGATAACTATCAATTTCTGGGCTAAATCCTTTTTTTATGTCGACAATAAAAAACTGGAATGACTATGAGAAGATTTCACTCGTAGAAATCTGACTAAAACTGGGAATATTGGTGTGACTGGTTGACTGTTGAGTATAAAATGGAACATTACTTCGGATCTAATAAAGATGTTACTTTATTTTATGTTTAAATGTTGGATTTGGTGATCCCAATATTAACGGCTATAATGGTTACAATGTTAACTAAACCAAATATGTTAAGTTATTTTCATAAGCTTGTGGGAACATTCCTACATAAGGGTTTAATTTAAAATTTTCATTTCCCCTCTGATAAGAGTTAAAGTTTCGAAAATGGTTACTGAACCCTAAAACTTTAAGTGCTTAACCACAGAACCCTAACCAGAGTGTTTTATCACCATTAAATTAAAATTGTGCCAAATGTGTTAAATAGACTTTTTAATAAAAGTTTTGTGTTATTTTATTTAAATATTAATAAAAGTAAATAAAATAAATTTAATGTAAAAAGACTTTTATTTAATAAAATATCTCGAAATAAAAAAACAGTGTGTCCTTGATCGGTAGGAAAAGTCAACTCGAAATGTGGGTAGGGTTCTAGGGTTAAGTTGCATTCACTTACTTTAAAGCTCGAAAAAGTATCAATAATTCTTAATTATAGTGAGTCAGTCATTCAAATAGAACACTTATAGAGCGAGAGGTAGGCAAAACCAATGTGTTAGGATTAAATGTAAATAATGTTATGTACATATATTTTAAGTAATATATGAGGCTGGAATTTAGAATTTTGGAGTGTGTTCATTCATACTGATATTAATAAGAATATTGATAAAAATAATTATGTCTGTCACTAATAATTGGGTTAACTGTCGTGATTTGGTCGTAAATTTGTAGTGAAAGAAAAATTCGTCGCGCTTGTTTATTTTTTTTTTTTCAAATAACTAACATGTAATTTGTTTAAACAATTTTCGTAACATGTGTACTAGAAATAAGGGTGTTTAAATATTGTAAGCATCGTGCTTTATAAACGTTTCTGTGTTTAAGAAACTAGTTTTTAAATTTCAATCGAAATTATATGTTTGTGTCAATATTTAGTACGGAACTTCGTTAGTTTTTTGCTTTTATCTTAATTTATCTTATTTCTTAATTTATCTTCGAACTCAAAATGTTTAGAAATAAATTATTTTGTTCAAACTAAGTTAATAAGTACCAATGAACTTGTTTTGTTTTTAATATTCAATGCATTGAATAAAATTATAAGACCGAGAAGCTTACAAATTAATTAAAAAATTTAATTACAAAATGTTTAGCTTTACAGTCTCCTTCGGATTCGGATAAACCTTTGTCGTTGTCCAATTTTGCGATTTATTTTGTTTTTTCAAAATTTTGTTCATAAAATAAAGGCTGGGATGCGACCCACACTAATAACTTTCCATCCGTGCCCGTCTATCTATTTCTCATACTTCTTCTTATTCTTATAAAAAATACAGATAAGATTTTTCTAAGGCCGTTATCTTACGTTCACAACTTAATTAAGCACAGAATACCTTTATTTATTCACAAAATATCGAGAATCGAACATCAATTTTTTCCTTGTGTAGTAGGTATTTTTTGTAGATATTAATTTTTATTAAAAAAAAACTGACTGCTGGATTTTTATTAAAATTGTAGTGAATGTTGAAAACAATATTAAAAGAAGAAAATAGTTTGGAGCCAATATCAGCGTTCTAAACGTAGTGTACCATCTTTAACATCTAAGGAAGAAAAGTACTTATTTTTCAGATATTAATGTTGTGCAACCTAAGGTCTGATGTCATATATGACACAATTTGTCTTTGAGGAAAGCCATACGTACGATAATTAACAACAGAACCTTTTGTAATGCGAATACTAAGTGAACCAGTTCAAACTATTTAATCTGCAAAACTGTCTATAATATCTCTTGAATATTTGGTTTAGATCAAGTCTTCCTATTGTAGTTCTTTCTAAAATTTACTTATTTATTTACATATATTTCATCAAGTAGAGTATATTTCATCAAGTAGAGTGGTACCCGTGGCATGATGGTTAGTGCGTTGGACTGTTGCAAGAGCTATGTCTTTGACCAACAATTTAATTTTCGGGGCGTTCTATCCGAACGACGAGTATTTTGAAAGTGCACGCTTGAGTGGCTTCATTCCACCAGAAGCATTCCTCTTCTTAGATAAATGCGGTCTGATGCAGGATAGATTAGCAGTTCCACTAATCTACCACGTCAGACGACGTACCGTGGATAGGCGACTCCTGTACAATCGGGACGTCATGGCACAAGACGGAGCAGAGCTCCTTCGGTTCAGTAGGGCTGTGTCCGAACGGGACCGAACTGATAGGGTGAAGCCGGAGAACCAGTTTTGGTGGCTTCAATCGGCACTTGAAAGTGGGTAGTCGGGATGGGATTTTAAGCCTTGGCCGGCTTACATACTTGTTTTATAGTTTTAGGGTTTAGTTTTAAGTAGAATAGGCATGGTGGCACAAAAAAAATACACAAACAAAAAAAAAACACAAAAATATAAAAAAATAATAAAAAATAAAATTTAAAAAAAAACATGGAATAAGAAAAAAAAAAGGACAACAAAATATGAAAACAAAAAATGTTAGATAGTTAGATTTGCTGCTGTGGCTGTTCTAGTTTTAAGTAGTTTATAGGTCGAATAGGTAGTTTTAGTTAGCCTTAAGTTTTATATTAAGGACCTTATTTTAAGTAGTTTTTAAGTACAAATAAAAAAGGATATTGATATAAGTTTTTTTTGAAATTTTCTAATGAATAAAAAAATAAATAAAATGGAATTGAAGTTAAATAGATCTTAGGGCCGAAAGGCATTAGCATTAGCATTAAGTATTATTGTTTAACTTAGAGTGTCCGTATGGGACCAGTAAGTTAGTTGTAAGTTATGGTTAATTAGGCTAGTTTTATGAATTTTTGTCTAGCTTTAAGATAGGTTTAAGATTGAATTAATAAAAATGAATTTACAAAAAAAAAGTGCGTTGGACTGTCATTATTATTTATTATTATTTATTCATCAATCGAGTTACAATTACTCTTACAGACTACGAAACTTACAATAACTTGTTTACATATATGTACATACATTATTTGTTAATAAAATATAAATTTAAGATATTTTTGAACATTTCTCTTGTATAGTGAAAATTAAAGTCAAATTCAACTATAACAGCATTAATCTCTTTGATACAGCGATTAATAGGCTCATTTGCGGCATAATTAGTAGTATGATAATCTTGTATGAACAATTGATTTAGATTTCGGTTTCTTAGACAACGACTTGGTGCATAAAGACTGATCAAATTGAGCAAACACAAACAATTGATGCGATTACATAAAATATCTCTTATAAATATATATATATAGATATTTTCCGACGGTTTTCGAGAGTATGTAAGCCAATAAGCTGACATCTTGAATTGTAAGGAGGCATATTTTCTATATTCCAACCGAGCCTTTTAACAACAAATCGAGTAAATCTCTTTTGGACTCTCTCAATTCTTACTGAGTACGTGATATAACAGGGATTCCACACTACACTACAATAATCCAGAATTGATCTAATATATGAGATGTATAATGATTTGAGAGCATACGGGTCTTTTAAATCTTTCGAATTCCGAATTACAAACCCTAACATTGAATTAGCTTTGTTGACTATAAAATTAACATGTTTGTTAAATCTTAAGTAAGAGTCAAAAATAACGCCTAGATCCTTCTTTTCATTTCCTTTTTTTAACACGGTATCTTCTAAAACATAATCAGACAAAATAGGAGATAAACAACGAGTAAACGTAAAACTCTGACATTTCGAAACATTGAGAAGAAGTTTGTTTTTATTGCACCATTGCGAAAGCCTATTAAGGTCTTCTTGTAACAGATAACAATCAAACGGATTCTTAATACATGAAAATATTTTAAGATCATCTGCAAACAAAAGACATGATGAGGTAGAAAAAGCAGAAGGTAGATCATTAATAAAAATGAGAAACAGGAGAGGACCAAGATGGCTTCCTTGAGGAACTCCAGATGCCACCCTTATTGATTTAGAAACTGTAGAATCAATTTTAACATGTTGAGTGCGTTCTTTAAGATACGAACTGAACCAATTAAGCATTTTGGAATGAAAACCTGTTTGATTAAGTTTATGTATCAATAAATTATGATCTACCCTGTCAAATGCTTTTGCAAAATCTGTGAAGATTACATCCACTTGATAACCATTTTCGATATTATTTAGAACATAGTTTGTAAAAAGTGTTAAATTTGTGCAAGTTGACCTTCCAGACATAAAGCCATGTTGATAGGGAGATATTGTTTCTTTTAACAGAAAACTAAGTTTATCACAAATAAGTTTTTCAAACAACTTAGGAATCACTGATAATTTACTAATTGGCCTATAATTTGAAATATCTTGTTTCGAACCACTTTTATATATTGGAGTAATAAAGGAAGTTTTCCAGTCCCTCAGAAATTCTCCTTTTTCAACCGATGTATTATAAATAAAACACAAAAACCTAGCAATCGAAGAAG
Organism: Eupeodes latifasciatus; assembly: GCA_920104205.1. Taxonomy (NCBI): domain Eukaryota; kingdom Metazoa; phylum Arthropoda; class Insecta; order Diptera; family Syrphidae; genus Eupeodes; species Eupeodes latifasciatus. The sequence continues at coordinate 285,326,023 of OV049924.1, forward strand.
CACAATTCTTTAGAACTACAGCTGGAACTTCATCGGGACCGGCAGAAGTATCTTCAGTAAGACCAGATAAAGCCTTTTCAGTTTCTTGTAAGGAAATGTGTATGCTGCCAATGTTGATGCTGCTATTAGAATCAACATTTTCAAAACTGTCAGTTTGAATTGAACTTAGATAATTTGAATGAAAAAAATTCGAAAAAGCATTACAAATGTCTGATAAATTTGTGTATTGTGAACCTAAATATTCCATATTCTTTGGTATTCCATTACTATTTTTTTTCGTCTTGATGAAAGTCCAAAAAGTTTTGCTGTTAGTTTTTAGTTTAGATTCGATTGCAAATATGTAATTCTTATAAAGGAAATTATTTAACACATTAAAACTTTTTTCAAGAGTAACATATTTAGTCAGCAAACTATCATTTAACCCAGAATTTCGCAGCATTTTATAAGTTTTATTCTTTTTATTCTTCAAATTAATCAATCTCTTATTGAACCAAGGTGGCTTTGAGTTATTTTTAGCTTGTTTTTTTGGAACAAAAATATCAATTGCCGTTTTTAAAGTGACAAGAAAAGTATTATAAAATGAAGCTAAGTCAAAATTATTTGAATTTGATGGCAACGATAGATGGTCTATATAACGCGCTATACCAGAAAAATTTGCCTTATTATAATTGTATTTATATGAATTAATTGTATTACTTTTAAAATATTTTAAAATTTTACATTCAAAGACTAAAGCGAGATGATGGATAGAATTTGAGAATATTGGAAAAACAGATTCTTTAGTAGATATAATCAATTCTTTATCTACAAATATTAGATCTAAAATTCTGTTTAAACTATTTTTACAGTAATTAATTTGTTTCAAATCAAATGATGCAAAAAAATCTATGACTTCAGAAGCATAATCATTATTAACGTTGAATGGTATTAATTGTAATTCATCTGAGTCAAAATTCCAATGAATAGTTGGCAGATTAAAATCACCAAGTATAATACAATTTTGATTGTGACTTAAATTCGATAAATAATGTTTACAGTTATTGACATGCTCTTTATATAAATCCAGCGAGCTTCTTGGGGGAATATAGCTTAACATAATATAGATTTCTTTATTATCAAACAACATTTTTATAATTAATTGATCTGAATCAAAAGATGATGAAAGCAGATTTAATTGACTTGACGCATGAACAGATCGAATTGCAATTAAAACTCCTCCACCCCTGGATAATCCAGTTGAGTGAGAACATCTGTCTTTGCGATATATAGAGTACTGAGTTGTGATGATAAGAGTAAATGTTGCATTTTTGTGCGAAGGCCGCTTACATTTTGATAATATCCAAGAATATTTTGTATGCCTGTTGGCGATGACGATGAAATTGCAGGAGAATTATTAGTATCAACATTATAAGTGTTCACTGAAACACTCGATGATTGTGATGACGATTGACATTGCAGCGGAGACGAAAGAGACAATGAAGAAAGAGCAAAATTATTATTGCTGATAAACGATAGTAGCGGTGGCGTTGAAGCGGCATTGGCGTCGTCGTCGTCGTCGGTGGCTACTGTTGCAGTTTGAGTCATTGGTATGAGAAACGGAGAGAGAATTTTATGAGTCGTTGATTGAGATGCTGTTGACATTAGGTTTGAATGTTCACAGCAAAAACACTCCATTACCAAGACCGGAATCTTTCGTACGTTTCACTCTCCAAAACCCGTTTGTTTACATTGTTGTATTTGTAATTTTGACAATTAATCCATGAATAGATGTGAGCACAAACAAAAAAAAAAAAACGATGCCGTGGGCTAGCGGCACTTTGCATAGCGAAAACAAAATGGAGGGGTTAATAAGTCTTTTTCAGGTTTTTCCTTTTACTTTTTTCAATGAAAAAGTCAGTTTTAAGCTTTAATTTTGCAGGCATTTTGTGGATAGTGAACCAATGTACCTTTTTGTCTTGAAAAAAGCATGTTCAACATCAGTTTATTATAATTAATTCACTAATTTACAGTAATCACTACGAAATTTTTTAAATTTCATAATTAACCTTGAATTATTGTATCAAAGTTGCGTTCGAAGAACCATCAAGTTAAGGGTGCGAGCGCAATTTTTTTATTGAATTCTAATAAATTTTCGTTAATGAACGGCCCAAATATTTTGTTTGCAAGTAATTAAAATCTGTATAAATTTAACCAATCCAAGTATATTTATAGTTTGTTTTTAATGATTTAAGCTAGCAACTATTTTTCAATTCCATTTTGATTAATAAATATTAAATTTAAAAAAGAGTTATAATCGAAAAATATCTTATCCATAACATTCTTGATTGATGGAAGCATACATGTATTTGCTATCAAAAAAAACTATGCATCAAAGGAACACCAATGTTTTAAAAAAGTAATCAGAACGATTATAGCGAACCTGTTGAACAAATGCAGAGCAAATAAAATGCAAATTTTGACATATCACAAAATGAAAACGTCTTAAAATCGTTCTGAATTCATGCACAACTAATTCAATAGAACATGTAATCGTCATGAATGTTTATTGTTGACGTACAGAAGTTTTTTTAGTGAATTTCCACAGTTTAACGCAAAATATAATTTTCATTCATTCCTTAAAAATGTTTAGTTACCAAAGTTCAAGTTTACTTATTATTGTTTGAAGGGTATGTTTAGTAAAAGTGCTGCTAAAAATGAAACAAATTAATGAGTTTTACGTACATGTTTTTCTTAATATAGTAAATACTTCCATAGATTACATTTTATAAATGCAGAACATGGAAGAAAATATACATAAACAAAAGTTTTCAGATACAAAGCAGAGGTTAGCGTAGAAAAATATTTTTGGGAAAGCCAATAATATTTTAGATATGTTCATTAAAGAAATTTCAGCTTCGGCTAACCTACATCAACTTTTTAGAAAAAAATTTAGCATTAATTGCAGCGAATTATTGGGTGTTCGGTTTCCCCATATTGGAATAAGAAAAGTTACTTAAATCTGTTTATTGCACTCATTTAGTTGATATTGTGTGTAACCATATTGCCTATTTCTATTCCTTAAAGATGCTTTACACAAAGCAACTTATTTTTAAAACATGGTTCCCTCAAATTTTTATTGCAAAATTTAACTACAAACAAAATTCTAACTCTAACATAGTCCCTTAAAAAGAAATTTTCAGGAATATTTCTGCAACAAACAAAACTAAAATTTGGTCTTGCAACTACCGAACTGCTTAAATGATGAAAATACTAATCTAATTGAGGAATCTGAACTAGCTAAATTTGGCAATGGAACTTCAAAAGTATGCTTCTCGTAAAAAAAAAACTTCTAACGTCGCCAAAAAAATGCTCTAAGCAAACAACAGCTGAAAAAATTGTCTGTTTTGTTGTTTTACAAAGTATTGAGTTACACTTTTGTCCATTTCTAATTATACTTAACCAGTTGCAGCGCATGTTGCGTTCGCAAATAATTTAAGTAAACAAAATACAGCACTAATAAATCATTAAATATGTATTTGGTCAATTTTATTTTATTTAATTTACATTAACAACATTTATTTGGATTGAAATTAAAAAGCTATACAAATCTTCCAATTTAAGACCATGTCAGCACTTCAGATTTTGTTGGTTAGGATTGTTTAGTTTTTGAACGAGGCCATGAAACATTCAAAATGAAGCATTTAGATGGGGCTGATTACTATAATGAAGCATTTTGATGGGCCTGAGGACTAAATGTGAGAATGTGTTTGGTTTTTTGCATCATTTCACGCACACTTTCTCACATTTAGTCCTCAGTAGCTTGTAGGCAAACCGAAATGTCAGTCTGAGATTCCGGTCTTGGTAATGGAGTGTTTTTGGTTCACAGTTGGAGGTGTTGTTGTTATTATTTTCTCTTGTTTTTTTAATGGAAAAAAATATTTGATTTGTACATGCTGAGGCCAAAGTGAAGCATTCAAAACAACTGTTAATTTATCATTTGGAACACTTAATTTAAAAGTAACAAACTTTAAATCGGATACATCAGCATCTTTTTTTTTAAGCATGAAACATTTAAATGTATCAGCTGACAAATTTGACTTTTCAGATATGTGATTAATAATTTTTTCGGGTGTAGTATCATTAGAAAATCGTGATAAATGAAGCCAAGTGATCTTAGGAATGGAATTAAGAGATGAAGATGAATCGGTACCAACAATTTTTATATCTCTTTTAGATGTTAACTGATTATTAGCATTGTTTGTCTTTGAAATAATATTCTCATAGTTTTCATTCTGAGTTTTAGTTTCAGTGTTTATAGGCAGAGACAAAGGTTGAGGGGTAATTGGTTGGTTATTATTCATGTTATCAACCGCAATCACTTCATTGTTTTTATTAATGTTTGATGGATTAAGGTTTAAACTGTTCGACACTCTTAAATTTTCCGTCACTGCACTTTTGGCGGTTTTTCGAGGCGGCGAATTATTCTCATGAGAAGAAATAAAAGAAGAGAGTTCAGTTCTAAGATTGTTAACATTTGATATAAGTTCATTAAAAGACATTATAAAGTTAGAGAGATTAAGATTAGAGCAAGATTTACATTTCCAGAATAATCTCTTTTCTGATATTATATCAAAATCATTATCACTGATTGCAACACAGTCTTTGTGAAACAAACGACCACAGAAAGAATCACATTTCACAAATTTAACGTCTTTTGAGCATTTAATGATAGTGTCACAATTAGAGCAGACTTTAGACATTTTGGATAAAATATTGAAAGATAGAACGATGTTAACTGATGCGAGTTAGTCACAAGACTGAGAGAGGTCTTGGGTTCGATCCCTGCCTGTGACACCTAAAGTTTTTTTTTCACGGGTACTGCCTCTTGCAAGGAATTGACAAATTCTCCAAGAGTAATTCTTATAATGAAAAGTGCTTTCTCAATCTAGCCGTTCGGATTCGGCATATAAACTGTAGGTCCCCTCCATTCCTGCAATTACTCGCACACAGGAATGGTTGAGAGTTGTAAGTCACTAGGCCCTGGTTCTTTACGGACTGTTGCGCCACCTAATTTATTTATTTAGAGTACACAGCTCTTATAGACTACTTATTACAAAATAACAAATAATAATAATAAACAATAACAATAAAAATTATTAAACTCCATAGCTCAAAAAACATTAAATGTGACTTAAAAATATCTCTACTACAACATTGGAAAAAATCTACATTTTTATTTTTACACACTGAATTTGCCTGTCTTAAACAACGGGAAATTGGCTCATTTAAGCCATAATTTAATCTGTGTTGAGGAACACGGAAGGTATCAAACACTCTTAAAGTATACCCCGGACAATTAAAACAAACCTTACTTAGCAAAAATGGACAATCAATTTTAGAATTTATTATGTCTCTAATAAACTTTGCATCAAAATATTTTCGTCGAATTTCAAGATTTGTAGTCCAATATCGGGCATCATATGAAGGTATAGGAATATTCCAATGTAATAGATAAAACATGTATCTACAAAGGCATTTTTGAATTCTTTCTAGTTTATTTGAGTGAATGGAATAAAAAGGATTCCATACTATACAACCATATTCCAAAATAGACCTCACGTATGAGAAATACAGGCTCTCAAGGGTGAAGGGATCCTTAAATTCCTTCGAATTTCTTCTACATAGAACTTGATTTGGCTACAAGATAGTCTATGTGACTATTAAAACTGAACTTAGTGTCAAATATTACACCTAGATCCTTCTTTTCTTTAATTTTATCAAGAGTCGTATTTCCTAAAGAATATTCAAAACATAAAGGTGATGAACGACGACAGAATGTAAGACTCTGACACTTAGATACATTTAAAAATAGCTTATTGTTTACACACCAATCATATAATTTGAATAAGTCTCTTTGCAACTTTAAACAATCTGATAAATTTTTCACGATGCAGTACATTTTCAAATCGTCAGCAAACATAAGACATTGTGAATGAACAAAAACATCTGGAATATCATTGGCAAGTAGAAGAAACAACAAAGGGCCCAGATGACTTCCTTGGGGGACACCGGATGTAACCATAATAGCATCAGAAAGCCTATTGCCAATACGAACGAATTGGGTTCGTTCACCCCTGAAGCTTTCGAAGCAAGATATGATGATCAACTCTATCGAATGCTTTGGCAAAATCAGTATAGATCACATCGCACTGAAAACATTTCTCCATTGTTGTAAGCACAAAATTAGAAAAAAAATATAAGATTTGTGTTAGTAGACCTAATACTTACAAAACCATGTTGCATTGGAGAGATCACTTCTTTTAATAAAAGTATAAGTATCCTATAAATCAACTTTTCGAATAGTTTCACGATAGCCACAATTTCTAAAGATCCATTTGTTATATATCTCTAGCAATAATCATATCAACTTCTAAATATTTTTCTTCAATTATATAAAACTAGGTTTTACCCGCGACTTCGTCCGCATTAGATAGTTTTTTTTGGATAGTAGTATGAAAAAACCTGAGCTATACTTTTTTGTACGTATGTTTGAATTGTGCCGAGATGGGATGAGGCCCTACTAAGTGTGATTGTCATAGGTTGGGTTAGGTTAGGTTAATACATTTTAAGAAGAAGATAGGTTACTGCAATACATTTTTATAAACGACGTTTTTTGTTTTTCCTTCCTTGACCAGAACGTAAAGATTTTATGGGTTTAAGACTCGTGAGGGGGAGAGTACGATAACTTTGGCGCCGAGATATAATAACGGTTTTTGGTAGAGGGGCTTAATACAAGCATTTTTTACTATGGGAGGGAGGGTCTATCTCCCCCCGTTTAGGCGGTAGGGGCAATTTAAAAAAACATGTACTTTAAATGGAAAAAAATAATTAAAAATAACGGTAATACTTACAATTAAGTATTATACTTTTTTTTAAAGCCAACACTTGTGTCTAGTAGCTTGTTTTTAAATCAAGTGAAAACTATGCATAGTTTAAAAACTGTTTTAAACTTAAAATTTGGTCAAACAAAAGTTAAAAATATGGTTTAGAGTGTAATATTTCAAAACTTTTAGATTATCTACAATTTTTTTTTTAGAATACATTGCTCTTATTTATTTTTGATCGAAAACTGAAAACTAGATGACTTTATGTCTTCTAATTCTTGAGAAAATTGAAAGTTACCAAAAAAAATATTTTAATTAAACTACTTTTTCCTTGCTAACGTAGTCTTATTTTGATAGTAATAATCGAATATGGATTAAGATACACCTAGGGTAAATTAATTTTTCTTAAATCCAGCTTATTTAAATGCAAAAGAAACTTTGCATGCACTCAAGCAAAAAAAAAAGAATTAAATTAAAATAGTAGTTGTGGTTATTTTCAATTTTCTCAAAAACTAAAAGACATACAATCATCTAGTTTTCAGTTTTTGATCAAAAACAAATAAGAGCAATAAATTCTGAAATAAAAACAATGGTAGATAATCTTGAAGTATTGAAAAAGTTACACTTTAAACCTTTTTTTAACTTTTTTTACTCAAATTTTGAGTTTAAAATTAAATTTTTATTTTCAATTTTCTCAAAAACTAAAAGACATAAAATCATCTAGTTTTCAGTTTTTGATCAAAAACAAATAAAAGCAATAAGTTCTGAAATAAAAACAATGGTAGATAATCTTGAAGTATTGAAAAAGTTACACTTTAAACCTTTTTTTAACTTTTTTTACTCAAATTTTGAGTTTAAAATTAAATTTTTATTTTCAATTTTCTCAAAAACTAAAAGACATAAAATCATCTAGTTTTCAGTTTTTGATCAAAAACAAATAAGAGCAATAAGTTCTGAAATAAAAACAATGGTAGATAATCTTGAAGTATTGAAAAAGTTACACTTTAAACCTTTTTTAACTTTTTTTACTCAAATTTTGAGTTTAAAATTAAATTTTTCAAAAACTACGCATAGTTTTGACTTGATAAAAACTGGCTAATAGATAAAAACTGGCTAATAGAACAGAGTGTTGGCTTTAAAAAAATGTATACAACTTAATTGTAAGTATCACCGTTATTTTTTAATTATTTTTTTCCATTTTAAATAATGACTTTTTTAAATTGCCCCTCCCGCCTAAACGGGGGGAGATAGACCCCCCCTCCCATAGTAAAAAATGCTTGTATTAAGACCCTCTACCAAAAACCGTTATTATAACTTGGCGCCAAAGTTATCGTACTCGTGCCCTCGTGAGCACGCTACATATAATTGTCCATGGGAAAAATAGTTTTTTTTCCAAATTTACACCTGCAACTTTCAGCGCTTGCCCCCGAGCTTTATTTATTGTTATTGCAAATGCTGCTTTCAGAGGAAACTGCACTCTTTTAAACTCAAACGGCAAATCGGTTGGAATTATTGGAATGCGGGAAATTAAAACATTTTTTCCTTTTGCTATTCCAGTCATGATTAGGTATAGCTTTTATAATATATCGTCCTAGGTCAATAATCTGTACCATTACAAAACTTTGATGCGTCAAGATTTCTCATTAACAGGAATGGAACACCAACCTTCAATCTCAAATTTTGAGAAGGGTTGGGAATGTGTTGTTTTCCCGTTATACCAATTTTATCCAAATAATATTCAAATATTTGGTAATTTAGGAGTGAAAGCGATCAGATTCCCCGGATATAAATTTTCCCAAGGAAATGCGTTGTTTTCCCGAGGTCGAAAGTAACTCATGTCCTTTCTTAAGTCTCAAACTATCTCTTTACCAAATTTCATTTAAATCTGTTCAGTAGTTTAGGCGTAAAAGCGATCGGCCCACCTGAATTGTCCCATGGGAATGCGTCATTTTCCCGGGGTAAAAAGTAGTATGTCCTTTCTCGGGTAACAAAATATCTCCATACCAAATTTCATGCAAATTGGTTCAGTAGTTTAGGCGTGATTGAGTAACAGACAGACAGAGTTACTTTCGCATTTATAATATCGAAAGACTCGCCGATCTTAATCAAATTCCAAACACCGTTTGACCGAAATTATATTCTAAAGTCCATCGCGCAATTTCGTAAACAAAGTGGCAGAGACCTTTGCTTGCAAGACATTGATTTTGACTCAACAAATTTTATTCACATGCGAGAGGCTTTAACAAAACATAACCAACTGATTTTTCACCATGCAATGTCACTCAAAAAGAAAAAACTGTTATCATCCGTATTTGCATCAAGAGGAATTGTTTATATCAAACGGCTCATGAATGAAGCTGCTGAACCGATTGACTGCATCGAGTGTGGTTTGGACAGGGTTGCCCACTCTACCGTTTAAGTTATATACTTTATTTTATTTGTTCTTCATAATTATTATTTTTATAATCATTTTACATTTTCATACTATTTCTCATTTTTAATTAATACTTATATTCTAATTTCTATTTCTTTTACTTCTTCTCGTACTTATTTTTGAGCTTATTATTCTTCTCTCTTTTATTTAATATTTATAATAATGATCGATCATAACTTACGCACCATGATAAATGTATTGAGTTCACAACAAGTTGGTCTTCGGGTGTGTCATATTAACGCACAGAGTTTAATGGGTAAAATTGACGAGTTTCGTTTCACATTTGAAAATTCAAAGGTTGACGTGGTTTGTGTATCGGAAACTTGGTTTAACGTTTCACAAAACAACCAACTATGTTCACTTGCAGGTTATAAGGTTTATCGTTCGGATAGGTAGCGATGTCGGGGAGGAGGTGTTGCAATGTATGTGAGAGAAGGGATTAAAAGCAAACAATTAATTTCTTCTCTTGAGGATGATGAATTCGAGTTTGTTTTTGTCGAATTAAACAACAACAATGGAAAGCTTCTGATGGGTACTATATATAGGCCAAATATAAACGTATGTATGTCTCCGCTTATTGGTCTCCTAGACAGGGCCGGCCCAAGCCAAACTTGCGCCCTGTGCAAGATTTGTAGAAAGCGCCCCTTTTTATATTTTTTTTACACATAAACTGATACACAAGCATAAGTCTTTCCCAGATTACCCAGGAGGTAGACTTTCAATGCGTTTTTTTTATTGAGGTATCCCCAGGAGGCCTAAACCATTAAACTAAAACGCAGCGAAGAAATGAGCAGAGGGGAAACTTTAAAACTTGGAAACTTACTTTTCTGGCCTTACATTTTGCAAATTCAGAAAAGAGATCATCAAAGTCTAAAGAATTTAATAATTTCTTTTCAATGGACATTATAGATAAACCTACCAATCTCTCTTGAGTCATGGTTGTCCTAAGATAATTTTTAATAATTTTAAGTTTAGAAAAACTACGTTCTCCTGAAGCTACCGTGACCGGGATTGTATTAAGGATTTGGAGAGCAGTTACTAAATTCGGAGCAAAATCTTCAAGGTTTGAACTAAAAATAAAATTTAACACATCTAAACTTGAGCTTTGTGGCGTAACAAGCTGGGATATTACGGTTACCTCTTGAAACAATTCTTCTCCATCTAAATATTTAAAACTACTTTATGTTAAAACATTCTGCAAATTAAGGCATGAAGCACGTACATTTTTATTTTTTAAACATTCGCTTATGTTACTCAAAAATGTAAAATTAATACTATACGTATCAAACCTTTCAAGTATTTGAAAAAAAAATTCAACTTTGAATCTTTGTTTCGGCTAATATAGTTTCAGGACATTCATCAGCATAAAGTATTTTGCTCCGTTGAGATCGCAATGATGAAGCTACAAAAAACATATTTGGTATTTCTAGGGAACTAGCAATACGCTCGGTTAATTGAACATACCTACTCATTAAATTTTTCATCGGAACGCATTAAAATCAAACTGTTTTTTGTATTTTCTAAAACTGTTATGCCAGTTGACAGATTAACGGACGGACTTTGCAAATATTTACTAGTTTAATTTATATTTTCTAAAATATCAAACCAAATTATCAGGCAGCAAATAAATGTAAAATCAAAAATTTTATTTCCTAACGATTCTGCAATGTTTTTTGCCTCTAGATTTCTTAATTCTATAGGGCTTCATATATTTCTTGAACTTGAAAAAAAGTTAAACAAACATTGAATTGTATCGAAAATTTTAACTGCATAAAATGAGAACTGAGCAGCATCATTAACCACTAAATTTAAGGAATTCGGGCAACATGGAACCAAAAATGCTCTTGGTTCCGGGTTTCGAATTCGATTCTGAACACCCGCTTCTTTCCCTTCCATATTCGAACCATTATCATAACTTTGGCTTTGACAGTTACTTATTAAAATTTCATTTAATTCAAGTTTGTCTAAAATCAACTGAGTCAGTCACATTACGGTCTTGTCACAAAATACGTCACTTCTATTAAAAACTGATAGCTATTTATTTAATATTAATTAACCAACAAAGCGAAAAAACAATCGAAACAATCTGCATTCTGCACCAGACTAGATATACATTAAAAGTAGCCGTTACAACAATCATTAACTTTCAAAAAAAAAAACTGCCTGTGCAAGAACAATTCGACTCCACATAGAATCATCCCTCTTTAACTTTTAAGCTCTATGCTCCTTTTCCATTCTATTAAAAATTTCATTTCCTGTAATCAGGCACTTTACTCTTACACAGTGTGCAAGTGCAATAAGAAAACCTGCACGCTCTGACCCATATGATTCCGTATGAATAAGTTTTTTTTAAATATCTCCCATGTTAGTTTCGATACTCAGTGTGCAAAAAAGAAAACTTGCACATCAATTGACCATACCTACCTACCTACATACCTAATTTCCAAATATTTCACCCTGTTCATACTGTTGTGTAATGTATTCCATGAGATATTTCCTTTTATGTTCTTATGGTTGGGATATTTTAAAGGCTTCCCAAGCCAGAGAACTAGGCGTCAAAGCGCCGATTTCCTGAAAGCAAGATGGTGATTAAAACAATAAAAATTATACCTTTAAGTTTAATAGTTTATTCTGGAACTCCTTGATTGGATAAGTAATAAGTAAATTACAATTCTCTTTATCACTATGTGACACTTTAATTACAAATTCACAATTCCCTTACTGCTAAATCTTACCAACTATTTATACCTAATAATACCTTACATTGCTAAATTAAAACTATGTCACTTAACATTAATTTCTTAATCATTAATTTCATAATCTATTTCATCAGAACAATTTGCCTATTACCTATTTATTTGAATTATGACACACATATTTCTTTTTATTTTATTTTACTTTATTTTATATGACACACATATTTCTTTTTATTTTCTTTTACTTTATTTATATTGCGTCAGCATTTAGTGCATTCGCAAAGTTCATTTCAGTTCATTATTTGGCCGCAATCTTTTTGTTACAAAATTCTGATGACGCTTCAGTATACGGGTTACTGAATCGTCAACCAGGCAATCGAATGTTTGTTTATCATTTCGAATACTTTGGTGCTGACATTGGCCTTGAACATGAAACATGAACATGAATTGAGGTGGGTTATGGTTTGGTGTGAAACCATGAATAGTGTTTCACACAACACCTCCCCCCTTTGAAAAAGAACGTTTTTTGCTTTGAAGAGGCAAAAAATGCTGAGCTTTCACCCTAAATGGATGATTCATAAATTTTAGAAAATATGTGTTTTGGTCTATATATATTTTTTTTGTATCAGGGTTTGGAAATTGTTCTGATGATTCACTTATGGAAGTTATGGCATACAATTAATTAATAAATTTATATTATTGAAATTCAGTTTGAAAGTGTAATGTTTATCCATTTACTTATTTAGTTATTTCTAGAAGTAATTTTATATAATTTATAACAAATTTAAACGAGTTCAAATATCTTAATATATTTATTTATATTTGTTTATTGCTATGTTTATCCTAATTTCCTTTACATAAGTTTATTTTTAATTAATGATTACAGTTTTATATAAATTTTTTAATTCTTAATTCTAAATCTTGTTAATTTCCAAAAATGATTGAAAATAATTTTTTAATTCTTAATTTTTAATTTTTTGCAAATTTATTTTCAATATATTTATATATGTATCTGTTTGAATATTTCATATGTTTGTATTTCTTAATAGTAATAATAGGGTTGTAGTATATAATATAATGTTTGTGTTATATTTTTATGTTTGATGAATTCCCAAAAATGTTTTAATTAAAGGTTTTTTTTTTTTTTTTTTTGATTGGAGATTTTTGTTGATTGTTTGTTGGTTCCAAAATTAGTTTATGTCCATTCATAATGATTATGCATATGTAGATATGTTGATGTAGATAACTGTTTTACTCCATAGGCTGGTCATCGTAGTGGTAAATTTCTTTAGACTGTCTCCTATTTTGATTACTTCTTTCGGATATGTGTTTACTTTTGTTGTTGATGTTGAGTATGGGGTGACGGTCGTAGGTGTAGAAAAAATATGTTTGAAAAATAGCTAATTTATTTAATAAAAACGATTTTTTTTTTTATGTTTAATTTTTTATAAATGCCCATTTTTAATACATTATTTTGTAAACTTAAAAATTATGTACATTAGAACTTTATAAGGTCTTCAAAATTTAATGGACTTACTAAGGTTTAAAATGACAATTCTTAATTATAATTAACTTTACACATTTTTATCTGACTGTGTTTGTTTATTTTTAACTACTTTTAATTTAATTATTAAATCTTATTACTATTAAAAAAATTATGATATAAATAATTATTATTATTAAAAAATTGACTGTTTATTTTATTTATACACACAGAATTTGTTTTTCCTTCTTTTTAACCTTAAAAATTTCATATTCATTGTATATATTATGGGTTTGTTTGTGTAATATGTATGTAAATGATGTGTTTATTTTATGTATTTACTAGTATAAATGTTTTTCGTTTGTTTGTGTATTTAATGTATTTAATAGTGTAAATCTGTTTTGTTTGTTTGTGTATTAATAGTGTGTATCTTTTTCCCTCTTTTCATTAATATTTTATTATTATTTTTTTTTTGTTGTGTGGGGATCTTTTCCCTCTTTTTTTTTTTTTTTTTTTTTTTTTTAGGGGATGTTTTCTTAGTGATCTTTTTTTTTTTTATAAAAAATTTTTTATTTTATGTGGGGATTTTTCCCTCTTTTCATATACAAACATTTTTTTTTTTCAATGTACAGTGCAGTCTGTGTAGCGTGAACACTGGACTGCGTGAACACATGGCTCGCATGAACACCAATTATTTTATACTGAGCACTCTATAGCGTGAACAACAAAAACCTCGATAACATGAACAATGAATTTATGCTTCAATTTTGGGTATTTCCCTTTATTTTAGACATCATAGTTTTTAAAAACATTTTTGCACCGCATACTCCGTTTTTGTACATAATATTTGTATTGATTCTAATAAAAAAAACGATTCACGTTTGAACACGCGAAACTCGCTGCTGTTTATTGCTTCTTTTTAGTGCAATTCATTTTTCGGAATTTCAAGTTAATTTTTCATCTCTGCAAATATGGTTACAAAAAAACCAAAGTTTTTATCGAATGTTTTTGAACAAAAACTTATCATTAAAAGAAAAAGGTGACATTATCGCCAAACTAGAAAGAAAAAAAATGTTATCCCGGGAATACAGTGTGGCTAAATCAACAATTTCGGCCATAAGAAAAAATAAGGATAAACTCCTAAAAGTGGTCGCCACTAGCCAAATCAATTCGCTTAAAAGAAAAACTTTAATACAGGGTGAGTATCCTCGTATGGAATGGGTGCTATATAAGTGGTTTTTAAAGCAGCGTCGAAAGAATCTACCAGTTAATTTAAGTTCGAAAATTGTTGTTTTTCTTGATATGTAAAATATTGGATAGTGTGAACAACCTGGTTAGCATGGACAGGCTGTGCAATAATTAGTTCACACGACCCAGACAAGACTGTATTTCGATACCATACATACGATTGTCCCGTCATCATACCCAATTAAACTTTCCGGAACCTTCACGTTTTTTATTTCGTAGGTCGGTGCCTCCGTCTGTTCATTCCTTGCGGTCCACTCCCTCAGTGTATATTCTTTAACCTTCGTCAGGGCTTCACTTCCTGATATTCCCATTGTGTTATAATGTTTGATGGTTCTTTTCTCGTTATGTACCACTATCAGGATCCAGTGTAGCCCTTACTACTTCGATTGGTATTAGAAGTAGTTTAAAATCAAATATGTTATTGTGTTTGTGGAACTGCTTAATTTTTTCGTCTTCCTCCCCTTTTAGAATGTTGTTTGCGATGGACTGCAAATTCAACATGGGGGTCAGTTCGGGGTGCATGTTCCTTGATTTAGCTAGGTTGTAGAGGTAGTGGTGCATTTGGATGTATTTTATTTGTACTGAGGACATTTTTATTTAGTTGTTTTTTGCTGAGATTGTTTGAGTTGTTCTTGTTAAGCTGGTTGTCGGTGTTGTTGATGTTCTTTAAAAAAATTAATATTTTAGAAAAACGGTTTATCATAAAAAAAAATGGCGTTTCGTCAGTTAGTATAACTGAATTTTTCTTGTTTGATGTAAAGGTCTTAGTGATTGTTTTGTTATATTGTTAGGTGGTACAGGGGGTGAGATTGATGATAATCTTTCTTTTGGTAAAGGTGGAGGTAGCGGAATTGGCATATCTTTTGGTAAAGTAGTATGTGTGGGTATTGGTGGTGAAGATGTAATTGGTGGTCTTATTGTTTCAAGTGGGAGTTCATTTGTGTGGTGTATTATACTGATAGAAGGTTTTGGTTTACGTATCTCATAGTTTGGTTTGCTTTTATTTTTTCTCCTTAACAGACATATTAAAATCGATACTACTGCTGTACCAATAAATGCTAAGGTACTAAGCGACACTGCTGATATTGAAACAATTTTGTGTTTATGTCGTTCAATACGACGTTTTTCGAAGTCTAAAACGTTTTGTTCCAATGTTTCGATGTCTAGTGTGTTTTCTTTTAAGGCTTTGTTTGCATTAACTCCTTTTAATATAAGCAACTGGTTATTTATATCTTTGTTTAACTTGTATTGATTTTTATATTTTGAGTCAATTGCAGGAATCTCAATGTTGGGTTGTTGGAATGTTAAGCTAATATGCTCCGTTTCTTCGTAAAGTATTGTTTGTCTTCCGATTTGGAACAGACAGGGTTGATGTAATGATATTATACCGGTTCCATTAAGATTTGCTCCGTCTACTTTTCCTGGACATTCAATTTTAATTCTGGTTGGATTCCTGAAGGAATACAACCATGAATTTTTATGAGTTAATTTAATCAAATAATCCTTTTGGCTAGTTTGAATTAGGTGCTTACAATTGTTTTCTTCATTGTATGGATTAAATAGTAATGATATCGGACAGTTTTGTACACTAGGTCCAATAGTTATTGGTGTCGTTAGGGGACCTACGTACCATGTGTTGTTTATTTCAATAGGTACCTTCTCTAATAGATTATATTCTTGTTGACTCATCAGAACGAACTCTTTAGTTAATGAATTTGTTGCTAAAAACTCTTCATGTATATCTAAAATTGTTGTTAAGGTTAAACTGTTTTGAATCGGGAAGAGGTGGATTTTTTGAAGATCAAAGTTTTGAACGTTTAGTAAGGGTATTATTATTCGAACTACTAGAACTCCGTTCATATTATGAGTTCTTATTTCCAATATTTTTTTTAAAAGTAATAAAAGTACTTCCTTGTTTTTTATTGTTGGGTTTGGGCATGCTTGAAAATATTTTTCTAAAAGCGTGTTTGAGGTAATTAAAAATGGGTGTAGCTTATTGTTATCTAACGTTGTTACTATATCAATTAACATTTGTTGTCTTCTTTGGATGTCTAAAATTTGAAGAGTAATAGTGCTTAGAATATCTTGTAGTTTTTGTACTTTTGTGTTTACGTTGTTTATTTTAAGTAATTGGTTTATAATTTCTGTAATATTTTTCTGATTTTCTTCTAACTTAACTAATGGTTCTTGCAATTTTTCTAATCCTGATTTCATCACGGTTATTTGATTTTTTTGAAGTTCGTTTATAGTTTTCGTGTCATTTTCAAGTTCTTCTATTTTGTTGTATATTTGGTTTTCATTTTCACTGTCCATCGTACCAAATAAATAGTGGAGTCCTTTACCTATTCCATCAAATAGAGATCTTTTAGAGCGTTTGGGACTGAATATCTTTTCTATAATTTCCGTATATCTCCGCACTGATGTGATTTAATTATGAAGCAACGGTGTCTGTCTTTCACATAAATCATTGTTTCCAGTTGACCTACAAATTGTTACCCAAGATTCTTCTGCTTGATCTACTATAGAAGTATATATTTCTATGTCTGTTATTTTCATTTCCGTTATAAGATTCCATGTATCGTGGTAAAAGATTACTTTTCCAATGTCTTCATAAAGTATTCCTGTGTTATTAAGTGTTTGTGTTGTATATGTTGTTGTTAGTGTTCCGATTACCAATTTCATTAATATGGATGTTTTTAAGATCCAAAGTATGTTTAATTGTAACATGTCTAATTATAGAAAGGGAGAGAAAAAATGTGTAATACTTATTATCATAAAAAAAATATACCTTGAAAATATTAGGAAGACTATTAATTTTTTATGTCTTCAGAGTCATAGTAATGTTTTAGACGATTGTTGTGAATTGTAGATTGTTTCCTTTTTATCAGAACAACACTGTCTGTGGGGCTAATAATTTTAATGACTTCATACGGTCCTTTCCATATTTCAGATAGTTTATGTTGTCGGTGTTCGTTCTTAATTAGTACTTTGTCGCCTACGTGAAATGTTACTGGTTTGTTTTTCTGGTCGTAGTAAATCTTTGATTTCTTTTTACTGTTTATTAAATTTCGTCTAGCGATGGCATATGTTTTTTGGAGTTTATGCCTTAAAACAAAGTAATAATTTTCGTGGTCATAAATTGGTTCTGGTTCACGTTTTAAATTAGTTGGTATATCTGCAGTGAAACCAAATAGGCAGTCCATTGGGGTAAATTTTGTTCCTTCATGGATACTATTGTTGTAAACAAATGCCGCTGTTCTTAGGTACTGATCCCAGGATCTTGGATTTTCGTCACAAATAGTTCGTAAATATTCTACTAATGGTCTATGGGATCTTTCTAGGGCACCGTTCGATTGAGGGTGGTATGCATGCCGTGGTCTGAAGTTTTTCTACTTTCAAAAGTTTGCATACCTGTTTGAATAATTTACTTAGAAAGTTTGCTCCTTGATCCGTTACTAACCGCTTGGGTATCCTGTACCTGGTAATTATTTGTTCATAGAATATATGAGCAATTGTTTCTGCCTCTTGATTCGGTATTGCATAAAAGTCAACGTATTTTGTGAGGTTATCTTGAAAAGTTAATATGTACTTGTTTCCTGTGTGAGAGTCTTGTAATGGTCCTACTATGTCTAGGTATACTTTGTCGAATGGGGTATGAGAAGTATCCGTTATCACCATTGGCATTTTTGCTTCTGGACTGGATTTCATTTTCTGACATTTAGGACATTTCTTTATATATATTGTAATATTCGGCTTGGTCCGATAATTAAAACTTATTCACACTTCGTAAATAAAAACACAAATTTTCTTTATTTAAATCGATATAAACTTATTTATTGAACACTCAATTATTACGTTGCAAACACAGTCTTTACTTTTCAAACACAGTCTTTACTTTACAGCAATTCACAATCCATAATGAACCGCTTCGCTTCCAAGCGCCTATTTATATACCTCCAATCGGTTCGAGAATCTACGAGGTTGTTCTCGATGCTTAACGAAGTTCTCCACTTTATCACTAGATGCTTACCCCTTTCGAGGTTCTTGTATGCGCTGAATGAGTTCCCCTCTAAGCCACTAGATGTTTCTCGATGCTTAAGAAGCGAGTTCTCCTATTAGCCACTAGAGGTTTCTCGATGCCTAAAGAAGCGAGTTCTCCTATTACTACCACTAGATGTTGCCCCTTATTATTGAAAGAGATAAAGAGTGTATACACATTACATTGCCCCCTCCTTAGGATTGATCGTCCCGAACAAATCCATCGTTCTCATCACCACTGTAGCGATGTAGCCGGTCGCGATGTACAACTTTAGGTTTTCCTCTGACTCCCTTTTGTATCCGGTACACGACATCGTTGATTTTTGTAATGACTGTATATGGACCTTCCCAGTCCCGTTGAAGTTTCGGTGACAATCCTTTTTGTCGATGGGGATTGTAAAGCCACACCCGATCCCCTGCTTGGAACTCTGTTGTTGTCGCTCGTATATCGTAGCGTGTCTTCATTCGGTCACTGAACATCTTTATTTTCAACCTGGTATTGTCGTGGATCTGAAGGAGTCTTTCTCTGAGGTCATCAATGTAGTCATCCTCGGCTTGCGGTTCCGATGTGGGGCATCCAAATTTTATTTCGCTCGGCAGTCTGATGTTCCTTCCCATCAAAATCTCAGACGGTGTATGGCCAGTTGAGCTATGTTTTGCACTTCGATACGCCATCAAAAACAGTGGAATGTGTCGATCCCAATCTCGCTGGTTGTCGTCCACAACTTTGCAAAGATGTTCCTTCAGGGTTCGGTGGTTGAATCGTTCGACCATGCCATCAGATTGTGGGTGAAGTGGTGTTGTTCTTGTCTTCTTGATGTCAAGAAGCCCACAAACTTCCTGAAATATGTTTGATTCAAAATTCCTTCCCTGGTCGGAATGCAGTTCTAATGGAACGCCGAATCTGCTCACCCAGTTGAAGACAATTTGGTCTGCGACTGTTTTGGCTTCTTGATTTGGAATGGCGTATGCTTCAGGCCACTTGCTGAAGTAATCCATGACGACCAGAATATAACGATTCCCATTATTTGTTTCCGGAAATGGACCCGCCACGTCTACTGCAATCCTTTCGAAGGGTGTTCCGACATTATACTGCTGCATTTGGTTGTGGTTCTTTTTGTTCGGGCCTTTAGTGGCAGCACAGGTATCACATTTTCGGCACCACTTCTCGACATCTTCCCTTGCATGTAGCCAGTAAAATCGTTGTCGAACCTTTTCTAGCGTCTTGTTCACTCCTAGATGACCTCCCGAAACTCCACCATGCATCTCTCGCAGAACATCCATAACCTTCGATCTCGGTAAGACTAGCTGCATTACATAAGACTTTCCATCTGCTGATTCCCATTTACGTCGAAGGACACCCTCTTGGACATGAAACGAGTCCCACTGTGCCCAATAGGCCTTCAGAGTCGGACTTCTATCGGAGATATCAGCCCATTCTGGTTTTTCCTGGTGTTCCTTCCAAGCGAGGATGGGTTCGATATCTGAGTCTTCTTGTTGAGCCTTCCTCAACGCGTCGTTGCTCCAGCCATAAATGGGATCGGCTCTGGTTCGTTGGACAGTAACCACTTCTTTTTCTTCTTGTCGTCTACAATGCTTACAGTCTTGTTTACATGGTCTCCGAGACAGTGCATCTGCATTTGAGTGAAGCTTCCCCTTCCGATGTTGAATTTCGTAATCGTACGTCTGCAGCCTCTCAATCCACCTTGCCACTTGACCCTCTGGATTCTTGAAATTCAAAAGCCAGTTAAGTGCTCCATGGTCAGTTCGGAGAAGAAACTTCTGTCCATAGAGATACTTATGGAAGTGCTTTGTTGCCAAAATCAGTGCAAGAAGTTCTCTTCTGGTCACACAATAATTTCTTTCCGACTTGGAGAGTACTTTGCTGTAATAAGCAATCACCGTTTCTTCGCCATTATGCACCTGCGATAGTACAGCACCTATCCCGACATTGCTCGCATCAGCATCAATTATGAACGGTTTTCCTGGAGTTGGGTAGGTTAGCACTGGTGCATTACACAAGCGTTGCTTGAGCTCTTGAAAGCTGCGCTCGCATTCACCTGACCATCTAAACTGCTTTCCCTTTTCCGTTAGCTGATGTAGACTCTTGGCGATTCCAGCAAAGTCGTTCACAAAGCGCCTATAGTAGGTGGCTAGACCCAGAAAGCTTCGGAGTTGGTGTTTGTCCTGTGGTGTTGGCCAATTCTTCACGGTGTCAACCTTATCAGGATCCGTTTTTACTCCTTGGGATGAGATGATATGTCCCAGATATTTTACTTCGGTTTTGAAGAGTGAACACTTTTCTGGGTTAAGCTTGAGGTGGGCTTCTCGAAGTCTTTGAAACACGGCTCTCAGATTTGTACAGTGTTCGTCAAATGTTTTCCCGTATACTATGACGTCATCCAAATAGACCAGGCAAGATTTCCATGTGAGTCCTTGCAGGACGCATTCCATTAGGCGCTCAAAAGTCGCTGGAGCATTGCAAAGTCCAAAAGGCATCACTTTGAACTGCCACAATCCGTTTCCTGTTGAGAATGCTGTCTTTTCTTTGTCTTCAGGATGGATTTCGACTTGCCAGTAACCACTTTTCAAGTCCAAAGTTGAGAACCATTGTGCTCCTTCCATTGCATCCAGAGTATCACTGATCCTAGGCAGAGGGTAGCTATCCTTCTTGGTCACATCATTCAACCTTCGATAGTCCACGCAAAAGCGGGTTGATCCGTCTTTCTTCTTTACCAGGACCACTGGAGACGCCCAAGGGCTTTTAGAGTTTTCGATCAGACCTTCTCCCTTCATGGTGGTTATCAGTTCTTCAACCTCACCTTGTTTGGCTAGTGGAAGGCGTCTTGCAGGTTGACGAATCGGCCTTGCATCCCTGGTATTGATTCGATGTTGCACCAGTTGCGTTCTGCCATATTTCCCTTTCGATGATGAAAAGATGTCTGCAAATTCTTCGAGGAGACCTTCTGCAGTTCTTCGTTGTTGGTGGCCAAGATTAGATGACTTGAGAATGTTCGTCTTTATGGAGTTCAGCTCTTCGGACTTCAAGGATTGCCTTGACTCTTCTTCGTTGATCCTTGTTATCGCTGATACAGATTCGCATTGTCCGACAATCTCACCTTTTCTAAGCTTAACTTCATACGGCTTGATGTTCAGTATTCGTACCGGAACCATGTTCTTTAATGGTCTCACAAGAGTCTTCCCAATGGTGACGTTTTGGGAGGACTTTACAGATGCTGGTTCGACCATGAGGTATCGATGGCTGCCAGGTTTACCCTTCAATTTCGTCCACACGAATACTTCTGAAGAAGCAGGCAAAGTGAGATCTTCTTTGATGACGGTTTTCACAGATGACGAGGTCTCATACGAGTTAGTCCCATAGATCATCGGAATCTCGATGTTTCGATATTTCAGGACTTGGTTCCCGATGTCCAATATCACTCCATGATCTTTCATGAAATCGATGCCGACAATGCACTCGTCGCATATATCTGCTACCAGGAACGGGTGAGAGAATTCCAACTCTGCTATCCGAATCTTAAGACGTACTTCACCATAAACTTTTGCGGCCTCTCCAGTTGCAGTCCTTAGACGATAGCTGTTGGTGTTGTGGAGCCATGCCTTCTTGACGAGGTCTTGCCGTACGATGGATGCCGTGGCACCGGTGTCAATGGTAGCCACACATTTGTTGCCATTTATACTTGCTTCCACGGTCAGGCTCTTGTTGTCACGTTTCGTTTGAGAAACCTGGATTTTGTTTCTGGGGCCATCGATACCAGAAACCAACTTCTGCCCCTCGAAGTTGGTTCTTATTCGTTTCCCGGGTGGGAAACAACTTCGGGAGCAACGTTGTTGGTGTTGCTTTGAACGGTTGAATTAGTTCTATTTGCACAGTGTTGGCATGTGGTTCTTCTTCGTGGTAATCTGCACTGTCGCTGTAGATGCCCAGTCTTATTGCAGTTCCAGCATCGTGCTGGTCCGTCTCGCTGACTCCTTTCCACAGTAGCCTTCTGACAAGAACATTCTTGGACTTCTATTTCTCTTATGCGATGCACGTTTTGGGAAGCTTGTTCTGCAGCTTCCATCGTCAGAGCGAAAGCCAATGCTTCTGGTAATGTTCGCTTTCCGGCAGTGCGGATAGCCCTTTGGAGATTTATATCGCCCACAGCTCTCACAAAGTCTTCAACAGCAAGTTGATTTATTATCTCGTTACCAGCTGTTGGATATGCCAGGTGAACCAATCGCTCGATATCTGCCTGAAGCTGCTGCAGAGTTTCACCTCTTTTCTGTGTCCTGTTGTTAAGCTGAACTCGGAAGACTTCTGTCATGTGGCTATCCCCAAACCGCTGTTCGATTGCGTTTACCAGAACTGTGAAGTCACCACTTTTCTCTGCTGGGATGGTTTGTAGCAGTTCAGCAGCAGATCCTCTTAAAGCAAGCGTAAGAGCAATGTATTTTTCGTGATCGTCCCAGCCGTTTGTTAACGCTGCTGCTTCAAACTGTTTCTTGTAGATTGACCACGGAATCTGCCCGTCAAAGCTTGGAGGATTCACTTCTCTCTTCCTTGAGCACTCACCAGAAGGTTCTCGAGCTTTCATCTTTCACACTTTTTCTAGTTCATTTGTGATGGTTTCGATTTGTTCGTCAATTTTCTCGAAACGTGCATTTTGTTTTTCGACGCGCTCGTCGACAGTTTTGATTTTCTCTTCGAAGTCCGCAAACCTGCCTTCTAAAAGGTTTTTCTGTTCGTCGAATCGCTCTATGACATCATTCCTTTGAGTTTCTAGTTGTTTTAGGACATTCTGCTGTTCTTGCTTTTGGTCGCTTCTTTGGGCTTCTAGTTGTTTCAGGACATCATTTTTATTTTCTTCAAATTTGGTTAAAAGAAGTGACATCATGTTAGATAAAGCAACATTTGCATTTACCTCTTCCACTTTTGCTTCTAATTCGAAAGCAAACGTATCTGGGTCTTCATTTTGCTGCTCCAGATATTTCTGCAGCCGTTTAACGAGTTCGGTTTTTACGCCTGTCCCACTTAAGCCACGTTTGCTTAGTTCGGCCTTTAGCTCAGGGACAGTTAAGTCTTTCAAAACTTTACTCATTTTTTATTTATTTTTAACTTCACTAATTCACACAAAATAGTTCAATCACTGCTCACTGTTTTTATTCTCAATAAGTTTTAATCCCTTATTCTGACACCAATGTAATATTCGGCTTGGTCCGATAATTAAAACTTATTCACACTTCGTAAATAAAAACACAAATTTTCTTTATTTAAATCGATATAAACTTATTTATTGAACACTCAATTATTACGTTTCAAACACAGTCTTTACTTTTCAAACACAGTCTTTACTTTACAGCAATTCACAATCCATAATGAACCGCTTCGCTTCCAAGCGCCTATTTATATACCTCCAATCGGTTCGAGAATCTACGAGGTTGTTCTCGATGCTTAACGAAGTTCTCCACTTTATCACTAGATGCTTACCCCTTTCGAGGTTCTTGTATGCGCTGAATGAGTTCCCCTCTAAGCCACTAGATGTTTCTCGATGCTTAAGAAGCGAGTTCTCCTATTAGCCACTAGAGGTTTCTCGATGCCTAAAGAAGCGAGTTCTCCTATTACTACCACTAGATGTTGCCCCTTATTATTGAAAGAGATAAAGAGTGTATACACATTACAATATAGATATGTCCCTAAACATTTTAGGCCACTTGTGTTTCCTTCGTATACGTCTGTATGTATTTAAGACCCCTTGGTGTCCACCGAATGCTGAATCATGGTAGTCTTTAAGTATTGTTTGTATGTCTTGTTTACTGTATACGTTTTTTCTAGCGTTATTGTCATGAGTTGTTTGTGGTAAGCCATCATTAGTTAGGTTGGTCTGTTGGTTATTCACAGTTGATTGTATGTCTTTTGTGTTGGTCGTGTCCTGTGTTGTTTGATTTTGTTGAAGTCGTTGTGCTCTTGTTACTGCTGAGCATGTCGTGATTTGGTTAGTCTCGGCGTTAGTAGTAGGAATTCTGCTTAAAGCGTCTGCGTTGGTGTTATTTTTTCCTGCTTTGTATTTCAAAGTACAGTCGTATTCTGATAGTTTATGGTGGAATCGAATGAGTCTAGACGTTGGATCTCTGGTCCTAAAGTTTCCTGTAAGAGGTTCATGATCCGTATAAACAGTGAATTTCCTACCTAATAAATAACATCTAAAATTCCTTGTAGCTCATACTATTGCCAGCATTTCTTTTTCACTCGTTGAATAATTGCGTTCGGTTTTGTTTAAAGTCCTACTTGCGTATGCGATTGGCTTATCTTTGCCTAACTTTCCTTGTGAAAGTATAGCTCCTATTGCTTCGTCACTAGCGTCAGTCGTCAGTATGAATGGTTCATCAAAATTTGGATAAGTAAGAAGTGGTGGGGATATTAATAGATCTTTAAGTTTTTTAAAAAAGCTTCTTGGCATTTGTCTGTCCAATTAAATTTAACGTCTTTTCTCGTCAAGTTATTTATAGGTTTCGCTATCTTCGAGAACTCTGGAATGAATTTCCTATAATAATTTGCCAATCCTAGAAATGACTGAACTTGTTTCAATGTTTTAGGCACTGGGAAATTTTGAACACAACTTACTTTACCTGGATCTGGATGCGCTCCTTCAGCAGAACATTTATGTCCTAAATATACTACCTCTCGTCGTAAAAATTGACATTTCTCGACATTTAATTTTAGATTGTGTTCTCTCATTTTTTCAAAAATTAATTGAAGCTTCCTGTTATGGTCTTCAATGTTTTTCCCATAAACAACGATATCATCTAAATAAACAAAGCATTCCAAACCTTGCAAACCTGTCAGAATGTAATTCATGAGGCGTTGAAAAGTAGCGGGAGCACCTTTGAGTCCAAATGGCATACGCTTGAATTCGTAATGGCCATATGCTGTACTAAACGCCGTCTTTTCCCTGTCTTTTGGGTCTACTAGGACTTGATGATAACCACTCGCTAAGTCTAGTGTAGTGAAATACCTTGCGTGACCTAATTGATCGAGAATATCCTCTATACGGGGTAATGGAAAAGCGTCTCCTACTGTACATTCATTTAATTTACGGAAATCAACGACAATTCTCCATCGTACTTCACCATCTGGACCTGCCTTTTTAGGTACTACTAAAAGTGGTGAATTCCAAGGGCTTTTACTTGGTTGTACGATGTCATTATCGAGCATCTCAGCGAGTTGCTCGTTGATTATACCTCTTTGTTTTTCTGGTAACCTGTACATCTTTGTATTGATAGGAGCCTGATCTTGTTTAATTGGAATCTCGTGTTTCATTGTCAAGGTATGAGTCAATTTGTCGCCTGGTAAAAAGAAAATATCATTGTATTGTAGGCAAAGGTCTAAAATTGCTTTCCGTTCTTCTATATTTAAAGTTTTGTCTCTATCGAGTTGTTTTGTGAGAATTTCTATTCTCTCGTTCTGTTCCCCTACTCTATTATGTAAACAAAATGCCGTTCTATGATTTTCGTCTGATTTTTTATTTCCTATATCTATTACATCGTATTCGTTTAAGTGTTCTACGGTTAAATTTATTGTCTTAAACTTTGTTTCGTATGAGTTAGTATTTATAATTGGTACATTAATTTTGTTTTTATTGCTCACTAGGCAGTTTCCTAGAAATAATCCCTTCCTTATTTCTTTCGCTATGCATATCATAGGTTCTTTATAACTTATTGGTAATTCTATAATAATTTTTGACCTTGGCGGTATTTTTATTTCCTTATTCAGTTTTACTTTAACTGACCTAGTCTTTTCATTCAGTAAATGACATATGTGTATTTTTTTTTCTTTGCTTTTTTGTAAAATTGAGAGTGTCGAATTACACACCGATTTTATTGCTGTCCATATTAATAGGAGACAAAATGATATCATATAAATAATGTTTATTTTTATAGGTTGACCTGTTTTTTGCAGTGTCATATTTAAATTCTGTGCCGATTTTTTGTTGTCAGCGATTTTATTTATTGTATTTTTATTTAATTTTTTATTCTCCCCACATTCTTTGGAAATGATTTCATTGTTGGGTTTAGTTCTGGGTTTCTTTTTTTTATTGACTTTAAGTTTTGTGCGCTTTTTTGATTTTGAATCTGGCGTATTAACTTTTAAGTCATTTACTTTAGCCTTTATAGTCCCTTCTCCTGTATTCACTTTGCGAGGTGGAATGGGAGATGAAACAGCGTAAGTAATTAAAGATGAACCTAGGTCTTGCCCTGCCTTTTGTTTTTGGTCCATATGAGCTTGCTGACTAATGTCGGTTGTCACATGCGAGTGATTTTCCGTGTAACAGCATCCATTATGCGAAATGGTTGACTCATATTCTTCGGATTTGTAAGAATCGAACAGTGGTATGCTGTATTCCCTTGAATCTTGCGTCAGTAGTTTTGGAAATGTTAATAATTTGTTAGGTCCGTCTACGTTACAGTAGTTACCTAAGAAGTTATACCCTAGAATTCCATCGCCAGGGATGGCTAGGTCATTTTCCACTACTTGAAATGCGCAATTAGGTAATGAAGGTATAAGCATGGTACCGATGTACTCTCCTAATGTATAACCGACACCACAAGGCGTATTAATGGTAATTTTTTTCTGTGAGTTTAATGAATTGATATCATCAATAACTCTCCTTTTTAAAAGACTGACCTCTGATCCTGTATCTACTAATAGTTGTATCAGTTTTTTCTTTTCTAACTCAATCTCAATATTAATTGAGGGTAGAGAAATATGAGGTGATTTATTAATTTTATTCCTAAAAATGTTTTGCCCGTCATTTCTTTTTATATTATTTAGAGTCGACTCGGGGAGCTTTCGGTCGACTATTGGGAGTTTCCCGATTGTTTTGTTTGCCAATTACTTTTAAAATGACATTGGTCTACTGTGTGGGTGTACCTTCCACACCAACTACATGGCGTTGACATGTGATTTACCCTTGTTTGTGCATTATTGCTATTATTATTGTTATTAATACTATTACTATTACTATTATTATTATTTGAATTATTACCAAGGTTTTGAGAACCTATTCTAAAAGGGTTATTCCTTCGCTGTTCTGAACTTCCTTGTTGGTATTGAGAGTATTGATTGTTATTATTGTAATACCTATTTTGGGTATTACCTCTACGGTCGTTATAATTTTTATTAATGTCTGCGCTCCTGTTCGAGTAGTTACTATTGTAATTACTCTCGTTAGTTTTGCGTCTGCAAGTTGCGGCTTCATGTCCGTAAAGTTTACAGATTTGGCAAATAGGAGTGTTGAGACGTTTCAAACATTCACTGTAGGTGTGACCCTGTAAGTTACAGAAACTACAGACAATGTTGATTTTACTCTGTCCTGTGCTTGCTGGTGAAACTGCTGGAATGGTATGAACAAGTTTAACCTCCTTTGTCATAAATGCTGCATTACATGACAATATGGGGGTTGTTTCCGTTCTTTGCACATGTTTCTCCATGCTTAGAGCAGTGCGTACCAATTCCTCAAAACTCTTATTTTCCAACGTGAATAAATATTGGCCTAATTGTTTATTGGAGATCCCTGATGCTAAGGCTGACTTCGCAAAATCGGATAGCTGAGTTTTTACTATCTCTGCATTGTCTCCATATTTTATCTCCGCCGCCTCTCGACATTGAGTTAAAGAATGCCTTATTCGGCTTATGAAGACATTCAAAGTCTCGAATTGACTTTGCCGACTGGTGATTAAGCAATTCACCAAATCGTTATAGTCTTCGATTGGGAGATAAGCCCGATTGAGTGTGTCTTCAAATTCTTTAAAATCTTTGGGTTTGGCGGTTTGAACTAAATCGAGTGCATCTTCTCTTAATTTAGTTTGGAGAATTTGCAAGAAGTGTTTTTCATCTTCATTCGGGATATGCTCTATAATAGGCCTAATGCACGTAAGAAATGTTTGTAGTTTTTGTGCAATTCTCGCTTCGGTACCTCCAGAAAATTCTGGGATACCTTGGGAGAGTTTTAACAGTTTCTCAAATCCAAGAGACATTTTTGGTGATGTAAAGGTTTTTTGTTCAGCCAGTTTGATTTTAGATTTGCTAATCAGATTTTTCTTTGGAGTGTTTGCTTCTGTTATTTCTGCTGATAATGACATTAATAAACAGGTATTTTTGGAAGGGGTGTTTACCCTTTCTCTTAATTGTCCACTTCCTTTTTAAGAAAATCAATCTGGCTGATGTATACCAAATTTTGTTCCTTGAATTTGTTAACAACACTAGCCAAATCAGATTCTTTAGCTTTGTAAGAGCTAAGAGCTAGGTCAACTTCCTCCTTTTTCGACTCAAGAGTAGTCACCTGTTTCTCTAATTTGGCTATAGCTGCCTCTGCGTGATGGTTGGTCTGTTCAGCCTCGAGTTGGTTATTTATTAATTTGGCTTGAATCTTTTTCAGATTTTTGATTTCGTCTTTGAAATCTATTAGTCTAATTTCCCGTTCCTCTTGTTGCCCTTTTACGGCATCTATATAGATAGAGAGGATAGCGTCAGTGGTCTCAAGTCTATTGAGTTGTCCCCACTGTTTGCTGACCTGATCAAAATGCAGGTGATAAACTTCTTTACCCACGAGTGATTTTAATTCACTTAACAGGGTAGTGTTAAAGTTCTTTATCTCCTGTGTTTGATCCTTTCTTTCCCTTTCTAATTGCCGAATTTCATCCAGCAATTTCTCGATCTGATTTGGATTGGAATCCATAAACCGAAAGAGGAGAAAAAGAAAATTACGAGAAACTATAAAAGATCCAAATTGTCAACAAAAAAAAAACAACCCGAAAAAGAAAAGAATGCAACCCATCGGCAAGTACAGAAGAAAAAAAATAAAAGAATTTTTTGTGTTTTTTTTTTTTTTTTTTTTTTTGTTAATAATTTTTTTTTATATTAACATTTTATTTATTTTGTTTTCTTTAATTTTAAATTTTTTTTTTTGTTATTTTTACTATTCAAGAATAGTTTCCTCCTTGGCTAGCTCCTTAGCCTCCTGTAAGTAGTTTCTTTTCGCCTCTCCCGTGCATAGGGAGGCTAGGTAGTATAATTCACCCAGTTTCTGTCGGGTTTTTACAATACGTCCTCCTCTGCGCCGTTTCTTTTTCTCTGTTTTTCCATTGTCCGTCGTCTCGCTGGCTCCCCCGGGGACAAGAGGAGGTTTTGTAGTCAGTTCCGGCAGGGCAGAAGATTTGGGTCCTCCTAATTGCGACAACCGTTTCCTATATTCCTCTAAGGAAATCGGTTTGGGCCCGGCACTAGGTTTTTTTTTTATTTCTTTTTCCAACGTCGTCATCTGATGTTCAGATCGTCGTAAAAGAAAAGTTGATCCCAGGAGGGAGTAAAATGACAACAAAAACGAGACAGGCAAAATAAATTTGATATTCGAAAGGAAGAAAACGAAAAGCTAGACTAAGAAATATCTCATTATAACACATTAATTTATAGGTATTGATGGTGTTCCTGAAGTGGAGTAGCCTTCAGATTTTTAAGTCTTTATTTTTTAACTCCAACTTGACACACCATCCTACCAGCTGCACCAATGTTGTGTAATGTATTCCATGAGATATTTCCTTTTATGTTCTTATGGTTGGGATATTTTAAAGGCTTCCCAAGCCAGAGAACTAGGCGTCAAAGCGCCGATTTCCTGAAAGCAACATGGTGTTTAAAACAATAAAAATTATACCTTTAAGTTTAATAGTTTATTCTGGAACTCCTTGATTGGATAAGTAATAAGTAAATTACAATTCTCTTTATCACTATGTGACACTTTAATTACAAATTCACAATTCCCTTACTGCTAAATCTTACCAACTATTTATACCTAATAATACCTTACATTGCTAAATTAAAACTATGTCACTTACCATTAATTTCTTAATCATTAATTTCATAATCTATTTCATCAGAACAATTTGCCTATTACCTATTTATTTGAAATATGACACACATATTTCTTTTTATTTTATTTTACTTTATTTTATATGACACACATATATCTTTTTATTTTCTTTTACTTTATTTATATTGCGTCAGCATTTAGTGCATTCGCAAAGTTCATTTCAGTTCATTATTTGGCCGCAATCTTTTTGTTACAAAATTCTGATGACGCTTCAGTATACGGGTTACTGAATCGTCAACCAGGCAATCGAATGTTTGTTTATCATTTCGAATACTTTGGTGCTGACATTGGCCTTGAACATGAAACATGAACATGAATTGAGGTGGGTTATGGTTTGGTGTGAAACCATGAATAGTGTTTCACACAACAATACAAGAGAAAAAATCTCAACACAAAAAAGTTCCATGCAAGAGAAAAAACGAACAAATCTCAACACAAAAAAGTTCCATGCCACCTCATATGTGCAAGATATATTTCATGCACACCGAGTCCCAAAATTAACATAGAGAGTATGACGAAACAAAATACTTATTCATATCGAATCGTATGGGCTAGTACGTGCAGGTTTTGTATCACGCACCATACCTGAATGTGAGTTCTCATCTACAAAAAAAAAAAATAACAACAAAAAAAATGACTCAGAAAAAAGAGAGCAGATAGGTTGCTGTGCTACCTTCTACTACAAATCAAAGACACTCCATATATATATATGTATATAATATATATATGGAGTGTTTTTTTGTTGTTTTATTTTGAAGATGAGAACTCACATTCAGGTACGGTGCGTGATACAAAACCTGCACGTACTAACCCATACGATTCGGTATGAATAAGTATTTTGCTTCGTCATACTCTCTATGTTAATTTTGGGACTCGGTGTGCATGAAATATATCTTGCACATATGAGGTAGCATGGAACTTTTTTGTGTTGAGATTTTTTCGTTTTTTCTCTTGCATGGAACTTTTTTGTGTTGAGATTTTTTCTTTTTTTCTCTTGTATGAACAGGGTGAATGGTGAAATATTTGGAAATGAGGTAGGTAGGATTTTTAGTTCTGCGATATCTTGAGTTAAATTTCCATTGAATGCAACAATGAAATTGATGTTAGTTAGTGCGCAAGAGATAACTTAGGACAGTTGTGATGGGATGGATGTTTTTTGAGATTATTTTAAGAATGTTTGTGGTTCAAAAAATGGCAAATAGTAGTACATATTTGTTTGCGCAAGATCAGATTACATTTTCTTGCTCCTGGCAATGCGCCCCCAGAATTCTGCGCCCTGTGCATTTGCACATCTTGCACATATGCTTTGTACGGCCCTGCTCCTAGAACAAATTACAGTTTCTTTTCAAAATGTTGTTTTATGTGGCGATTACAATTGTAATCTCCTTGACGAAAACAATTTTTTGTACGATTTCAGTTGCCTTAATCTTCACCCCGTTAACACATGCGCTGCCACACATTTTTCGATGTCTGACCCCACTCTGTTGGATCTATTTTTTGTTGCTGATGAAAGTAAAGTCATGCTTTATGATCAGTTCTCGGCACCAGCCTTCTCGAAGCATGATCTAATCTTTTTAACGTTTGACTTTCAAGTTGAGATTCAAAGTCTTGTAATCAAATATCGTGATTTTAAACATATTGACTATACTTCTCTTGAAACGGATGTTGGTAACATAAATTGGAACAATATCTTTGAAATGCCATCACCATGTGACCAGGTAGAATTTCTAAATAGCAATATTTACAGACTTTTCGAAAACCATGTTCCTTTGAAAACTAAAACTTGTGCCCCACAAAATAAGCCTTGGTTTACTTATGCAATTCGATCTCTGATAAGACAACGTGACTTAGCCTATAAACGATGGAAAATGTTTCGTATAAATACCTTTCACCAAGAATATACAACTCTGCGCAACAAAACTGCCATCGAAATCCGAAAAGCAAAAGCTGCCTTGTATTCAAGTCGCATTAACACTTCTTTAAGTACAAAACAAATCTGGAAAAATCTGAAGAATATTGGCATAAGGAGCAGATCTAATGTCTATCCAGAAGACATAAATATCAACGCTCTTAACCAATCATTTGTTGCTAATGTTAATCTAAGAAATAATTCTTCAGGCTATTTACGACTAAACGAAAGAATATTTTCATCTAATAATTCAAATGTGAATTCTTTTCAATTTTCTTCAATTACAGCGGAGGACCTGGTTGAAGCGGTACTTTCTATCAAATCCAAAGCAATAGGTCTTGATAACATGCATCCATCTTTCTTAAAAATTCTTTTACCAACCCTTCTGCCTTTTATTACACATATATTCCATACCATCATAACAACAAGTGTACATCCTGAACAATGGAAAATAGCGAAAATTGTACCTGTTCCAAAGACCTCTAAAGGAGACGAATTTAGACCAATCTCGATACTACATTTCTATCAAAGGTTTTTGGAAAAAAGGTCATTCAAAAACAGATCAACGAGTTCCTTGTTTTATCTAATTTACTGACATCTAAACAATCAGGATTTCGTAAGAAAAATAGTTGTATAACGGCATTGCTAAGTGTTTCCGAAGATATAAGGAAAGCTATTGACGAGGATAATGTTACATTTTTAATACTTCTCGACTTTTCGAAAGCTTTTGACATGGTCAATCACGACATACTTTGTTAAAAGCTTCTCAATTTGTTCAATTTTTCTACGCACGCGGTCAAACTCTTATTCTCGTATCTTACAAGTCGAATTCAAGCAGCAACACTTAACAACACGCTATCTGATTTTGTATCTGTCGTTAGTGGCGTCCCACAAGGTTCAATTCTGGGACCTATGCTATTTTCAATATATGTCAATGAACTTCCTTCGATCTTAAATCATTGTTCAATACGTATGTATGCTGATGATACCCAACTCTACTTAAGCTGCCCGTTGGGTCTTATTGAACACCATGTAGCCTGTATAAATGAAGACTTGTATACATTAGAACGCTGGTCACTTGAAAACGGTCTAATCCTGAACCCAAATAAATCAAAGTGTCTTGTGATTTCAAAAAGCAAAATTGATTTGTCTTACTTTCCCCCAATCTTGTTAAATGAATGTCCAATTTCTTTTGTAGATTCCGCTAAAAACTTAGGAGTTGTTTTTAACCGCAGCCTTACCTGGACGAACCATGTAAATAACACCATTGGTAAATCGTATGGTGTCCTTCGAACGCTATGGTATAGTCAACACTTTATTCCAAGGCATGTTAGAGCCTTACTTGTGAAAACACTGGTTTTACCTTTGATTACATACGGTTGCGAAATCTTTCGCTACTTAGATTACGAAAGTAAAAGAAAATTAACAGTTGCTTTTAATAGTGCCATACGATATGTTTACGGGGTACGACGCTACGATAGTGTTTCTCAATATTCAAAGCAATTTCTTGGAATGGCATTTGAAAACTTTTTAAAGTTCCGAACAATTACCTTGTTTTCTGATATACTTTTAACCCGTCAGCCTGAGGATCTGTACAGTAAAATAATCTGCCTTAATTCAAATAGATCTCTAGATCTTGGAATTTCGCGTTTTCGTTGGCTGACATCTGAACGCCAATTTTTTGTATACTCAGTAAGAATTTGGAATTCATTGCCAAGAGAGATAAGAAATATAAGCAACACGAAGCAATTAGGAAAAGAACTTAAACTATATTATTGTAATTCTTAGTTTATTTAGCACCAATCAATGTATAAAAATAAAATATGTAACACTTGAATTTCAATCAAACCTGTAGCAT
This sequence comes from Eupeodes latifasciatus, assembly GCA_920104205.1. Classification (NCBI taxonomy): domain Eukaryota; kingdom Metazoa; phylum Arthropoda; class Insecta; order Diptera; family Syrphidae; genus Eupeodes; species Eupeodes latifasciatus. The sequence goes on from OV049924.1 coordinate 285,360,479, forward strand.
TTAACACATCGCTAGCTTCACTTTTTCATAAGATATTGTATCTTACAGTGTAAGCTTTTCATAGATAAATAAAAATACAAAAAAAAATACAAATATTAGTATAGATGTAACTTAAACGTAAACGTATCTGAGAAAAATATTGAAATTATGTATATTAATGTTGTGTACTGATTGTATGCAGGTTTTTTTTTTAAATTTTGAAATAAGCAAAAATTCTTTTTGTTAATTAATAAATAATACCATCCAGAATCAAAATTACATACATATTTTTCATTATTAACAATAATTTCCTTAGAATTTGGGTTACACAATTTGTTACAAGAAGTTTTTTGTCTGATCGATGCTCAATACAAACTTTTGACGTGACCTTATTTATTACATAACCTACATTTCTTGCCAATTTCACCTTTTTCACTTATTTCTTTGATTTTTTTTTCTTTTCAATATTGGGACAATGGACTCGAAAGTAACCAAATTTATCACATCCATAACAACTTATTTTACTCTTAACACTTTAACTCGAAAAAGGGCAAGAATCTGCAGCTCGATTTGAAATTACATCCGAAAATAGTTTGACATGTTTTTGAAAACTCGAAGAATAAAAAAGATCACCAGATTCAGGACTGCTTTTTATAAAGGACATATGATCAATAAGATTTGAATATTTTTTGACATTACAAATTTATTTTTATGGCTTGAATCCAAAAAGAAACCAATCACTATAAGAATATTCATTTCTTCTGAGATTTCGAATATTAATTGGTTAACCTTAGAAATATTTCCATAATAAAATTATTATAAGAATTCGATTAATAACTTTAAAAATTTGCAATATCATGTTATCGCTCTATTTTTTTATATTAACCCTCGAAAAATCAGGATCGGAAATAAGGAATCCACTATTATTCTTTTGTCGGTCAGCGTTTTAATACATTATTTCTAAAATCACCATTAAAAAAATATTGAAATTGAATAAAATGTATTGCTTTGATTAGGATATTAACGCCCTAGACTATCAATTTGCAGTATCAGAAAGTATGAAGTTCTAAGTAGTACTCGATACCTATTTGACAGAACATTGTACTTAGCTTAGTACTTAATTTCTGTCCAGGTCCCAGCTTTATTTGAGGAAATGCTTACAAACGAGTCCTAACAAATATTCAGTTCCAAATTGATAGGACTAGGCCCAAGTACTTCCGTGAAGAAATAAGTGGATACCGAGTAGAGTACTAATTTTAGGACTAACACGTAAGGACTAAAGTAAGGTCACAATTTCTCATTTTTCCTGTCAAAACTCTGAAAACAGAATTTTTATGAGTCTATAGCGCACGATTAAAACATTGAAATTCAAAGCTTATTTGATTGCTATATGAGAATGAATATTTCATTCCACATCCTTGTCAAACTGATTGACAAAGTTCTCGTCAGTTAAATTATGTCTGGTATTACTTTGCACTTTTTATTATAGCAATATAAATTAAATTAAATCACATCTCACATTTTTCTTAGCATTTCCTAACGAATCCAGTCTTTTGCAATTTGTTAATTCGCCCACCACAGAAGCCCATTCAATAATCCTCTATTTAAATTAAATTATTTAAGTAATTTTTTTTCGAAAAATTCGCATTAAGACTTTGAAATGCAGGATTATAGAAAAGGCTTATGCTTTTAAAAACCAGTACACTTGTAAGTATTGTTTTTTTTCAATTTTGGACATTTTTTCTAAAATGTCCCGTTCTTCCTAAACGGGAGAAGACCCCCATCATCGCATAGTAAAAAAAGGCTTATTTTTAATCCCTCTACAAAAAAAAAACATTATAAAGTTTTGGCGGCTAAGTTCTCGTATTCTCCCCTGAAAAACTCCAAACCCGTAGCTTCATATTTATTATCCTGTGTGGACTTGCTGCGCACTTAACAATTTTGTAGTTGTGATTCAACCATCATGCAATCATGAAGTTTGTGACCGTCTTTCGAACAGCATAAACGTTAGTGTGTAAGTGAACTCACCGTCAAACAACTCTGCATTCCTAGTTCGAAGACCTATTTCGTTTAAAATAAATAAATTAGGTGGTGCAACAGTCCGTTGAGAACCAGGGCCTAGTGACTTACAACTCTCAACCATTCAACCATTATCAGGGATGGAGGGGACCTACAGTTGATTGGACCCAAGACCTCTGGCATGACAGTCCAACGTACTAACCATCATGCCACGGGTACTACCTATTTCGATTGCTTTTCCAAAATGCAATAGGAGCAAGACTCTGACAGATGAAAACTAGGATGCAGGTGAACTCTCATGTAACGAAGAAAGGAATGTTAAATGCAAAATAGATATAGAATAAGCAGGTAAGACTTGATATGGTAAATTTAACACCAAAATACTTTAAAAAAACATCATTAATTCATATAATAAATATTTTTACCGTCTTGATTTATTAACATTAGACTTAAAATTAAAGATTTACCTTAAAATAATGTGTCACTCACCTACATTGTACTTATATAAATATTCCAGTATGATCATACTTGCACTTATATATGTAACAAGAGTTTATAGTAAATTTACTAGTAAAACCATATACCACCATATGGTAAATTATTAAAAACCTACCTTTATAAAACATAAAAATCCCTATCATTTATTCAGTTTAGGTAATTAGCCACAAACGGCAGGTATTACGGAGATATGCCCTAGTAAAAAAAAATCCCAATGCATAAAATGCTATAACAACCTCGAACATAGCCATTCTCTTAAAACGCCTTGTTATTATTGCAAGGATCAAAAGGCGTGTCTCTTTGATACATTGTTAATGGCTCAATATTCATTGGTAAAGAACAAAAGTAAAGTAATGAGATATAACACCGAGATGAACCCACAACAGTGTAAAGGACGGTATAACGAGTGTCGGCTTATACGCTGCACTGCACTCCAATGTGAAATCTCCAGAGTTGTTTGGCCTACTTAAGCCAAGATTCGAAATGAAAGAATAATCTGATATATGTATGTATAAATATATAGATGCGTAAGTACGTACTTGTGTTCCTCATACATGTGTTTTGTTTGGCATATGAATGGTAATCCATTAATTCCTCAAATCGGCTTTTTACTTCAATGCTTAGCCTCATGTAGATAGGCTTTATTTCTGTTGTTTGGAGTTTTTTTATTCGAAGAATTTGCGAAAACAAAACGGTTTCTATTTATTTGAAAGTGTGCTTATCTTTTTGTTTGAAGTTTTAACGATTGGAGCATACATACCTACATACATGTGTATCCATTTAAATATGAAAAGCATGCGTTACTTATATGAATAGTTTCTTACATCTATTCAGGTAGGTAGATATCATGCTCGCATTGTTGTAATAAGTTTAAGAAGATTTTAAGATTTTGTTGGCAAAACATCTGACTTGAATATGTAAACCTTGCTACAGATAAAATTGTTTATGGACTGTGAATTAAAACAAATAGATCTTTCAAATATTTTCACAATGAAACAACTATGTATACGTACGACGCTGTTGATAACATATAAGAATGTAAGAAAGAGGCTAGATGCGACCCACACTGATAAATTCCCATCTGTACATCTGTGTTGCTTAAAACTTTAACAAAATGTTCATAACAATATTTTGTGTGAGATAAATAATTTGAAGTCAATATCTTTCTTTGTTCACTTAATACTTGAGTCGAAAACCATTTATGTATTTTGTTGTTTTTGTACCAACAATATTTTGCATATGATGATATAGTTTTTTTGGAAAGAGTACGATAACTCAAGATATTATAACGGAGCAGTTAAAAACAAGCATTTTTACCATCCTATTTCCCTCCGTTTAGGCGGGAGGGGAAATTTTAAAAAATTATTACTTAAAATGGAAAAAAAAAAGTTAAAAAATAGCGGTAATACTTACAATTAAGTACCTATACGTTTTTTCAAAGCCAACATTCTGTTCTATTAGCCAAGTCAAAACTATGCATAGTTTTTGAAAAATTTAATTTTAAACTCAAAATTTGAGTAAAAAAAAGTTAAAACAAAATTTTAAATTTCAATATTTGAAAACCATAAGTTTATAAATTTTTTGATAATTTGTTGCTCTTACCCCCAGTTTCACAGTAGAAGTTTAAACTTCGGTTTTGGTTTAAACTTCAGTTCAACAATTTATTCGGTTTCACACTTTCGTTTAAACCTTGAACTGAGATCATTCTGTAGTTTAAGTTAAACGCCAGTATTCTGCCGTTTAACCTCAGTTCAACGTTTAGGCACTACAACAGTTGTCAGAATAGCTGCCATTTTCATATTAAATATTGAATTAATTTATGATGGTGATTTATCCTATTTTCAATAAATATTAATAAAAAGTATATTGTTATTTTAAAATGTCGAGTTCGGAAAGTTATATTGAAGATATAAGTGATGAGGAAAACTTCATTTTAGTTGCGAATGTGAGAAGAGAAAAACGCATTCAATTTAGAACAAATCATTTCAATTATTGGGATGATATAGAATTCTTCGACAAATTTCGAATGTCGAAGAATTCAGCGTACATTGTTTTGGAGCAAATCCGATCCCAAATTGAAAATGCAACTAAATAAATATAATATTATTGTGTAATGATATCTATATCTGCTGATGAAAAGTTGTTGCTTCTTTTTTGTTGCTATTAATTTTCACAATGTTTTCCATTTTTATTTTTATTTTTTCGTTTAAGCTCACAGAAATCACAACTCACAACGGTACTTTAAAACAATACAAATTTTCCCCGATTGTCAACAAAACACAAAATATCTGTTGCTGTTTCACGTGTTCCTCGCTTCAGAGAGAGAAAGAAAAAACGATGAACAGCTACGTATTGCTTACATTACGTCACATGACTTACAATGCTACCAAATTCTTTTCATACAATTTAATTAAACTACGTTCAATTGAACTGAAGTTCAGAGCACACTGTGAAACTAGAGGAGTTGAACTTCAAATTTAAACTTCCACTGTGAAATTGGGCATTATTAATTTTTAATCAAAAACTGAAAACTAGATGTTTCTAAAAAATTACACTTTAAACCTTTTTTTGCCCAAATTTCGAGTTTAAAACAATTTTTTTCAAAAACAATGCATAGTTTTAAATTGATTTTAAAACAAGCTAATAGACAAGAGTTTTGGCTTTAAAAAAATGTATAAAACTTAGTTGTAAGTATTCCCATTATTTTTAATTATTTTTTTCCATTTAACGTACATATTTTTTAAAATTGCCCCTACCGCCTAAACGGGGGGAGATAGACCCCCACTCCCATAGTAAAAAATGCTTGTTTTTAACTGTTTTATACAAATCCGTCATTAAACTTTGATGCCTGAGTTATCGTACTTTCCCTGTTTTTTTAAAAATCTATTTTTGTTACCGAGATTTCTAGTCGAAAACCAATTTTTACCAATTTCAGTAGCATTTCTTGAAAGTTTTTATTTCTTATGTAAACAACAATAGCTTGGATTTTGTAAGAAAAATTAAAATTAAATTAAGTCAATACCTTAATCTGTTCACGGGATATCGAGAATCGAACATCACTTTTTACTAATTTTGCATACTATATTTTGTAGATCTTATTTTTTATGAAAAAAAACTGAAGAAAACTGATTGTCGGATTTTTATAAAAAATTTACTGATTGTCGAAAACAATATTTTCTATAAGATGAAATAAGCCAATAGCTTAAATTTTTGAAAAAATATTTTTGTCGAAAATAATTTTATAACAACTTTTTTAGGTTTTTATATTAAAAAAATGGTCAATTCGATTTTTCTCAAAATTTTACAGAATATTAAAAACGTTATTATTCGTTGCATTAAATTATTTTGGAGATAAAATCGAGTTTAGTTATTTTCTGTCGATCGAGATATTTACATTCCAGTAGTCAAACAATATAGTAGAGTTTTTGGTAGTACTTTGACTTTTGTAAGAAACACTGTCTTTTAATGTTAAAAAATATTAACGACAATATATATGTATATGGGATGAAACAACTTTGAAGACAGAAATATTTAATTTAAAATTCAATTTTTAAAGATTATAACAAAGAAAACTATACAATTTATGCTACATCATCATATCAAACTTAAACTCTTGTTGTAATGATCAAACGTTACCATCACCACGCTGCTGTAATGTTTTGATTGAGAGTCCCATACCAAAGTGTCATATCCCTCAATTCTATGGGGAACAAATTTAAAATGATTAATACTGTGCACAAAAAATATTTGGTAGAAAGCTTGGTTAATGGTTTTAGCAATATCTTCTTCAATGGAGTTAGATTCTATGAGTCGTGTTAAGCAGCGATCTTTCTCGAGATAAATCAAAAACAAAATGACAAAGCAATGGGCTTACATAGAGTAACACCTCGTCAAATTCACATTCAAATGCGTCAACTACTTCAAGCCATATTAAATTTAAATAAACACAGCACATAAACTATATCAACTCAAAAAGTTAACTGCGCTGCAATATTTATTGACGAAATTTTCTTTTTCTTTTCTTTTAATTTTCATGAAGCAAAAACTATTTGGCACTTAAAAATCGAAGTTGCAATAAATAATGAACTGAACTCCATTAAACACTTGCTCAAACAGTAATTCTTTCTTTTTTAAGGAAAACAATAATAAATTAAGCCAAAAAACACGCTACGAGAACACATTTTTCTTAAACTTAAAATTGATGCTTCAATTATGAAAGCCCTACAGCAAAAACCAGAGATAAGTTATCAGTATTATAGTTTTTGAAAATATGGAATGTAGATACAGATTTAAAATCAAAATCTCTGAGACTTTTCTAAGTTGAAACACTACTTACCAAATTTGGAAAGGAGATTTTACCTGGCGTGATTTTAACCTAGATTTTTTGGATTTGTCATTTGTTAAAAATCCATTAGAAGTGGATGTTGTTCTGTGTGTGGGTTTCAATATTCATACATATATTTAATTTTTTTAATGGTAACCGTACCTTACCTATTTATCTTTTATCTTTTTGCACCAGGGTTAACAATTGTGACAAGGATTATACTTTAGGTGCGACATTACATCAATAATTGTCCTTTTTTGGGTTTTAAATAGGGGCATTTCGATTGTTTTCAAAATGTCATCAGTTCTTGTATACCTCGACTGAAAGCCCTTATGTATGTAATGTATGTACCTAGTTATACATATATTTCATTATACTCAAGATATCGATGCAACGTCCTTTTCTAGAAGAAACGTTTGTAAGAAAGATAATCGCGAAATGTACAAAGGAAATGAAGAATACTTTGATTTTTAATTGAAAATAGAGATTACAAATATTTTTTCAGAGAAAGAATTTTAAGTTAAATTAGAACATAAAAGGAAATTTGATATTCAAATAAATACATATAATGGAGAATTGGCGTCATAAGAACTTTCCCAACTGTCAAAAACGTTATTCTTTGATGCAAACAATTTTTTATTATAAAATATATTTTTTTATTTTAATAAAAAAACCGTAAGTTAATTTTTTTTCGAGCTGATACTAGATAGTTATGCATAATCTAAAATTTAATTGAAGTCGATAGCGTTATTAGTTCAGGAACATTTGTGGTGAAACAAATTTTAAACTTTTTTAAAACACTATAGTAAAAAAAAAACACCTACAAAATCTTTTTGAAACAAAATATATTTAACATATGACAGCCGAACATACAGAAGTACGAACTTACGTACCCAACCACAACCACACACAGATATCTTCCTAAAAACCTTTTATTTAAATTGTAGAGACAACTTCTCGAATGGTCAACATTTTCAATTCTATAAATCGGACTGATTATAATGTAGGCATTACATTTTTCTTGTAAGTGCTCTTGCACAACCGATTGTTCTCTTTTCACATTACAGCTCTTTAAGTAAATAGAAACAGAAACAATCTCAATCGTATGATCCTACCTCCCGCTATTAAATTTAAATTGTGTTATGTGTACATACATTCCGTAATAATAAGTCTTCAAGCACAGCTCTCGAAGCTGTTTAAGTTCTTGTCTAAAAACTGTCATAAAGCAAACATCGTCTTTTTTTATGCTCGGTCGAAAGCCATCCTATAATAACAACTTCCTATGGGAAGCTAATAATTTTAAAACCAATAACAATATCAAAAATAGTAACAATAGGGAAAATTAAAATAGTAATTGGGATTCAAAAAATAATAAATATTGGCAATATAAAAACATTCTCAAAAATGTGGATCTCGGTCCATCATCCTCCTAAATGCAGCGTGTACCTAATGCAAACTATGTACAAACTATGTACAACATATGTACAAAAAGATGCGTATAAAATAAAACCAATAGCAAAAGCAAGCAACTTAGTTACTCTGTCGAATTTTCGACATAAAGCAACGAAGTCTCACTACTCTATGTTAAATTATAGATAGAGAATGAAAATATAAGACTACTTGTTGATAGAGGAGCAAGATTTATTGAATATTATATAATAATACAACAAAATGTGGCAATATGCACTCAAGCAAATAAGCCGTTCGAAATCGGCATATAAATTGTAGGTCCCCTTCATCCACGACATAACTCGCACACAGGAATAGTTGAAAGTTGTAAGCCATTTGGTTCTCTGTGGACTGTTGCTAGGGACCAAGCTAGCTGGAGGCGCATGTTGATTGAGGCCCAGGTCCGCCCGGACAGTAGTGCTACCCTAAGTAAAGTATAAATAGTAAAAACTAAATACGGTTGCCAATTGATAAAACTTGGTACAGTAAAAGCTCCTCAGCGTAATACTGAGGAGAGAATGAAAAAAGCACTATTTGCATTCTACACATGCAAAAAGACCTTCGGTGTACGTTGGGGTATGCGACCGCAAGTCATCCAATGGATGTACACAGCGATTGTCAGACCCATTCTTACCTATGGCTCTATTGTATGGTGGAAGGTGGTGGAAAAATCAAGCTATCTCAAGAACCTGAATAAGGTACAGAGACTAGCCTGTATAGGAATTACAGGGGCTCTAAGACCCACACCACAAGCTGGGTTGGAAATGATCTTGGACCTCTCGGCTCTGGATGAGTTCATAAGGTGCACGGCAGCCAAAACTGCTATTCGTTTAAGAGAACTGAGTTATTGGAGGCACAGCACTTATGGACACGGGTCAATCTTACAAAGATATGACACGATTCCAGGACTGAGGGAGTCCACCGATTATATCTCCCCTTTACTAGATTTCGATAGGAAATTTTCTATTTTCATACCAGAAAGACAGGGTTGGGATCCTAATTCACTTATAAGTAAACAGGGTATCCCTTTCTACACTGACGGTTCAAAAATGGAATCAGGAACAGGTGCTGGAGTGTTTTGCCAAACTCTCAACATCAGACCGCCATATAAACTCCCAGCTGACTGTAGTGTCTTCCAGGCCGAGATCTTTGCCATTGGAAAAGCAGCTGAATTGGCACATCACGAAAAGCTAAGCTCCTCGGAGATTACTTTTTTCGTGGACAGCCAGGCTGCTATCAAAGCCTTAGCCAGTGAGACCATAAGATCAAAAGCAGTTTTAACCCTTCAGTGCACACGTGGGGCCTGACAGGCCCTAGTGAAAATTAAAATACGTATAAAATTGGAATCGTCTTTGGAAATAAAATAATCTTTCATCTACCTTCCTACAACGTCGATATGTATCTTCGAACACAAAAATAACTGTAATAAGTTCAGTAAATTTTCACTAAATAGAGCTTCGGGCCTAATAGGCCCAAGGTATACATTCACGTTACTGTTTTTTTTTATTCTCAGATACAAAACGGCATATCTTTATTCTGTTTTCGGATTATTTTCTTGGGTTTTCTTTAGTATTTTATGGATATTAGTGAGAGAAGGTTCCGATATGATAACATTTTACAATGCTTCGAAGGGTGGAGTAGACACAGTAGATCAACTATGTGGAGAATACAGTGTTGCAAGTAATACTAGACGGTGGCCAATGGTAGTTTTTTATGGAATTCTAAATGTTGCTGGGATAAATGCAGCAATTATTTTTAACTCTCAACAACCCAACCCAGTAAAAAGAAGGATATTTTTGAAGGAATTTGGGATGCAACTTGTAAAAGACCATTTAAAGGATCGTGCTTCAAATAATCATTTGCCACTTGAAACTCGTTCAAATGCGAGAAAATTTGCGGGATTGCTGTCTGTTGAAGAAATAGCGTTTTCCAATAATGTAAGTACCAGAAAAGATTGTCCATTCTGTACAAAACGAAGGAAGAGTTGATACTTCTGCGACAAATGCGGCAAATGCATTTGCCTCCAACATGCGCACTATTGTTGCCCAAGTTGCTCTATTTGATATTACTGTACAAAATATTTATGTTTTATTCTCTGTTTTTTTAGTTTTAAGATTGATTTTGAACAAATATTATAAACGAATGTATAAAATTTCAGTTTCCTCAATTATTTCTACATTTGCTCATAAAATTGTGTTTACGGGCCTCTCAGGCCCCACGTGTGCAATGGTGTGATTTTTTTTGAGGTGTGCACTGAAGGGTTAAACTGTAAGAAGGAATTAAATAAAATCTGCCACACTAACCAGGTAAAGCTCTGCTGGGTTCCTGGACATAGCAATATAGAAGGGAATGATATAGTAGATGAACTAGCCAGGAAAGGGTCAGAAGCAGACACCAGTAGTAGGGACCATTCAGTCAGGGGACCATTCGTCCCGATTGGGGTACTCAATAGGAAGATAGACCTTAAACTAAAAGAGAAAATCAATAACTCCTGGAAATCCAGGGACGATTGCGTAATCTCTAGAAGTTTATGGCCTAACATAAATGAAAAGGAAACTCGGTACTTTCTATCGCTGAGTAAAAAGAACATTAAAATCTTGATAGGTGTACTAACAGGTCATTGCGCCATTGGCACAATGGCTAACAGGATAGGGGCATTTGCACACGATTTTTGTAGGAGCTGTCAGGATAAGGAGGAAACAGAAACCATTAAACACCTGCTCTGTGACTGTCCGAACCTCCAAACCAGCCGACTCCGTCATTTCGGAAACAGGTTTGTTGGAGAACTGGATGATCTAGCACAGGTCTCAATGGCAAACATGAGGAAATTTATAGATAGCACAGGCTGGTTCGTTAACGAGCCAGTCTACGCTAATCGGCAAAATTGAGGAGCATCGATGATTACTTTTACTTTTACAGGGGATCTCAATTGACCAGCAGGCCCCCGTGTACGCAACAGCTTCATGCTGTGCACACCCCTTATTACCTAACCTAACCTAAAAGCTCCCATTTAATTTTAGTTAGCATTGTTTCTTTTCTCTTTATATAATTTAAATTTACGGCTTAAGGGAATGCAAAATGTATTGTACTTATTTATTATCCACAGTTTTAAGAGACTTACTGCTCAAAGGGATTGTCTGCCTGTAAGAGGTGTCATATACTCGATACTCACTCAAGAACATTTAAGGAAGTCATTCAAAAATTCCCAATCCTTCCACAATAAAAGAAATTCGATAATTTCTATGATTAACCCAGAGTAGTACCGTAACCGTAAGTTAATGTTACAATTATGAAACCCATAACATAATGTATAAAAAAAGGTATACAAATAAATTCAAACACAAAAGTTATAAATAAGTATATCATGTAGAATCATTCACAAAACAAAAACAAAATCGAATGGAGGATGATCTAGCCATCCCAATTTTAAAAATTTTAAAACGCTGACGCTTCAAATTTCGCAATTGGAGCAGTGCTAAGCCAATCCCATGAACCTCTTCCTTACGCTTCAAGCACTTTAAACATACATGAGTGCAATTATTCAACAATAGAAAAACTATATTTGCAGTTGTTTGGGCAATGAGTCCAATTATTTAACAATAGCAAAACTATATTGGCAATTGTTTAGGCTAACGCTCGATTTCGACACTATCGAACTGAAGAAAGTTTGTTATTAAAACTAACAATAGTGAATAGGTCATTGGTATTTTTAAACAAATTAAAAGGGCAAACCGGCAAGTTAAAACGCTATAAAATTAAGCTCGAAGAACACGAACTTCAGATATAACACCTTCAAAAAGGGCGTACAAAGTGGCTGTGACGGCCCATTCAGAGTGAAAGAACAAATGATTAAAAATAATTCGAGAAATAAATGAAACATTTAATTAACACATACAAATTATAGCATAATAAATATTTGTATGAACTTATGTAGTATGAAATTAAATTAAGAGAAAACCGAGACTATTTATGTACAGGAAAAACTAAAAGAAATTAAGTGTACGACTGGATCGCACGAACTTGTTCCTGTGTCTAAGGATTCTAATAACAAGTAGAACTTATATTTTACAATTTTTAAAAATACCAATCAAATTAGTGTGTCTTTAAAAATTTAAATACGATTTAATTAATCAAAAAAAACTTGATTTATTAATTTTAAAATCGGTTGATTAGTTAGTAAGAAACCTTGAAAACAAAACAACGGTACTATGGAAATATCCTTTCTGGAGCAATACAAACACATTTTTTTTATTGAAATAAGCCAAATTATGAAAACAAATTTTAGAGAATTTTCGATTTTTGGTCCATCTCAATCGAACCAATAGTTTGGGCTGAAGGGACGTGGACAGACAGTACACAGACAGATAGACAGACAGACGGAGTTCTTGTCATGAAAAGTGCTTTCTCAAATTAGCCGTTCGGATTCGGCTTAAAACTTTAGGTCCCTTCCATTCCTAACAACATTACTCGCACACAAGAATGGTTGAGAGTTGTAAGTCACTATAGGCTCTAGTTTTCAACGAACTGTTATGCCACCTAATTTATTTATTTAAATAAGTACGGTTTTAACATTTTTAACTAAGAAGAACTAAATCTCAGTTTAGATTTTTATAAAACAAATATAATATTTATTAAGAAGGTACTAAAAGTTCCAAATGGATAATTTGATCCTCCAAAATCATTGGAGAATTTTAATCAAATTGTGTTAATCAGTTCTCATGCTAAATTTAACAGTTTATTTACCAAATTTTAAACTTATCCATTGTTTTACTTCATTGTGTAAATGCCCTAATGTTCTTACTACTAATGCTTTTTATTTTTTTTCACACACGTCGAAATAAAAGTTGATTATTCACGTGCATAAAAGTATAGATGTTGTTGTTGTTAAATGAAATTTGATTTTAATATTTACGTGAATTGACAATAAATTTCAATAAAATGAAATGAAACTAGGTTCTCATATGTAATAAAGTTAAACAAAATTTTGAAAGGAGTTTAGATTTCAACACTTAAGAAATTTAATTCAATTGGAATTAATTTAATTTTAAATGTTTCAGTGAAGAAAACGTTATCTTAAAACCGTTGAAATTTTAAAACCTAATTTATTTTTTGTATCTATATTTTCTATCTATCTTTATTAATTCTTAAAAGATTAAAAAACAAAAAAAATGAATTTGTCTCATTGGCGAATGGCATTATTTGAAAAATGTTCTATTTTTTAAATGATTTTTAGCAAGTAAATACTTAATTTTTTTAAATTTCCAACCTCAAAAAGTTTGCATTCGGATGATTTTCTACTATTTTGCGATATTTACAGAATATAGCTAGTTAAATATCTGTTTCTATCTTCGATGCCTCGTTTCTTCTTCCCGTACCACAATACATTTCACATGTCAAACATAAGTTCGAAATTCTTTAAGCCTCGCACCATTAGAGGACATAGCGAGCGTTTTTCTTCATAATAGTACTATTTCGATACATAAACAATTACAGGGTCATTGAAAATATTCAGCGAAAATATATTTTTTTTTCATGAAGATAATATTATGTTCCTTATTGGTTTAGTGACATGCAATTAGTGAATAATTATCCCACCTACATAGGTATAAATATTTGTTTTTATGATGGTTTTTATTTCATAAGCTGTTGGAATTAAATTCAACTGTGTTAAATGTTCCAGGCAATGCAACGAATACAAATAAAGACATATTAACCATATTAATGATTCATCTATATGTTTACAATTCGTCACCAATTCAATTTAATAGATTTACGTGCTTGCACAAAAAAAGATGGTAAGCTTAGATTCCCAATTCGTCCTTTATGCGCAGCAGTTACAGAATTAATTTGTTAATGGCTTCGTAATAAAAGGGAAGAATGCTTCTCAAAAGATCTCGCAATAGGCTGCTATCGTTCAAAGATGCTCTTCCAAATATAACGCACTAAGTTTTCCCATTTTGTTGCACGTATTCATTTCAATCAAATGAAGTAAAGGTGAAAATCGTTTCTTTTTTGTCTTATGTATTAACTTTTTTCTCTTAGTACTATGAGTGAAAAGTTCAATCCCTAGAACTCGAAAGGGTAGAAAAATCATTTAAACTAATTATTCCTACTTCCTGTCCGACATGACTTTGCTTACCCCTAGTTTGCATAAGCCATTTATTCATTGAAATATACTTAAGCTCTTGAAGTTAATCAATTGTTGAATGGGCAAAACAAAATCAAGAAGAAATATACAATAGAAATTAGGTTTATAAATTATTATTCTACAGGAAAATACTTTTTTTTTTAATTTTTGTAAGCAATTCAGAATAAAAAATCTTTGAATTTAATTCATTGCCAAAACCATTTTCTTAAGCTAAAAGTTATTATAAAAATTATTAAAAGATTTAAATATTGTTTTATTAATACGAAAAATCATTTAAGTTGTTCGTCATATTTCGAGCAGATAAATTTCTTCAGCTCAGCATTAGCAAAGTATAGTTGAGAGATTGGTGGATTTGAAATGAAACCAATTAACACATTTATCACAACTTAAATTTGTGAGTCCTTCTTCTTTCAAGTCCGCAAGGACTTCATTTCTTCATTTCGGGCAGTTCTATTTCTTAGTTTTTCTCTTATCTTTTATGCCGCTCAAGCTTCTTGTTCTCTACCTCAGCTTACTTAGTCTTTTCAATCTTCATTTTTTTTTTGGAAAGTTTTTCCAGCCTGAGATGAAATTGACATTGGTACCAAGTTTTTTTGTAGGATTTGGATATTTAAAATTTCTTTCAAAAGAAGTGTGGGATTTTGATGAGCTGAAGAAAATAATTAAGAAATTTTAAGTTGTTCAAAATCCTAAAACACGATTTGTGCCTGTTGTTTTTTCCTCGGTAAAACCATCATAATATATTTGTGGACTCCTTTGATTCTTAATGCTTATGCCTTTATTTTTCAAAAAAAAACTTATCAACTTTTCACTTTGCACTTGTCCAATTGATTTGTTTGGCAAAGTGATAAGCTATTCTGTTCCCCGATTTCAATTTGCACTAAGCGTATTATTTTTGTTATGCTTCGTAAATTTGTATACCTAAACATTTTTTCCACTCCAGACCACGTGCGGCTGAAGAATTAGCGGAGGCCCTAGACTGCTATAAAACAGACATCACTGCCATCCAGGAAATACGATGGGATGGGCCGGGCAAAAAGAGGATGAAAAACTGCGACATTTATTATAGTGACTGCTACCGAGAAAACCAACAGCGCTTATTTGGATGCGGCTTTGTCATTGGAGCCAGACTTAGGCAAGAAGTCTTGAGCTATAGGTGCATCAACGAGAGCTTCATGACCATCCGCATCAAGGCTAAATTCGGCAAACATTAGCCTGATATGCGCGCATGCCCCCACAGAAGAGAAGGATGACAACACCAAAGATATGTTCTTCGAGCTCTTAGACAAAACATATGAGCAGTGTCCTAACTACGATATTAAAATTGTCTTGGGCGATTTTAATGCCAAGCTAGGAAGGGAAGACATCTCTGGTGGACTGATTGGGAAAAACAGCCTGCACGACAACACTTCCGACAACGGATTCAGGCTCATAGATTTTGCTGCGGGCCAAAACGTCATGGTAGCCAGTACGCGTTTTCCACACCTCAACATCCACAAAGGAACTAGGAGTTCCGTCAACCAGATTGACCATATTGCGATCGACGTCAGACACGCTTCCAGCATCATGGATGTCCGAACTTTCCGAGGAGCTAACATCGACTCGGACCACTACCTCGTTGTAGCCAAGGTAGCACTTCGGGTTTCCAGACCCAAGGCAAAACAGGGAGATGCTGGGAGAAGGTACAACGTCGAACGGCTACAATCGCAAGAGATCGCCAAATCCTTTTCCGACCGAGTTACGAGTAACCTCTCTCGAAGTTCTGTGCCGCCAACACAATGTATCGAAAACCAGTGTCAAAATTGCCAAGATGAAATCAGAGAAGCCGCCTCTGACGTGCTGGGTTTCAAGCAGCCACCAACAAGGAACCCCTGGTTTGATGAGGAATGTTGGCAGGCAAATGCAGCCAAACAACAGGCACGCAAAGCGGCGCTGCATAAAAGGACGAGAGTTGCTCATGAGCTCTATGAGCAGAAGAGGCGAGAAGAACACCGACTTCTCAGAAGGAAAAAGAGAGGGCATGAGAAGCGTTCAGTCGAAGATGTTGAGAGGTTTAAAAGCAGGAATGAAGTTCGAAAGTTTTATGAACAGGTGAAACGAAATTCACAGGTGCATAAACCTATAACCGAAGGCTGCAAAGACGAAAGTGGAAACATCATAGTGGAACCGCAGTCAATGCTGAGGATATGTAAGGACCACTTCTGCAGACAGTATAACGGCGATGACGAACCGAATTCCGCTGTCAGGCAGGATGATCCATTCAACATAGACGATGAAAGTCAACAATCCCGTCTTCCCGACTTAGACGAAGTAAAGATTGCCATATCTAAGCTAAGTCTAATAAAGCCGCTGGAGCGGATAGTTTGAATGCCGAGCTCTTTAAAGCAGCTGGAGATAAGTTGGTTAGGAGCATGCACCAACCTATGTGTAAGGTATGGTCGGAAGAAAGCATGCCCGATGAATGGAACCTCAGTATTGTTTGCCCGAGGAGACCCTCTAAACTGCACCAACTATAGAGGAATCAGTCTACTTAACATCGCCTACAAAATCTTCTCTGCCGTTTTATGTGAACTTCTAAAGCCCATCGTCAACAACCTGATAGGTCCTTATCACTGTGGTTTTAGACCAGGAAAGTCCACAGTCGATCAAATATTCACATTACGGCAGATACTGGAAAAAACCCAAGACCACCAAATCGACACCCACCATCTTTTCATCGATTTCAATGCCGCATATGACAGCATCTACAGGGACGAGTTGTGTAGAGCCATGTCTAGTTTTGGCATCCCTGCCAAACTCGTCCGTTTGTGCAGGATGACCATGGAGAATTTACGCTGCTCCATAAAGGTTGGAAACAACTTAACAGAACCTTTCGATGTCAAAAAAGGTTTTAGACAAGGTGATGCGCTGTCATGTGATTTTTTTAACATCGTACTTGAAAGAATAGTGCAAAGCTCACACGTCAACACTAGAGGCACTATCTTTCAAAAGTCTGTCCAATTACTAGCATATGCTGATGACATTGACATAATCGGAAGAACTCAGCGTGATGTCAATGGGGCTTTTGTGAGTATTGAGGCAGAGGCGGCAAAAATGGGTCAATGAGGGCAAAACAAAGTACATGCTGTCGTCAAGAAAGGACCTACAACACCAACGTCTTGGTCAAAACGTTACCATCGACAGACATAACTTTGAGGTAGTGAAGGACTTCGTCTACCTAGGCTCCGCTGTAAACGCAGAAAACAACACCAGCGCTGAGATCAAACGAAGAATAACTCTTGCTAACCGCTGTTTCTTTGGGCTAAGTGGAAAAGTCCTCTCTCGGAGGACCAAAGTGTCACTATATAAGACCCTTATCATCTCCGTCCTGCTATACGGTGCAGAAGCATAGACTATGACAAAAGCGGATGAAAGCACCTTGGGTCGTTTCGAGAGAAAAGTTCTTCGTGTGATCTACGGTCCCGTATGCATCGAAGGGGAGTGGAGGAGAAGATGGAACGACGAGCTGAACGGGCTGTACAGCGACGTAGACTTAGCCAGAAGGGTAAAAGTCCAACGACTAAGATGGCTGGGTCACGTGGAGCGCATGGAAACCAATGCTCCGGCCCGGAAAGTCTTCGAATCCACACCGACAGGACAGCGCAGTAGAGGAAGACCGCGGATCAGGTGGCGCGCACAAGTGGAAAGTGACCTCACCCAACTTGGAGCGCGAAACTGGAGACCTCTAGCTAGCGACCAAGCTAGATGGAGAAGTTTGTTGGGTGAGGCCCTAGTTCACACAAGACTGTAGCGCCACCTTAAGTAAGTAAGTAAACATTTTTTCTAAGAAATCGTTTTCAATGAAAAGCTGAATTTTGATTTGATACACCGCAACAAAATCATTGCAATAAATTGCAATTTTTTTACTTTGATTTTATAGTTCTTTGGAACGTCATGTTTTCCAAATTGAAGAAAATATATAAATTGAATATAAAAAGGGCTATAACTTTTTAGGTTTATTAGGTTGAAGATTAAAACCTACTTAAAATCATGCATCATAATATGCTTTAGCTGTTTCAATGTGAATATTTTAGTTTGTTTTATTCACACCTCCATTCATCCCTTCTTGAAATGCAATTCTACAAAAAAACTAATTGGGGGATTTTTGGGTACTTTTTACGTGTTACTTAGGCTGGGTCCATTACAATCGTAAAATTTAGTAAGATTATTATTTGGACCCTTGCAATTTAAAACGAAAAATTAAAAAAAAAAACATTCCTAGCTACCTGACTTGATGTCCTTGAGTTCGAGTTCAAATGTTATTCTTTAAAAATTAGCCCTTGGGATGGTGTAAGTTTTGTTATTTTAAACATTACAGAACTAATTATAAGGAATATGATGTTATGAGTTAATACATACATGCAAATAATATAAAAACGTATTTTTGCTTGTGTCTTAATTAAAAATATTTGTTCTTAAACATTTAAAAATATCAATATTTTAAACAGACAAAAGGATTTTGAAACTCTTTACAGAAATAATAAATGAAAACTGCCATAAAATATGAAATGATAAACTTTTATATTAAGTTTAGTTAAATTTACAATACTTTCTTATAAATGGTATTAGTTATTTTGCTCTCGGGTGCAAGTATAATAAGATGTTTTGGTGAGCTTGCTCGAAAAACAAAATGCACACAATTTATTGGCGATGAGAAAAACAATCCTCCCTTCAATCAATTCCAGTTTGTTGTAGCGATTGTCCTTGCGATTTATTTATAGTCATGGCAAAGCAAACTTTAAGAGGAAATTGAGGTCTTTTGATTTTAATTGGAAAATCGTTAGGTATAAGTGGTATCCGTGGGATCTACATTATTTATCCTTGCGCAGAACCAAGATTTAACTTGCATTCGTTTTTTCTTTTTTCATTACAAAGCTTAGTACGATTCATGTTTCTCAAAAACTTTATTGGGATAACTTATGTTGGATTTCATTTATGACGGAATCGATAAATTTATAATTTACTTCTTTGCCATCAAATGATTTCAATAGAATATCGTTAATACCCTTTTATCTCTTTTTTTGGGCAATTGATAGAATGTTAATTTGTAGGTAAATTTTGGCAATATGGTCTACAATTCAATTCACAATAATTATACCCTAATTAGCACTGAAAATCCATTTAAATTTTTGTAATTTCCATTGCCAATATCAAATACAGATTTTGGTAATGCACCAGCCAATTCATATCCTCCCAATTTAACTGTCCTATTTAAACTGAAGGCCATAATATTCATTTTTTTAAACAAGCAATAACTTTGTCAGACCCCTGGGAACTAAAGGCAGTGTATGCCTTTAATTTCCTACAAAAAATATATATAGTTTTACCGCCCATAAGGTCGGAAGAATTTCTAAAGTTCTTTATTATTCTGCCAAGAGTTCCGAAACCGTTTTTGTAAGCTATTGTGCACTTCTTCGATACAATTAAATTTCAATTTATTTAAAAATTGATACAATCACTTTGCTTGGCAATATTACATTCCTAATTTGTTCGTTGAGATTGCAATTCTTTGACTACTTCTTAGTTAAGCAAGAAGAAGATTTAATAGAAATGTTTTTCCTCTACCGGAAATAGCATCCCATCTTTATCTGATTGTATGCTTTCTATAATTTTGTGATATATAGAGTTAAAAATACTTCGTTGTCATTAAAAAAATGTTTAAAGACATCAAAATCATAACTAGTTTTTCTTAATTATTTTCGACTAGTAACATAATTTACTCTCATTTGCTGACGGAAGTGAATCAAGCATTAATTTGTTACCGTCACACGCGCCGACCACCGCGCCGGCGCCGCCGGCCGCCCATGCCGGCGAAGATGTAAACAGGATGAACAAATTTGAAACAAAAACAAGTGAATTGAAAAAAAAAATAGGCACGAGTACGATAACTTTGGCGCCGAGATATAATAACGGTTTTTGGTAGAGGGTCTTAATACAAGCATTTTTTACTATGGGAGGGAGGGTCTATCTCCCCCCGTTTAGGCGGGAGGGGCAATTTAAAAAAGTCATTATTTAAAATGGAAAAAAATAATTAAAAAATAACGGTGATACTTACAATTAAGTTGTATACATTTTTTTAAAGCCAACACTCTGTTCTATTAGCCAGTTTTTAAATCAAGTCAAAACTATGCGTAGTTTTTGAAAAATTTAATTTTAAACTCAAAATTTGAGTAAAAAAAGTTAAAAAAAGGTTTAAAGTGTAACTTTTTCAATACTTTAAGATTATCTACCATTGTTTTTATTTCAGAACTTATTGCTCTTATTTGTTTTTGATCAAAAACTGAAAACTAGATGATTTTATGTCTTTTAGTTTTTGAGAAAATTGAAAATAAAAATTTAATTTTAAACTCAAAATTTGAGTAAAAAAAGTTAAAAAAAGGTTTAAAGTGTGACTTTTTCAATACTTCAAGATTATCTACCATTGTTTTTATTTCAGAACTTATTGCTCTTATTTGTTTTTGATCAAAAACTGAAAACTAGATGATTTTATGTCTTTTAGTTTTTGAGAAAATTGAAAATAAAAATTTAATTTTAAACTCAAAATTTGAGTAAAAAAAGTTAAAAAAGGTTTAAAGTGTAACTTTTTCAATACTTCAAGATTATCTACCATTGTTTTTATTTCAGAATTTATTGCTCTTATTTGTTTTTGATCAAAAACTGAAAACTAGATGCTTTTATGTCTTTTAGTTTTTGAGAAAATTGAAAATAACCACAACTACTATTTTAATTTTTTTTGCTTGAGTGGTCTTATTTTGATAGTAATAATGGTATTTGCGTATGCGTAATGCGTGTTTGGGTGTATGCAACAGTAAGGTGTGCGCGAGTTTGGGTGTACGCAACAGTGGCATCTGTAAGGGGGGGCATGCTGCCCCCCTGCAACCCCCCTGCTTGGGCACACTATAGGATTTGGGATGGGTGCAAGTTGGTGTGTGTGCAAGGTGGGGAGGGTGCAAGGTGTGGTGGGTGCAAGATGGGGTGCATGCAAAGTTTCTTTTGCATTTAAATAAGCTGGATTTAAGAAAAATTAATTTACCCTAGGTGTATCTTAATCCATATTCGATTATTACTATCAAAATAAGACTACGTTAGCAAGGAAAAAGTAATTTAATTAAAATATTTTTTTTGGTAACTTTCAATTTTCTCAAGAACTAGAAGATATAAAGTCATCTAGTTTTCAGTTTTCGATCAAAAATAAATAAGAGCAATGTATTCTAAAAAAAAAAATTGTAGATAATCTAAAAGTTTTGAAATATTACACTCTAAACCATATTTTTAACTTTTTTTTTGACCAAATTTTAAGTTTAAAACAGTTTTTTTCGAAAACTATGCATAGTTTTGACTTGATTTAAAAACAAGCTACTAGACACTAGTGTTGGCTTTAAAAAAAGGTATAATACTTAATTGTAAGTATTACCGTTATTTTTTAATTATTTTTTTTCCATTTAAAGTACATGTTTTTTTAAATTGCCCCTACCGCCTAAACGGGGGAAGATAGACCCCCCCTCCCATAGTAAAAAATGCTTGTATTAAGCCCCTCTACCAAAAACCGTTATTATATCTCGGCGCCAAAGTTATCGTACTCTCCCCAAAAAATAGTTTTTGAAGATAGTTGTTTTGTTTTACGACCTTAATTAAATATTTGTTAATATATTGCGAAATTTATTTTTCCCCGATTCAATATTGTTGTTTTTAAAGGTATAGCCGTAATTTACCTATACATTTTTTAATATTGAATATATACTCTTTTGTGGATGATCTGGGTGAGACTATCATTTTAAAATATAAGATGTATATTTTCTGTAGAGGTAGTCCGTTACCTACTTTTACTGTAACTGTTCAAGTATAAAATTTAATTATGACTGGCACCAAACAACTGAAGTATAAAATTTGCAATAAATAGCTGACGAATTAAGGGAGGGAAAAAGAAACGAATTCCAACTGCGAATTGGTTGAACCTCAATTATGCGCTTATATTATTTGTTAAATGTTCAGTTGAGTGAACATTGATTTCAAATGTTATTTTGCATATTCTTATCTGTTGGGCTAATCACCTTATAATGTAGATGCAGTTGTATCTTTCTAAATTTTAGTCCTTTGCTTCCATCACGAAAAAAATAAGCTCTTATGCAGCAATTTAAATATATTTTGCGAAAATAAATGAAATCCAAAAACATTTTTAAATCGTCTATTGTCGGACATTAAATGTTTTTAGTGTTCGAAATTCAACTTATGTAAATCTTATTTTTTTATGGAAATCTCAGTTAGGTACACAATTTGATGTTCATTTTGGGAAAAAATGGGTTAAAATGTAATAAGAAATATTGATTATGAAGCCGGAGTTCCTCTTGTTTACTTATCAAGTAAAAAAAGTGAGTTAAATTGAACGAAGATGAATTAAAGTTGATAACATATGATTTTTAAGTTTGTGTAAATTCAATTCAACACGATGAAGCCGTGTAATGTTACTTGTGCAACTTTAAACCTTTTTGGAAAATGTTTAAATCAAAGTTTATTTAATAGATATTTTTGTCCATACTAAAAATAACAAATATACTAATGAATAATGAAAACTCGAATTTCGCAGAGGGTACATAATTGCTTCACATTTCCGTTGTATGGACTTCCGTTTTAGGGCAGGAGTTCGCACCTGTATTTGAATATAAGTGATATTTCTTAATAGTTGAGTGTGTCTTGGAAATAATTATTGTTTAATAGGTTATGATTATGATTGAGTTGGGTGTTAATAATTCTGTTCTCTGGCTGCTGAGCTTCTGTTAAAAACGTTCCTCGAACAAAGTCTTCATGCTTTTGAATTAAATTTAAGAGAAGATTTTTCAGTTGACGTAAGTTGTTTGAATCGAAATGAATAATTTCTCAGGGATCGGCAATATTCTGCCACTTTATGGTCCACCAATCCATATTGCGTAATTCATACTTGAAATTTTTTTTCGTCAAAGGAACATCTGAATGTGAGACAACTTTACAGATATAGTCTGCCTGATGCTTAAGAGTGCTGGTAAGCAATTTTGAAAGTCCCTTTTCTAAGTATATTGCGAAATTAGGAGTTCTATTTTGTAGATAAAATGGTGTTTTAATGACATTTCTTTGGAGTTTCTACTACTTCAAATTCATCTATCTATCTATTCAAACTTGTGCCACATAGCAAAGTGATGGTTTTCACAACGCATTCGAATATTTTGTTTTTAGCTGATAGCAACACTTGACGGTTTGAGAAAATATTCCTCCATTTGATATTCAGTTGGTGTTTCAAATCCACCGCTGGGTGCGAGTGAAATCTTTTGAATACCATGATTTTGGATTTTTCGGCATTTATTGTAAGTTCCCATGTATTTTTTTTATTTTTATTTTATAAATCTTATCGATTAAATTTCGCCCCGTACGTGGCTTTGAAAACTATCCATTTTAAAGGAATATCTATATACTTGTGTCCACAATTTAGGGATGCGGCCAACCTTGCAAGCGTGAGATTTTAAGACCATCAGTTCCCATGTATTGCAGTATGTTGGCAGGCGGTTTATCATGAGCTGTACATGTCCTGGTGTCTCTGAAAGAATCACAAGATCGCCTGCATACAGGAGAATATTTATTGTACAGTTAGCTATCTTTGTTCCACCGGGCATATACTTGCCAATATCATTTATAAACAATGCAATGAGAAAAACAAGTCTACCAGAAGAAATTCCCTCCACTTGTTTTCTAAATTCATACGCAATCCATTTGTTTCTTTTCCTTAAAAGTGATAAGAAAGGTTAACGAAGCACTACACTGCCACTTCGAATCCAGTTTAGCCAATCCTAAAATCGACAATACGAGATGCTGGTAAATTCTGGGGCCATTCATTGAGGAAAAAAGGTATGGACTGAATTAAATCCGTCATACTAATGCTGGGTCCTGGGTAGCTATTTTAGATTAAGTTCTAAATAATTGAAATAATTTGAAGTGTCAAGTTGTAAGAATGCGGCTATTATACTACAAACTACAAGGGCTACAGATATACATATCGTTTATAGTGATGTGATGAGGATAAAATCCCATTAATTACAAGGAACTGGTAGAAGCTTTTAGAAATCTTTATTATTTGATCATAGTTTGTCCTTCAATATCGCAAAACACCAACCCTATTATCGTATCCTATGAAAATAATTACATCGTTATTCCTTTCCGGCGTTTTTTTTGTTTTCCTGCTATCAACGAACGGCACATGCCACATTATGAGTATGTACAGTAGGTTTGTTCTAAGTGTTCTAATGCCATTATTATATTAAACCCTGTTTTCGTTTACATTGTTCTGTTACATATAAAGGGGTTCAATTCGAAACACAGCATACATATACGAGTATAGGTATACAGATATATAATTCGTGCTTTCTTTTGTTGTCTGCCTCTAAGTTTATTCTCAATGTACTATTGTATACACTGACAAAAAAGCTACAAAACTATTTTTTTAACATTTTTTTAAAACACGGGTTTATTTTTTTGGAATAAGAGAATATAAGAGTATCAATTTCCAGTTAACATTTAATTAAACACATTTATTTAAATAAACAAGTGTAATACTTGAGTTTTTATCATAAAATGTTAACTTGTTAAAAAATAGTAATAAAGAATATTCATACATACATAATAATATATACACTGCGCTGGAGCTATTGATAAATATCGAAACTACTGAAATACTGAACACATATTAAACGTTTGAAATAAAAAAAAACGTATAAAACATGTTGACCCTCTACAAATCCTCTAAATTATGGATTTTAAATTGATGTTAGGTGGGGTCGTATGTCGAACCCTTTCCGCAAGCCACATTTTCAATGAAAAATAACACTAATAAATAAATTTGTTTCGTAATGAATAAAGTCTATTGCCAAGTTTTAGTCGAAGTTAAGTTAATAATTTCGAATAATGACTTTTGGCATAAATGATTTAAACGACCAGTGGTAAACTTTTGATTTATCGTTAACGGTAAAAGTATTTTGCTGCGTACGATAATTCGGCGGAAAGGGCTCGATATGCAAAGTTTCTGGATTGAAAGAAATTTTCCAATGTTTATTGTTGTTTATTGCTGTTTTCTTAATAAATATATACGCCACGTATAAGGTTAAAAATTTAGCAATGCAATAATTTTAATGCATTATACATTTTCAATGTAGATACTATAATGACTACATATGTAATGTTTAAAATTCTTTAAACGCAAAACAAAATGAGCTAGGTCCTAGAAATGTACTTATTTAAACAAAGTAACAAATTCAAATTTTAAAGAAAACTAGTTTTGGTAATTTTGAATTTTCTCATTTAACAATAGTTAGAACACTTTTGAGAACGTAAAAAAATATAAAAATACAATTTTTTTTTCAAATTTTGGCCATATCTTTTAAAATTTTGATCATAGAGGTCAAAAAATTTGGAACAATGTTTAGAACAACTTGAACAATCTGGAACAATTTTCAAAAAATCGATCTTCAAAAAAGGGGAGGCTAGGTCAAAAACAGTTTTCCGGGTCTAAAACCCCCATTTTTGGGTATTTTTCAAAAAAAAAAACTTGGGAACATTGCGGAACAAACCGGGAACAATTTGGAACATCTTTCCAAAATAAGAAAATCGAGAAAGAGCGCTAACTTCACGCACTCTCACACATATGTGTTCGCAGGTATTTCAAATTCAGTGTGAAAATTAAAAAATGACGAATTTCTTCTTTTCTAAAGGGCCATTGATACTATGGTATCAAGTTGGGGTAGCTGTCAACTGTTATTTGAAGTGTTTTATTATTTTTCAGTGTTTAATAACAGATCGCTTGATAAAAGAACAAAGTATCAAAGTTATTATAACTTACAAAAGCAAGCGTTACTACAAATTTGAATTTGCATATCCATTCTTGTAAAGTTCAAATACTGCTACAATTGAAGCCGGCTGACCATTTAGTTCGTCGCTGTAGATACGGTTTTTGGGTGTTGGGACAACATACAATAAACACTGCTTTTCGAATAATATTTCCTTCAGCCATGAAGCAGTCTTATCACTCGGAATCTATGGTCGGAAGGTGTCATTGGCCCGTATTTCTTAGAAGATTCAAATGGGCCGGCGGCGGTAACAGTCAATAAGCGATATGGAATGATAAATTATTTTGTTCTGTGCGTTGATTTAAAATTATGGCTTGGAAAATAAGTGGATATTCCAATAAGACGAAACAATAAGCCTCACAATAGGTACTCCCAATTTTTGCCACCATTAAAATGTTCATGCAATATGACACCATAAGATTTTATTCTATAGACTAGATACCGCATAAAATATTCAAAAAAGTGGTTAAAATGACCTCAAAAGAATCCCAATATAATAAATAAAAATGTTCATGAAAAATATATTGTTGTGTGTGTTTTATATAGCTTTACTTTCGAAAAAATAAACAACCTTATACCACAGATAAAGAAACTATACAGATGTCTCATCCCCATAAAAGAAAATGTCCCATATTTTTTTCACTACTCCTTGGCTATCAACCGACAAAAAGCTTTTTGTCGGTTGATCGTCAAGCACAAAAAGCTGTTTTTGATTTCACATATTGGCTTGCCAGTATGCCTGTTCAAAGCTATGTGTCTAACTATAAAAAATTCTAAAGTTTTTTTTCTCTCAAGTCAATGCCCATAGAGACAACGAAGAACAGAAACTGTTTTGGTTTCGATGATGTTTTGGTCCCGATGTTACCATATTTCAGTTGCTATTTTTCAAGCGATGTAGGTATTTTATGCTATTTATGCTATTTATTATTGAATATGAAAATAAAAACCATAGTTATTAATTTTTCCATGTTATATCTTACTATATCAAATAAAACAATATACATATGTATGTTGAAAATACATTTAAGAAAGGAAGAGAAGATGAGTTAGGTGCAAGACATTTTAAAAATAATTTGTATGGATTCCTATGGTAACACTGATGCAAATGTACGTGCGCCGCTGGTGCGCGTATGAGGCTTAGTTTTGGTTGCCTTCCTTATTTTGATTTTTTTGTTGATACATATATTGAACGCATGTGTGTAAGTCATGTATCCATAGATATAGATAAATGACAAAAGGGTAAGTTTCAATTTCGGCCTTTTTGTTGTTTGTTGATTTTTTCTTTGTTGTCCTATGCAAAACGTAAGTTGCGTATTTTGTGAATTTAAACAGGTGTAGGTAGGTACTCATGTAAATAATTTCGATACAAAAAAGAGGCTCGGATGTGACCCACACTGATAACTTACTATTGATGCCCACTTAAATTTTTCAAAAATTTATTTTTTTTATTTAGAAAAATTGTATTAGTAAGTAAGTATGCAAAAATATACATTTAAGCTGTTTTCTGTGGAAATAATGTAGGTATCGAAAAGTTAAATTAATATATTTTGAAAGAAGTTTGGTTTCTCTAAAATAAACACTGTCTTAAATTGTTACAAAACATTAACAACAATATTTCTATGGGATGAAACAACTTTAAAGTCAATATCTTTTTTTATTCAATTTAATTTATATCTAAATTCAATTAGGTTAATCATTTTTTTTATTTTGTTAAGGTTTTTTTTTGCTTAAGGTTTTTAGTTTTCTGTAAAATAAAAAATTGTTGTTAATAACAACAATTTGTACAATTTCTTTCTTTCTTTTTTCTTTCTCCTTTACCCGATATTTCAGTTTAAGAATCAATTTCACGTTTTTTTAGTACTTTTTTTTAGGTTTAAATTAAAGGAAAAAATTATCGGTTGATTAACTTTTTATTTCAAACTATATTTTCAACATTTTTTGTATTAAATTAAATAAGTTTGAAGTCAATATCTTTCTCTGTTTTCAAGATGCTTTAGTAGAAACTATTTTTACCAGTTTTTAGTAGTTTTCTGTAGGTTTTTTTTCTAAAAAAATAGTAAATTGGGATGTTAAAATAGGTCTGTTAAGTTTTGTTTAGAAGTTTGTATATGTTTAATATATCACTGCTCTTAGCCTATTTAAGCAAAGGTGGTTTTATAAAAAGTTTAAGAGACAATTTTTGGCCTTGACAAATAAAAATAAAATATCGTAAGTATTTATAATTATTAACTTCCCATAGGAAGTTATTGTAATGGGTCCGATTTGTCAAATTGAAAATTTTGACATTTCTCGACGTTGCAAGGTCCCTAGAGTCGAAATAAAAGATTTTTAGAAAGATGTCTGTGCGTGTGTGTGTACGTACGTCCGTACGTCCGTACGTCTGTACGTCCGTACGTTCGCGACGTTTTTTTCGTCGTCCATAGCTCAAGAACCAGAAGAGATATCGACTTCAAATAAATTTTGTTATACAGATAATAAGGCAGAAAGATGCAGAAAGGGCTCTCAAGAAAATTGCGTGGGTAGTTTTTTTACCATAGCAGTTTAAAAAAAAGGTGAACATTTTGGTTAACCCTAAATATCTCATGAAACAATGACGCTAGAGACTTGAATTAAATTTTATATTATATATTGTAACGTGATACAAAACAATTATATTTTTGGAAAAACATTCAATTAACGGTTTTTTTTATAAATCAAAAAAACTGAAAAAAAAAATTTGTCACTTCGAAAATTTTACGACTAAAATATGATTTCATCTCCAAAACAATTTTGTGCAACGAAGAATAATGTTTTTGACATCTGATAAAATTTTGAGAAAAATCGAATTGACAGTTTTTTTACAAAAAATAATAACCTAAAAAAAAATAAAAAAAAAGTTGGTAAAAATTGAGTTTTGACTCAAATATCTTTTCAAGACTTTGAGATATTGGCTTTAAACTACTTTTATCTTTCAAAAAATATTGTTTTCAACATTCAATAAAATTTTGAAAAAATTTGAATTGACAGTTTTCTTACAAAAAATTAAAAACCGAAAAAAAATTTAACAAAAGTTGGTAAAAATTGATTTTCGACTTAAATATCTTTTCAAAAATTTGAGATTATGGCTTCTAACTAATTTTATCTTATAAGAAATATTGTTTTCAACATTAGGAAAAATTTTGAGAAAAATCGAATTGACAGTTTTTTTACAAAAAATAAAAAACCTAAACAAAAAAATTAATAAAAGTTGGTAAAAATTGATTTTCGGCTCAAATAGCTTTTCAAAAATTAAAAATATTGGCTTCAAACTTATTTCATTTCACAGAAAATATTGTTTTTTATATTCAGTAATTTTTTTATAAAAATCCAACAGTCCGTTTTTTTTATAAAAAAAAATAAAATCTACAAAAAATAGAGCGCAAATTTGGCAAGAATTGATACATTTAGACAAACTTTTAAGCAAGACAAATCGATAGACGGGATGGGAAGTTATCAGTGTGGGTCGCATCCCAGCCTCTTTTTTATTTTATTATTGATCTTTTATAAAATTGCCTTTGCTTAAATAGTTTCCAGGGGTCACGAACGGGGACGTGGCAGAATATCGACCCCCACCCACCTACCACCCGCTGAATTGTACATTTATATATATATGTGTAAATATATCGGGTGATTTTTTTGAGGTTAGGATTTTCATGCATTAGTATTTGACAGATCACGCGGGATTTCAGATATGGTGTCAAAGAGAAAGATGCTCAGTATGCTTTGACATTTCAAGAACTGAAGCCGAACGATCTGCCACAACGTCGAATTTTCAGTAAATGGGCCCTAGAAAAGTTGGCAGAAAATCCGCTTTTTTATCGACAAATTTTGTTCAGCGATGAGGCTCATTTCTGGTTGAATGGCTACGTAAATAAGCAAAATTACCGCATTTGGAGTGAAGAGCAACCAGAAGCCGTTCAAGAACTGCCCATGCATCCCGAAAAATGCACTGTTTGGTGTGGTTTGTACGCTGGTGGAATCATTGGACCGTATTTTTTCAAAGATGCTGTTGGACGCAACGTTACGGTGAATGGCGATCGCTATCGTTCAATGCTAACAAACTTTTTGTTGCCAAAAATGGAAGAACTGAACTTGGTTGACATGTGGTTTCAACAAGATGGCGCTACATGCCACACAGCTCGCGATTCTATGGCCATTTTGAGGGAAAACTTCGGAGAACAATTCATCTCAAAGAATAGACCGGTAAGTTGGCCACCAAGATCATGCGATTTGACGCCTTTAGACTATTTTTTGTGGGGCTACGTCAAGTCTAAAGTCTACACAAATAAGCCAGCAACTATTCCAGCTTTGGAAGACAACATTTCCGAAGAAATTCGGGCTATTCCGGCCGAAATGCTCGAAAAAGTTACCCGAAATTGGACTTTCCGAATGGACCACCTAAGACGCAGCCGCGGTCAACATTTAAATGAAATTATCTTCAAAAAGTAAATGTCATGGACCAATCTAACGTTTCAAATAAAGAATCGATGAGATTTTGCAAATTTTATGCGTTTTTTTTTTTAAAAAAGTTCTCAAGCTCTTAAAAAATCACCCATTATATATTGTAAATTGACGTTTTACCAATGAACCAAAACTCAAAAACGTTTGCAAAACTCATTTTGTCGCAAAGTAGAACAGAGTACACTGAAGAAGAAAAATGGATTTCGCAGTGTATATTTTTCCGTTCAGCCGCCGCCGCGCCGGTTATAATTTTTTGAGAAATCAATTACAATTTCACTTGCCTCATCCATCTTCTTTGCATAGATGGATAAGTATTAAAGGCCTTTCTCCAGGCTTAAACAAATGCGTTTTAGAGGAGATAGAAAAAATTACCTCAAAATTGGCAACGAAAGAGAAAGAAGTGGTTCTAATTTTTGATGAAATGAGCCTTCAGACAAGTTTAACCTACAATGAATACAAAGATGTAATTGAAGGTTTTGTAGATTATGGCAAAAACCAAAGATCTGATATATGTGCTAAGTCAGCCTGCGTTTTTATGATACGTAGTTTATGCGGCAACTTTAAACAAGTTTTGTATCATGTCATTTGCCCATTCATCGGAATCATCGAACCAGCTAGGATATTGTCTGTTTGTTGCGTTTATACATTCTCTTACAATGTTTTCTTTTAATCTCGATATGAAAGGTGTTTTTTTTGAAGAAAGTTGTAAATATTTTTACGTGAAGACTACAGACTTGGAAAAATTTTCAGAAGGCCATATAAGAACCGTATTTTCTTTTGAGGTTTCGTATTCTCTCAATTTAATTAATATTTCCGTTAAATCAAATTGAAGCTTATCTTTTGACATTTGTTGAATACAGTGTTGTGTATATACATACATACATTATTCATTTAACGTTAATACACTGACCTACAATTGAACAAACTTGTGAATGGTCAGTTATCACACAATCAATTTTGTTTTGAATAATCATGTTACCATTGTAAATCGTTGTGCACAAAATGATTCATTAATATCTAGAACAATGACTGCACCTGAATGTGTCGCGGTGGCTAAGGCATCGAATTGCATTTGGGTGGATAGAATTGAATGTTCATTCTATTCAAATGGAATTCGAATCTTTGTCGTCATCCGGGCCATCATTATGTGGATTAATAATGATATTGCATATTGATTACAAATATTAAAATTGTAATGGTTAGAAGTAAGAGTGGGGGTGAACCCAAATATTTGTAAGATAGATTTAAGTATAAATAGCCCTAACGTTTGAAAATAAAAATCAGTCTTAAAACATAATTTGGACTCTATTTATTTCGGGTGACGACCTTAGAAGAAAACGATCGTGCATTTTGATGCTCGGATTGAATCGGTTGGAGAACTAAGAAAAAACTCAAAAATAGGGAAAAAATAATAGCATTACAACAGTTTTCACAGATACTATTCATTTTTTTCATCGATTAAAAAAGGCAATAGCCTGCATAGTATCTGGTAGCAAGATCGTCGATTTCCGGCACCTTTATCAATATCGTGTCTTCAGGCGGTAAAACATTTAATTTATTATCAATATTCATGTCGTTTTCTATATTCTCAAATGATTCACTCTCCGGTAGCTCATACGAAATCGATATTTGTTCCTCAGCATTGGTTTGTAAAATAGCATTCCAATCAACTTTAAGATATTCTGTATCGTCTTCTTCACAGTTTGAACATTTAGATTTGAATACAAATTTCATAGCTATAACTTTTGCTAGAAGGGAGCCAAATTCAGCAGCATTCGGATTACTTTTATTAACATTTCTTGCTCTTATCTTTCCAAATAAATTTTCTAAGGGATCTTGGTTAAATTTGTTAATATTTAAATAATATAAATCATTATGGTCTATATATAATGCTTTTTGTATTTGCAAAATGCTCTCAATACTTAAGGCAAAACCTTTGAAACAAAACGCTTTGTTTCTTGAATTAATAGGCTGAATGTTGAGAATATATGTTTTCATTTCTCTTATGAATATTAGATTTTGATCATTTTTTTTAATCGCTGGTTTTCCATTTAAAAGGTCGAAAAGCCGGTTTATTTTGTTTATAAAATTAGCTGTTGGTTTTGCAAAATGCGCTATGTTTATGGGAAATTTATTTAGACCTAATAAAGCTTCAATTCCACAAGCTACAGATCTACTTAGAACTTGTGCCGCCAACTTTAAATTCATTTTTTGAAATTCTGTTGGGTCAATATGTGCCGATGTTAGTTTTGGACAAATTTTTGTTGCATTTAATCTTTCAGAATTGTACATATATTCAATGATTTTCCAACTTACAATTCCATCATCCGTGGCCAAATTATATTTCAATAAATTATTCCTAATGCTTTTTAAAAGATGAGGAATATCATACATACCATACATTTTTTGTTGTTTGTAAACAAAGTTACAACTTTTGTCATCTAGACATAATTTACTAAACAAACTTCTATTTGTGGCCCTTGATCGCAGCAAATAGCTCGTACATTTAATTTTAATTCCTCGCATATATTCAAACAGTTATGCACTTCTACCTCAAGTTGTTGCGAAGGGATATTACTTGGGCAAATGACATGACATGAGCAGTGATATATTAAACATATACAAACTTCTAAACAAAACTTAACAGACCTATTTTAACATCCCAATTTACTATTTTTTTAGAAAAAAAACCTACAGAAAACTACTAAAAACTGGTAAAAATAGTTTCTACTAAAGCATCTTGAAAACAGAGAAAGATATTGACTTCAAACTTATTTAATTTAATACAAAAAATGTTGAAAATATAGTTTGAAATAAAAAGTTAATCAACCGATAATTTTTTCCTTTAATTTAAACCTAAAAAAAAGTACTAAAAAAACGTGAAATTGATTCTTAAACTGAAATATCGGGTAAAGGAGAAAGAAAAAAGAAAGAAAGAAATTGTACAAATTGTTGTTATTAACAACAATTTTTTATTTTACAGAAAACTAAAAACCTTAAGCAAAAAAAAAAAAACAAAATAAAAAAAATGATTAACCTAATTGAATTTAGATATAAATTAAATTGAATAAAAAAAGATATTGACTTTAAAGTTGTTTCATCCCATAGAAATATTGTTGTTAATGTTTTGTAACAATTTAAGACAGTGTTTATTTTAGAGAAACCAAACTTCTTTCAAAATATATTAATTTAACTTTTCGATACCTACATTATTTCCACAGAAAACAGCTTAAATGTATATTTTTGCATACTTACTTACTAATACAATTTTTCTAAATAAAAAAAATAAATTTTTGAAAAATTTAAGTGGGCATCAATAGTAAGTTATCAGTGTGGGTCACATCCGAGCCTCTTTTTTGTATCGAAATTATTTACATGAGTACCTACCTACACCTGTTTAAATTCACAAAATACGCAACTTACGTTTTGCATAGGACAACAAAGAAAAAATCAACAAACAACAAAAAGGCCGAAATTGAAACTTACCCTTTTGTCATTTATCTATATCTATGGATACATGACTTACACACATGCGTTCAATATATGTATCAACAAAAAAATCAAAATAAGGAAGGCAACCAAAACTAAGCCTCATACGCGCACCAGCGGCGCACGTACATTTGCATCAGTGTTACCATAGGAATCCATACAAATTATTTTTAAAATGTCTTGCACCTAACTCATCTTCTCTTCCTTTCTTAAATGTATTTTCAACATACATATGTATATTGTTTTATTTGATATAGTAAGATATAACATGGAAAAATTAATAACTATGGTTTTTATTTTCATATTCAATAATAAATAGCATAAATAGCATAAAATACCTACATCGCTTGAAAAATAGCAACTGAAATATGGTAACATCGGGACCAAAACATCATCGAAACCAAAACAGTTTCTGTTCTTCGTTGTCTCTATGGGCATTGACTTGAGAGAAAAAAAACTTTAGAATTTTTTATAGTTAGACACATAGCTTTGAACAGGCATACTGGAAAGCCAATATGTGAAATCAAAAACAGCTTTTTGTGCTTGACGATCAACCGACAAAAAGCTTTTTGTCGGTTGATAGCCAAGGAGTAGTGAAAAAAATATGGGACATTTTCTTCTATGGGGATGAGACATCTGTATAGTTTCTTATCTGTGCTTATACCTACGTAATACTAAAGTTTGTGCAAAATCTAAAAAGGTTAAAAATCTTTTAACTATTGTTTATATCTTCTAATGTGAAAAGGCGTGTTCGAAACTTTAAAATTTTTTTCTGTGTACCTATATATTTTGTTTTAAATATTTTTTGTTCTTATTACCCTTCGATATGGTGTCGATCATATATTTGAAGGGTTTGATTAAGTAGAAGTTTATAAGTTGTTACAAAAAACAATTAAGCCAACCAACCCTTATGCCCAGCTGGAATGAGCCGCAATGTTTTATTCAGAGGCAGGTATAGCTTCCAATTAATTGGATAAAATTGTTTATACCTATTCGTTAAAATAAAGTATCGTGCGGTGTTTGCTGTGAAGTTGCAACACTCAAATCAATGGTGATCTGTCTTCATGCAGTGGGAATTGACGAAAGAAGATGCCTCAGTTTGGGAAAAACAACGATGAGTTAAGGGTATGTTTCAATTAGACCACCTTGAAATTGCTTAATAAGATTTTCTCCCATGAAAAACAACAATTACACGAGCATGATATGTTTAAAGGATCATTATATACTTTTTGAAACATTTAACAAAAGGCGGTGTATACTTTCCTTTTTATGCATGCATTGTGTATGTAGATGTTGATGCCGTTTCAGAGGATATAGAGGCATACTATTCTTATGCATTCATGCGAAATGATATTTTTTC
The DNA here is from genome assembly GCA_920104205.1 of Eupeodes latifasciatus. NCBI lineage: Eukaryota > Metazoa > Arthropoda > Insecta > Diptera > Syrphidae > Eupeodes > Eupeodes latifasciatus. Next base: position 285,396,127 of record OV049924.1, read on the forward strand.
GATTAAGGTATTCTTTTTAATTTTATATACATACACATAGGTAAACATAAATACCAAGAATATTTTGTCCGTTTTTTGTGCGCTGCCAGATTGTTTAATCTTTTGAAAATTTAGGAGAGTTAATCTGTATTTGTATTCTCTATGCGTATAGATACAAATTTCTTTGATGTTGGAATTTGAAATAGAACCTCAAGCTTCTTTTTAATTAAAACGTGCAGGTTTATATGAGTAAGTACCAATGTGGTTAAGGGTGCGTTTACAGTGCTCTCATTTTTTCTATTTAAAAATATGTCTACAGGGTGTCCCCGTGGCATGATGGTTACTACGTTGGACTGTCATGAGAGAGGTATTGGGTTCAATCGCTGCCTGTGTCATCACGGGTACTGCCTCTTGCGAGGGATTGACAAATTCTCCAAGAGTAATTCTTGTCATGAAAAGTGCTTTCTCAAATTTGCCGTTCGGATTCGGCTTTCAACTGTAGGTCCCCTCCATCCCGCACATAGGAATGGCTGAGAGTTGTAAGTCACTAGGGCGTAGTTCTCAACGGACTGTAGCGCCACCCAATTTATTCAAAGTTGTCACTTTAGCTGATAATCAACTTCCACATTGATTATATTATTAACAAAGCAAAGCGATCCCTTGACTTTATAAAACGTTTGTGTATAGAATTTGATAATCCTTATGCAACTAGCTCTCTTCACATAACTTTCTCAAGACCTACTCAATTGGTGCTGTGAAATAAAGCCAATAAAGAACATTTTTAGCATTTGGTCTTATTACACTTAATCAAGGTGAAATAAAGCCAAATTAGTTTTATTTCACTTTGAACAGCAAAAGACAGAAAGACTTAACTCATTGTATTGTGGAAAGATTTATTGGAAACGCTACAAAAATGACTTATAGAGACATGGATCAGTGGGTTCATGCCATAACAGGAATCTTTCCCACAGAAAATAAAGTACGTATTCAACAATTGAAAGTTAAAATAACTGAATTTTACACTTCACTTTATAGGACTTTCCCACTGAGTCGTAAACAACTTCATACCATGCACAGTTATTGGACATTTGGATTGAGGAGTTTGTCATAAGTTGAAGTTAAGTTGACTTAAGATAGTTCGCCCGAATAAGAACTTAATTTGATTATTTCTTGTCATAGTTATATATATTTACTTTTATGAGAAAACATGTTATTTTTTTTTAAGAATATAGAATTTATCTATTAATCAATTATTATCATTACTCCTATTTTGTTACCTGTCATTGAAAAAAAAAACAATAAATTGTTTGAAAAAAAATATGTATTTCGTCTTTTATTTACATAAATGAATTTAGCAGAAATTGTGTATTTATTTTTCATATTTTTCAATCAGTTCTTTTTATTGTTACTAAAAGATCTTCTCATAATTATCAATAATGTCTTCTTATTGTTTCTAAGAGATTGGCTTATACTTTTTAATACATTTTCTTATTGTTTTAAAAAGCAGTCCTATTAGAACGCAATAAGATACCTTCTTAAAAATATGTGGATATCCTATAAATTGGGCATCTAGATTTTAATTAGATTTTCTCTATGGTTTTAATAAGACGTTCTTCTTGGATGAAAACCATAGAGAAATCTTATTACTTTTCTTCTATTTTATGTGGTACTTTTTTCTCTTTGTATGGTTTATAAATGCAAAAAACACTGTCCAAGCACGGGAGTTATATACCTCACTGTTTATACTCACCGTAAAAATAAGTTGGTCTAATTTCTAAAATTAATTTGGCGTTATTTTACTTTGTCAAAGTGCAATGTGAACATCTGCTGAAAATTGGCCTTATTTCACTTTTATAAATTGCAATACAATTTTAGAAAGTTGATCTTATTTCAGTTGGCGTTATTTCACGGCACCATTTGAAAGTGCTTGTCAAGTATGGTCACATTGTTATGAAAAGAAGATTTATTTACTTGGCTTACTCCCTTTCCAGAATCGTCTTAGTCTAAGTGGTTTACAATCCTTAGCCCAACGTTCCCAAATAGCTGACATTATCTTCGCACCAATTGTTTGTATGAAATATACATATGTACATACATTTTTCAACCCCAATAAGTCAAATCAACATAAGCAAACACACCCATTATCTACGATCCTTTTTTCTATATTCCTTCCCATTGAACCAATTACGGTCACTTTGAATGAGGCAATGCATTCCTTTGATTTTAATGTATGTTAGCCCTTCTAACAGTCTTTCGCCATTTTCTGCAACACAAATTTCTTCATCTCTTTATCTCTCTTAGATTTAAGCCTATAATAAATGCTTTATTTGTTTGTTTTTTTTTTTTTTTTTTTTTTTTGTAACAACTAAAAGGGTTGGTCGTTGGGCCCATCTTGCTTTCCTAATGTTTAAAAATCAATAAGTTCAAGCTTGTACGAAGCTAAATAAGTAAATAATTGATTTAATCGATTTGTTTACCATTTTGCTGTTAAATTATAATATCAAAAGCTTACACAAAATTAACGGATAAAATACACCGAAATCATCCATTCGAAAGATGAAGAGGACATTTTGAAACAAATGCTATGAAAAGAAATTAAGTACGAAAGTATTAGTTCGATAGCAATAAATGGATAAATTGATAAGTATATCGTGGTTGTTATTTATAAAAATGAAGATAAGACAGTTGTGGTACACAATGAAGTATACCCACTTTTTTGTTTTATTGAATGAAAAGTAATGTATCTTGAAAAATTTTCAAGATAGGTAATGGGAAAGCTAAGATATTTAATCTTTCCAGCCAAATAACTGTTTATATAGGGTGACGTGAAATAGTGCCAAATGAAATAACACCAAATTTCAAATTTGGCCTTATTTCGTTGTTCAAAACGAAATAAAACCAATTTGGCTTTATTTCGATTTATAAAAAGAAATAAGGCCAAAAAAATAATGGAAACAACGCCGAATATTTTAAAATTCAAAAATGGTTGATTTATTGTCTAGAATAGCTACTTTTGCTAAAAAGTTTTTTTGAATTGATAGCACGGCGCGCGTACTAACAGCTAGGTATGTAAGGGGGGGCATGCTGCCCCCCTGCAACCCCCCTGCTTGGGATCACTATAGGATTTGGGGTGGGTGCGAGTTTGGGTATATGCAAAAAACTTTTGCATTTGAGCACTAAAATCAAAGAAATTCCCAACAAAAAAAAAAGCAAGTATGGCTCACAGTTATGAAAGAATCTCAACGCATTCGTGTTCTTTGCACATACCCAAACTCGCACCCACCCCAAATCCTATAGTGATCCCAAGCAGGGGGGTTGCATACCTAGCTGTTAGTACGCCGCGCCGTGCTATCAATTCAAAAAAACTTGTTTTAGCATAGAGAGAAAACAAAAGATAATTTTAATGTTGTTTTTTAATGTTTATGTTTTTTCCTAATTCTGCAAAATTTTAAATCGAAACAATGCCAAATTGCTATTATTTCGTTTTCTAAAGCGAAATAAACCCAAATTGAAAATTTGGCCTTATTTCGTTTTCAAAAACGAAATAATGCCAAATTTGTTGGATTTGGCTTTATTTCATTTGGCGTTATTTCACGTCACCTTTATATAGGCGTAATAAAAAAGGAGAGAAAATAATGTTGATATTCAATGAAAGGTTTTTTTTTTGATTAATAATATAAGCTTAACTTTTTTTCTCCAGGTTGAGATATTTTGACTTTAGTTCTTGAACAATTTCTTTTTTTATGCTACATTTTATAGGCAAATATCTTTGAAAAACCAGTGATGTCAACGTATGTATAGTAATTTTCATCGCATTTCTACATATGCATGTATCTTCTTTCAAAATGCACATACGTACATATATAGTCCAATAGACCAGGAAGACATATGTATATTGTATGCTAATATGAATTAGCGACGTCCTCAGATTGATATCATCATTCTCTATAACAAATAGTTAAAACTAAGAAATAGAGGAGCATTGATTGGTCATTATAAATTAAAGTGTTTACAATACATCAATCTATGTAGATATAGGACATACAAATCAAAACGATCCGATATTCCGACAAAAATTATAGTTGTTTTTACATTAAAATGCCTAAAAATCCTTCACCTAACTGGATTATCAAAAATGTTTGTTTGGCTAAAGGTAAACAAATTATAACTTTTTGTAGCAAGATCTGGTCGTGTTGCTTTTGGTATCATTTGGTTCACATTGGAAAAGTCTTCAACAAAATGTGTCTAATGCTAACAATTTTCCATAATCAGTACTTCATTTTATAATTAACGACTAGCAAACCCGGCGAACTCCGTTTCGCCACCAGATGACTTCGTTTCTTGGAACATTTCGTTTGGGGATTAAAAGATTTTTTTTTTATATTTGAAAAGGAACAATTTTATTTCATTTCACAACAGTAATGAATTTATTTTGATTACAAAAATGAGTGTAATTTAGTTGAACTTCTCTAAGTAAAAAATGAAAGTGAAGCCAAAATACATACTGAATCGAAGCGTCATACTTGTCCGCAAATTATCCTTTTCATTGAAGTGCTCTTTGGTAAACCACATTTTTTGTTTTTTGGTCTGACGTTAACACAAACAAAGCGGATGGTTTCCCAACTCGTGCACACGCAACGTATAGCTGCCCATGTGAAAAACAATGATTTTCTAAATTTATCCCGCAAACACTAAGCGATTGGCCTTGCGACTTGTTAATTGTCATTGCGAACGCAAGGCGAACCGTTAATTACAATCGTTTTAAGTCAAACGGAAGATCAGTCGGAATCATTGGTATTCGAGGAATACATACATTTTCACCTGCGTACTTTCCGTTAATAATGGTTGCCTCAATCAAATTCGGCATAAGTCTTTTCAACGCAAGTCGAGTACCGTTGCAAAGTCGCAGTGGATTCAAATTACGGAATATCATAATAACTGAGTTGCAAGTTATGTTATGGAAATCCTGGTAACTCCAGAGAGTTCAAAAACTCCGTTGGATAATTTACTACATCATCGGGATTTGTTATGGAATCAACGGATTTGTATGTCACCGAATTGCCAGCAATTTCTGATTGAACGGTGAAATTCAGTGCGTGTACATCATTATTCTTTGCGCGAGAATTGCTCGTTGACTTAACCAAGCATATTTCTGATAATTCTCACTAATATTTTTGGAAACATTTTTAATAAGAGCTAATTGACAGTCTACAAATCGGCAAAAGTCGTTGGTAAGAGTAATTAACCTAGTTGTCGTATCAACTGGCACTTTTCCATTTCCAACAGCTAAAAATTGTTGGAAAATTGGAAAATTGTGTAGCACTTTGATCATTTTGAAGTTGAACTCTCATATTAGTGGTTAGCGATACTGTTTTTACGTTATTCCACAAAAGTGATGCCTTCAGGCAAGCATTCAATTCATCTGCAGGCGTTCCACGGAGAATTACTGGCAACGTCTGCCTGAAATCGCCTGCCAATAATATCATCAAGCCGCCAAAGATGTTGTTACTTCGTCGAAGATCCTTCAGTGTGAAGTTAAGTGCTTCAAGTGATTTCTTATGTGCCATTGTGCACTCATCCCAAACAATGAGCTTGCATTGCATCAACAATTTTCCCATTGCACTGGATCGGGAAATATTGCATGTTGGAGTAACAATTGTGTTTAAATTGGGTGGCAACTTAAGCGCAGAACGTGCAGTACGACCGCCATCTAGAAGAGTTGCCGCAATTCCAGATGATGCTAACGCCAAAGCTATGTCACATCTTGATCAAATGTTTTCCCTGTTCCTCCAGGTGCCGCCAGAAGGAATAGACCACCAATATTATTGTCCACCGCTTGCATTAATGTTTCGTATACTTGTTTTTGCTGTTCATTCAACAACGGCACAATATTTCGAACGAATTCCTGCAATGTATCAACATTGTATTGTAGCTCTCGATTTAATTCTTGATTCAATGCACCGTGCTTCGATCGATTTGGCGCAATCATTCCTACTTCAATCAGCAGCTTGTTTTCAATAGTCAAGCGTTGATCCTCAATCAGAATCATTCCTTCATTGTAGATTTCATCGGTTATTTGCATGTCGGGATTATTCGTTCGAATGCGCAAGCGATGTAAGATATCTTCACATATGTCGTCTTTGTATTTGTTCCATAACTGAATTGGTTGTGAAGGGAAACATGTGGTGATGATAATTGCGAACAGCGTTCGTATTTGGTACATACGCATTTGATGAAACAACTGAATCCGCAAGTGTTAAATCCCAATGAGAATCGTTCTCCAGCAAACCCAATAGTTGATGCTTCTCGATATGTTTGGCATTGGTGGCCATTCACAATTGTGTACATGCGACCTAGCGCATCAGTGGAAAACACCTGTGACCAATCTGGAACTGGGGATCCTTGTTTGCGACGACGTATTTCAACGTACATCAGCGTCGCTGCGAATGGATCTGCTTCACACATTGCAAAGAAGCTAGTCAATGTTGGCGATGGTGGTCTCTCAGCTCATTGTGCAGCATTAGCCTCAGTGAAGTAAACTCTTTTTCCAAATGCACTGTTAAATGTACAACTGTGGGAAATCTTTCATGAATGTGAAATGACAATAATCGCCACAGTGCTTCATTAGTACTGACGTATCTGCTTATTTGGAAGTTGCTGATTTCGTCATCCGCATTTTCCGACGCAATACCAAACACGGTATTGTCGCTGCCTTTGTGACGTATGTACTTGCACAAATATTTGACTGATTTGGCCGAATGACCACTCTCAACGTTCGCATGTGTTTTGAAAATTCGTAATAGCAGCGGGCAATATGGTACAATGAATTCATTTCCGATCTCAATCTCTTCAGTTTGAACTTTAACTTTGGTAGTTCGACCATTATCTTCTTTTGAACGCCGACGATAAACTACGGGTATCCATCGTTTACTGTCACTGTTTCAGCAACTAACGGTCGCGGATATCGTTTTGTGCACTTTCCATCAGCCATGGAAGGCGATAATGGATTTAATGCACCATCTGTGTCGTCACAATGTCGGTCGTGTAGATGGGGATCAGTGACTGGATCAGGAATATCAGTTGATATGTTCTCATCCACTTCGTTTGAATGTAATTTGTTCAGCAACAAAATTAGGATATGAGCATGCGGTAGTCCACGCTTCTGTCATTCCACCGAGTATGTACATATAACAACGTGTGTCACCAAAAACTCAATACTTAGTAAGCACATCCATCATAGCCTTGAGTTTTTGCTGAAATACTCTGGCGATTATGTCCTGGCGATCTAGCGGTTTTGGCCCGGGTCCAACTCACGTTCAATTTCCGTAAGCTTTGGTTTAGAAAATAGGGCCCTTGAAACGTCAAAAAATTTAAAAATTTTCAATTCCACAAATCGGAACTTTTACAATAGCTTTCTATGGGAAGCTAAACGGAGTTCACCGCTTTTCTGTTGAAATTTTTCCTGAATTTTATCTGCTATAAACCTCACGGAGCCCGAGACCTTTCCAACGAATGCAAAACCGTGGAAATCGGTTAGTGCGTTCTGGAGTTATAGCGTCAGGAAGGAAAACCCGAAGAAGACTACTTATTCTCTCTTAAACCCGTGTCTATAAAAAGTCAAGTTTAACAATCTTATAAATATTGTAGAGGATGAAATATCAAGACTTCATTAATTCATACTTTACCCTTTAATTTGGATCTTCCCAAGTCTATGGGAATATTTATGTTTATACAGGGTTATCCATTTTGCGGTTTCAAAATTAAACGTAAATACAAATAAGTATATAAAATATTTTTTTTTCATAATATTTCTTTTTTATTATAAACTTTTAACGTTGACATTATGTGTGAAACACTACATCATTTAAATGACCAACACGCGAATTGTTGCAAGCATCGATTCTTTTGAGGTAATTTTCTACAACTTTTTGACACATATTGGCCGGTTTCTTAGTCATAACATGACGAATGTTAATCTTTAAGTCGTCAAGAGTTAAAGGTTTATCTGCATAAACACGATCTTTCGCGTAGCCCTACAAAAAAGTGCAGCGGTGCCAAATCGGATGATCTTGGTGGACAGTCGTTCCATCGTCGTATTCGAAGAAGTAAAATCCAGTCACACCTCCGGACCAAAGAGCGCGCCAAACAGTGACTTTTTGTGGATGTAATATTGTAATGGCCTTTTATTAACATACCCACCGATTGAGAAATTTGCTTCGTCGCTGAAGAATCACCGTCCACCGCCTGTTGTTCAACGTTCAAGCACTCATTCGACGTATCTACGACACGTTGTGAATGGTCAGCTGGCTTCAGTTGTTGTGTGAGCCGGACTTTATATGGATGTAGGTGTAGATCCAAATAGGAAATACTCCATAATGAGCCGTAAAACAGTCCTTATTCCTGAGAACGAGGAGGAACCGTCACATTCGGGTCTACTGCAACACTTTAACTTACAGCAGCGATATTTTCAGTGGTACGAGCGAAACGATAATGCACAGGCCTTACAATATCTGTAACCAATCCAGTTTTTTCAAATTATTTCACAATTTTGCCAATTGCTTGCGTAGTTGGACGATTATATAAACCATAATCTACTCTTAACTGCTGGAACACAATGGTGTCGGAGCCGGAGTCGGAGTCGTAACTGGAATAGCTGTCAAAGTATTCAATGTACGCAAATGCAAATGTACGAACACAACGCGATGCAACTAGAATCGGAGCCGCAGGCGGAGTCGGAAGAGTTGACCAACTTTTAACTTTGACGTACGACACATGTGACGTTTGTTAGGGTGTTTTAAATTTCTCAGCTGGGGTATGCTCACTGTGTCCAGGGTTAGTTAAATAAAACACCGAAATTTAACATCAATAGGTCTTAGTCTTTATTTGTAATTAACTTTATATTATTTCGAATTTATTTCATATAGTCGGTTAACATTCTTTTTTTTGTCTAATTCTGATTTTCGTAATAATTCTTCTCATCCGAATCTCGGCTTGTCCGAGGTCCGGGTCCGAGGTAGTCTCCGCGATAGGTGTCGGTCAGCAGGCGGCGCGGGGCACGTCTCTTCCGTCGATTGGTCAGGACTGGGGTAATCGCCTTTACGCGTGTGAATTGCCTCTTATCGTGTGTAAAGCACGGTCGTAACTGGTAAATCACAGCCGAAACTGGTAAATCAAAGCCGAAACTGGTAAATCACAGCCGAAACTGGTAAAACACAGCCGAACTAGTAAATCACAGCCGAAACTGGTAAATCACAGCCGAAACTGGTAAATCTTAGCCGAAACTGGTAAATCACAGCCTAAACTGGTAAATCACAGCCGAAACTGGTAAATTACAGCCGAAACTGGTAAATCACAGCCGAAACTGGTAAATCACAGCCGAAAATGGTAAATCACAGCCGAAACTGGTAAATATCAGCCGAAACTGGGAAATCACAGCCGAAACTGGTAAACCACAGTCGAAACTGGTAAATCACAGCCGAAACTGGTAAATTACAGCCGAAACTGGTAAATCACAGCCGGAACTGGCAAATCACAGCCGAAACTGATAAATCACAACCGAAGCTGGTAAATCAATTAAACTTGAATATTTCACGAGAAGCCCCTTACCTCTGGTGGGGGGAAGCCTCTGTTAATATCCAACTTACTTACCACTGATCCTTGCTTAGCGGCGATCGAAGTCCAACTGGTTCCTGCTCCGTGAGTTCAGGCGTATTTATAATATGCGCGGTCTGGTTCCCTGCTTCTACTTCCTTTTGTTGGTCTTGTTCGGTTCTACTAGGCAACCTTTTGGTAACAACCTAGTGTGAACTATATCCTTGCGAATGACAAAATAACCTTTGCAAATTAATGTCACCGAGTTTTGGCCAAGTTGAATTGAGTGTGAACTCAATGCTCCGTGTAGTGACCGAACGCATGTAATTTGTTCGTGTTTTCGTTGTAGATTTGTAATGCGTCATTACACGTTTCCATTTTTGAAGTGAATAACTTGGTGATTATATTTTTTTTAATAGTTTTTCAATAAAAAAGTGGAAAAATATTTAAATAAGAAATAAAAGTGAAAAAAAAAATATTTTCTGAGAAATTTGGTGTGGTTGTAAACTGAAAATATACCAAATAACATCAAAAAGCCGTACGACACATTGTGTGCGTACTTTTTGTGAAACGTACGACAACTTTTCCGACTCCAGTTACGACTCCGACTCGATTTTGCATTGTGTTCTAGCAGTAAAGCACGATATGTGGCTGTGGCAGAATCACCATTTTTGTAGTAGGTTTTAATAATTTGTATGCGTTGTGCGATAGTTAAGCGATCCATTTTTGTAAACGTCAGACTTTAAACTGTACAAAAAAGACGTTTTTAGACGTCTGGTACACTGCAAATGATTAACTAAGCTCATATTCTAAAGCTTATATAAATACCCTTCATTGGCCATGACCCCCCTGGGAGATAATTTGTTTGTTTTTTCGTAGGAATTCCCTTCAATTCAAAACTAATCGTATTGCGTTTTTGGATATGACCCCCATTATATTTTGAATTAAATTAATGTTTGTATATGAAAACAAAATTTGTATTTTACTTCCTTAAACTTTGTTGCTAAAAGTACTTTTTTTAACTGAAGACTGTACCACGAACATAATATGAATCGGATATTCAGCCTTATTCCAAAAACACAGCACAAATTCATCAACTTTTGACCAATGGACCATCCAGGGGGGGGTCATATGAGCCATACAGCTTATACAGTTAAGTTGTAAAAGTAAAGATTTCATCTCAAAATTTGTTAGTAATTTAACGATATTCACCAAAAAGTGGTTTGCTGTCAAAAACAGCTTAAATTATTGTTTTCACTCAATTTAGAATTTGAAAAAAATTTAGTCATGCTTTAATTATTTTCATAAAATTTGTTTTTAAGAAAAAGAGCAAATATTGAGGTTCTTAAGAAGAAACCTTGAATAAGAGATCGTTGCCTTTAAATTCCTAAAACTAGCCTTCAATTTTATTATTAAATTTTTTGACACACGAAGTGATAATTGAAGTGATTTTTACTTGCGACACGTAGGAACTATGTAGCAAGTTTTGCATTAGTTAAAAAATTCGAACTAGAGCTTTTAATCAAACATGACATTACGATGGTAGAGAAGTCGAAAAAAGTGGGTACCCCGATTCCGTCCGTCTGTCTATCTGTCCTGGTCCCTTCAGTCCAAACAATTGTGTTGATTGTAATTAAGGTTTTCAGCCGATTAGTGTAAGGCGTTTTTTTTCATTTTATTAATACGAAAAATAACAGCACTTCCCATACAAATTTGTTTGTTAAAATATGTGATTTTTTAAAACTTTCTCTAAATTTTGTATTCTTAATTTGGCTTCTTTCTACAAGAGAAGCATATTTTGATACTGCTTTAGAAGGGTACCCCTCATAACCTTTAATTTGTTTTTAAGTTTTCTCAAGAACTAATGGACCGATTTCAATTATCTTCTCTTTTTGTGCAAGTTCTTGTCGATGATCAAATGATCAAATTGATGATGATTTTTGATGATCAAAAATGTCATTTTTTAAAATTTAAAAAAATAATATTAATTTTGTTTACAAAACTCGATATCTCAGAAAGGGGTCAACATTTTTTAACGAAATTTAAATGTATATTTATAAGCACTTTATGTAGTGCTTACCAGAAATATTTTTAAGACAAAATTTAAAATTGAAAATGATTTTCGAAAAAAAATAAGTTAATCTAGAGATTTTGAGAAATGAAATGGCATTCAAATTTTTGAGAAAAACTTATTTTGCAGGTACATTTTTAAATTTTAAAATATAGGAAATATTTTTCAAACCGACCACCCAGTCGTGCATTTTATTTCTTTCAAAATTAATTTTCTGTTGAATACAAAAGATCTTAAAAATTAAATAAATCTAATTTTGAAGTGAATTTGCTTTGGATGCTCTAGAACTTAGATTTAAACACGAATTTCAATAATATAAATGTCTCAAAAACTGCAAAAGTGACAGTTTTGTTAAACTAATGGCTAAATTCAAAAACCAAATATTTTTCTTTCTACAATTTTTGTTTTGTTAACTAAGATCAAAATACGAGTAAACAGACTGATACGGATAGTAATAAAAGAAAAAAGCCCGACCATTCTTCATATCAGATCCTCTCTCATTTTGTGGATTTTTCAAGTTTTGTAGCGTTCTTCGCATTAATAGCAATGGAAACACGAAAAGTAGGTATACTTTTCCAAATAGTTTCTTACATTTCTGCGTGAAATACACCAAAAGCCCTCTAAACTATTGTGATTTAACTCTTAAATATGGCATATTTAGAAAACTGTTGGAATCTTGGATTGCTTTCATATTTAGCGAGTCATCATAAAATGCTATACATTGTACAACAGTTTCTATAATAATTTGATAATTAAAGTTGTCACTGTAGTACCCGTGGCATGCTGGTTAGTGCGTTGGTCTGTCATGACTCATGCCAGAGGTCTTGGGTTCGATCCCTGCCTATTCCATCTAAAGTTTTTTTTCACGCGGGTACTGGCTCTTGCGAGGAATTGACAAATTCTCCAAGAGATATTCTTGTCATGAAAAGTGCTTTCTCAAATTAGCCGTTTGGATTCGGCTTAAAACTGTAGGTCCCCTCCATCCCGCAAATAGGAATGGTTGAGAGTTGTAAGTCACTACACCCTAGTTCTCAACGGACTGTTGCGCCACCCAATTTATTTAAAGTTGTCACTTTAGCCCTTTGAAATGTGTTAACGTAAGGTTAAGATGCACACTATGTTATTAAAATTTTGTTAGCTTCCTTTACAAAACATTAAAGAACATTTTTAAGCTGTGAGTAAAAACTCATCTAAGTGTGTGACTACACCACCACCCCCCACCCCTGATTAAAAGTCTGTATCCGCCCTTGATTGAACGTCAAAAATAGTTATGTTGAACAAAATGTATTTACTTTATTATTTTAGAAATGAATGTTAACATACATATATTCTTATTTAAAGGACCTAATCAAAGACTTACTTATCAGGCATTATAAATAATTCCATCTTTTATCTAAGTAACTACATCCCTGTACTGTATACCTTTACTTACCTTAGTAGAGTCTAACTTTAAAAAAAATGTCTAATGTGTAAGAAACAATCAAAAATGAATAGTTTTTAAGATTGCAGATACTACTACTGATTTGTTGGAGCTGTTGCAAATCAATTGTCCCCCTTCCCATTTGACCAATGACCAGTGCAACTGCATCAACAGCAAGAAAACTGAAACGAATGATCTCAACAGAAAAATGAGAAAAGAAAATTTAATGGCAAAAGAAAATTCCCCAACACCCACTTCCTACACCAACAAAAAAAAAGAAAAAACTCTCCAATGCCACTTACAAAAGCTATTATTTAAAGAAAAGATAACATAAATGTTTTTCAGGTTAAACACGATACGATGATCGTTTTTTCTTTAGATTTCGCACGTTTCCTTTATTTCATTTTATTTTATTTTATTTTTTGCTCGCTTTAACTCCTGCTTCACACTTCTCGCTCTGCTCTCTCCCTGTGTGGCCGTTTGCTAGAGTGGTCACAAAGTATCTAGTCGTTAAAGTTACCATATACCAGCATTCAAATACATATATATATATGTATATGTGCATGCCTACATATGTACATACATTCTTGAATGTGATAATAATATCCTTTAAACAGGATAAAAGAAATTGCGCATGAATACACTTCGGAATTGCTTTTCTCTAGCAGTTATATCGGTGATTACAAGAAGATTGTGGAGCTAAGGGGTGATCCGTTTGCTCGAGTAAGATTTCTCTGATTTCGCTCACCTTCTCAGGGGTTTTAAAAGTATTTTTTGTTTTTGTTTTTAATTTCTATCTTCCCTTACGGTTCTAATGGTAACATGCAGTACCTATAGCTATAGGTATAAAATATATTTTAACGTAAACACACACTTTAATGTGGCGGTAAAATGAACTCGGAAAAACCGCCCCATTTTCATTCGGATTGGCTAGGAGTTTTCTGTTAGTAGGAAAAAAGAAAACACACCCCTAACACAATATGAGGGGTGTTTGCACACACAATCAAATTTCAAGTGGTTTCACGATAAAAAAATAAAGTAAACAAAAGGATACAATTTCTTTGGCAGCCAGTTCGTTTGTCTAACTGGATTGTTTTTGTTTTTGCTTTTTAGCTTCAAATAAAAGCGAAAGCATTTTAAGAACTCCAACCCCCGTTTATTTATGCCTCCTTACTTCATGCGTGTAAATGGGAATCAGTGCGAGTATATAGAGGTGATGGAAAAAATGGCTGCTGTTATCAGACTTCACTCACTGGTTTTCGAATTCCAAAAAGTTCCTCTCAAATGCTGTGTGTATTTGTGTTAGGAATGAATTTCTCTGCTCATACGTATGTAGGCATAGAAGGGTGCGTTACGTTTGCTCTTCTCCTATGAAAATGTGTTCATTTTCGCTCTCGCCTCATACTGAAATAATATGTTATGTTTCTTCAATATTCATTTTTATTTTTCAAGTGGTAGAAATTTATTACCGTATCAGACGACATACAATTTCTTCTGAGTTTTATTTTAGTACTCGATTCAGATAAAGGTTTTAATGTATGTGCACGGAGGGGTTGAAATTTTATTTTGTTTCATGACGATGAACGTATGTACATATGAAGACGACGGCATTTAATTTGATTTTAACTATTGTTTTTTTCCCAGAGCGCATTTTTATTGAGTTCTTTCGCTCTTTGTTTTTCTTTCTCTCGTTTATCACTGTTGCACAACCTTCAAAAGGATACAGTTGTCCTTTTCGCTTTCTCTCATTTGTGTGTGAGCGATTGGAAGTTTTTTCACCCTCTATTCACAGTTAGTCAGTCAGTATCTACACAGTATATTTTTTGAATTTCATCCCTTAAAAATTAAAACGTGTGTGTAGGTATATTTGTTTTCGATATTCATTTTTTCGGCATTCGGGTGCCTATGAGGGTGAATTAATTTTTCTTAGCTATCTCTCGGCTCTCATACTATTGGAAATCAAAAGAACATTGTCGATGACGGGGGTTAAATCATTTTGCACGTCGATGGTAGATGGTAATGAAAATTTTTATTTTAAATACGATACGTAGTTGAAACAGTGCACATGTGTTTTCGCGCGGTTTCTGTGCAATAGGTGATACTTATATAAATAAATTCCGTTAGTAATAGGAAATAAGTTATATACCCGGATTGTCTTTTTTATTAATGATATATGTACCTACAGTTTGATCTCTGGACTTTTTAATAGGACTAGGATTGCGTCAAAGCCCCAGTGTTTTAAACAAGTGCCGGATTCCAATGCAAGTGCTTTTTTATGAGTAAAAAGTTAACTTTCAGTATGCCAAATATTATATAAAAATTTTCAAATACGTTTGACATAAAACCAACTGTATCCGAAGTTTATTAGTAGATAGTTTTTGATAGCAAAAAAAAACATCAACATGTCCTCATCTGAAGCTGATGTTGATATAAGTGTAGTTTCAAGTCCGGAACCAAGTCCGCAAGGCTGTGGAAATGGCGGTGATGAAGAGAGCCCCTGTCGGTTAAATATGGGCCCGTCGGTAACGTCAACGCCTATTAGCAGTAACCACAATACAACAACGCCCGCTCAGCATACATCAGTGACATCAGTTGTGCATCCTTTACACCATCACCTAACACTAAGTCATCCGGTATTGCACCACCCAGGCCTGATAGTTAGTTCTAGTAATTTTAGTCATTTACACAGTCAATCGCATCAACATGCGCATCCTCAATTGCATCAACACCATGGAGTTCACCTGACAGCTGCAGCAGCGGCGGCCGCAGTAGCAGCAGCTGCCGCTAGTGCTGCTTCTCACATGAATCCTGCAACTGCGTCAGGTCCATCACCAATATCGTCATCACAGCCAAAATCCGATCTAAAAGTTGAGCCTTCTGATGCAGCGACGGGGAAATTCGATGATCGAGATTCAAATAGCATTAACTGTAATAGCAACAACAGAACTAACTGCAACGAATCGAGTAGTAAATCAACGACGGGTAATGGATATACAAGCTTTTCCATATCAAGTATTCTGAGCCGTAACGATTCAATTAAAAAATCGAATAGTGTAGTACTTAATAACAATAATAATTCATCATTATTCTCACCAATACCACAGTTACCACAGTCTGCTGGTTCTAATGGACCTCAAGATGCGGCAATGTTATCAAGGTACACAGATTATAAACATGTTTCTCTCTGGCTTTTATCATTTCAATAACTTTCCCATTTCTTGTTTTGGTTTGTTTTGTCTAAAGTTTTTGATGATGATTTCGATATACATTATGTTCATATTAGTGGATGTTACATATAATTTGGTGGATTTGAAATAAATTAAGATGGTGCGTCTAGATATAGGCATATCCACAGAATCTTTCATTTTCAACAATTGAATTTTTTTTTTTTATTTTGAGGCACATCTATAAACAAACATTTTCTTGATTGTTTATCATCTAAATAACAAGAAAATACTTGCGTGATTCATTTTGAAACATCGTTAATATCCGTCACGTAATATCCGGTACGTTAGATCAATGAAAAGCATTCAATGAAAAACCCTAATTTCATAGTAAATTTTGATTTTGTACTGTCGTAAAAACTTTGAAATTTCAAAATTTAGATCAACAGCTTTTTTTTACTATCGATTATTCGTAAAATTATCATTCACAATCATTTATTTTGCTGTAAGATCTTATCGATAGGTGTGCCGCTAAAAAAATCACATATTACATCACATTTTATACCAATGTTTTCAATTTTAAACTTTAAAATGGCATTATTTATTTTTAACATTACAAAAACACATTATCCAATTAAATTTTAATTGATTTATTGATTAATAGAGAATAATTTAAGCCTATAAAATACTACCAGAATCGATCGTTGAGAAAGATATATAGAGAAAAAGATTAGATTTTAATATTTGTAAAAACGGAGGTACTCTAATTTAATTGCTTTGTACTATTTTTTAAATGGTAGCACACCTTTCTTTCGAGGTTTTTCTATCAGTGTATATTATAAATAGTTATATATTAATGATGTTAAGTTGTTTCAAAGGTCGTTGAAATGTTTTTTGTTTATAAAACTTAATAAATTTGCATCTGGTACGCTTGAAATTTGCAATATTTAAGCCTATTTTTTATTAATTTCATTTCTAAGGCTTAATATACTGTGGTAACATGAAAGTAAAAAATACTGTGGATATGCCTATATATTGGTACATTTCGAAGGCAAAATCGGTTTTCTTAATAGGGGGTTCATTATAAGTTTATGATATTTTGTACGTTGGTGTCGAATTTTATGAAGAGCTGTTTCCATCAAAAAATTAATTTGTTTTTTGGCTGTCAGGATTCTAGGATTAATGTATCATACTACGTAGGGTTTTTTTTTATATATACATAGGTACATAGTACATACACATAAAAAAAGCATTAAGTACTATATTTTAATTGAAGAAGTTTATTCTGATGGAGAATCTTACAAAATTAATATAAAATAAGTATTTATTTGCAAAACCTAAAGCATTTTGGAACTGCTGCTATGCAATTTATCTTAATTATGTAGACAATTACGATAGTAGGTGCGAATTTGTTGAAATTTACAATATATTTAATGATAATGATTGTTCTCTGAATGTATCATTTTTCGTACTAATAAAGTTCAATAAATTATAACATGTCAAAATTATAAATGAAACTGTTTAAAAAAAGCTTTTACGCTTTTTAAAAAAAAATCGGATATCTTAGGAATATTGGTCCTCATCAAAACAAATTTACAATCTACAATTTTAAATTTATAATAAAAAATCTTGCAGTAAATTCTTCAAATGAATCTTGTTAAGTTTTAATACAAATATTTTTAAAGCAAATCTTTCTATAAACAAAGTTCACCCGTATTTACAATACGTATAAGTTGAGACAATATTATTTACACAATTTGGGTTAAATTATGCGTCGGTTGCTTTGTCGTTCATTGTGTACATATGTATATTTCTAAAAGTAAAAGCTTAAATTCAAAGAAAGATTTTTCCAATAATAGTTTTAATTTTGAATATTCCGCTAATCGAGGAAATGGCACTATAACGTTTAACATTTCACAAGCTAAAACTTCGGCTTTGCGAGAATGGAATGATAAACAATTCAACAATGACATTAAAATATTGAAGAAAGAAAAAAACAACGCCCGCGCTACTAGCCGCACAAGCAGCGAAATAATCGGAAAATTGAAAGGAAAGCTTCCAGACCTTGTTATTTATCGAAGAAGTGGTCGCGATTGGCCATTGAACCTTGTGATCTTTATTCTTTGGGTCCACGTGAAAGATGAAGTCTATGTCAATGCGCCGCAATCGACTCAAAACCTGAAAGATGGAACTTTTGAAATTATCAAGGATTTACCGCCGCGAAAGCGCGAATTTGTCATGGTAAATTAATATATCGGATGTGATGCCGTTCGGCTGATATCGTTTTTTATTATTAATTTAAAAGCTTCCGCTTTATTTACTCGGGTTAATTTGTTGTTTTTTTTTTTTTTACAAATTATGAGATGTCATTCTTCGAAGTATAAAATTATTCTGAAGTTAATATCAGAGAGAGAGGTTCTTGATCTGTGAATTTTTAAGTGATTTTATCCGATTCACGATGAGTGAAAAATTAAAAACAAACTTTAAAATTATTTCATATCGCATATTTATTATCACAGAGAAATCACCGTGTGAAGATAAAGAATAAGTGTGTTCGTACTCGTCTGTATGTAGGTTTCGTTTGATATTTACAAAAATAACATTTAAAAAAAAAAACAACTGCATTGTAAAAAGGAAAGAATGTTATGAACAATAGAAAACGATATCCAGCCTGTTATCCGCCACGGCTACGGTTGCAGCGCCATATCCCTTTCATATTTTTGTCAATAACAAATCTATAATTTGCGGTTGTATGTACAATACATACATATGTACATATGTATGAATCGATGTCTTCTTCTTAATCCAATCTTTAAGTTCTTGAATCAACTGTGGATCGTTGGTATAGAGTTAGTCTTTCACGTGGTTGCAAAGAAAAAAGTACTTCTTGAAAAATAATACATTGTTTTCTTGCAAGTTTGCCATTGTTTTGTTGCTTGAGTTCCATGCCGCAGGCCGCGCGCTGCGCCGTTACCACGCATCGTTTACATCAATATCTTGTAAGTTGGGCCATAAAAAATCGTTAATTTGTTTACCTTGACCGTTAAACCAGCCTCATTTTCGAATAAGTAAGGTCACATAATACATCAGCCAACAACTCCACCAAACATGGAAACGTTGAAGATGAAAAGGCTTTAAAACGATCATTTTTTGATTTCCCGAGATATGTGCACTTTATTGTTCGAAGCACAGTCTTTGACAACGATACGATAGTGAACCTTGGTTGCATGGCACTCTACACCTTAACTTCTTAACACTTCTACGTTTAACCAATTTATGGGAACAATTCGTCTTCAAAATAAAAATTACCATTGCTTAGTGTGACATCTATTATTATTAATTTATAATTCTAATAGCTATTCCCGATATCATTAAAAAAAGAAATAAAAAAATGAAAGCTATTTATTTACATATGTATGTATGTTATGAAAAAAAGCTGATCTGAGCTGAGTTTATAGAGCAAGAGCCCGGGCCTGCCAGGCATACCTTTTATCATAAAAGCTGAAAGTTTGTCTATGTGTGCCTCTAGTACAGGTAAGAACGATCCCCACCCATGATACCTGGGTAGTGGTTCCTTTGGCAGCTAACAGGTAGCAAAGGTGCATAAAATTCCATCTAACTTACCTTATTTTATAAAACTCAATTTTTTTATATTTCATTCGTAACAACACCAAAATTCGCTTTACTCATTGCCAGACACTTCGTATGGTTCCAACCCCCTGCCAGACACCCCTAAACTAGGTATAATAGTTTGTAATTCAATTTACGTTATATTATAAAAGCTAAATTTAATATATGTTTTTTGGGGAGCTATTAAACGATGTTTCCTTAGCAGCCAGTCATTTTCGAAAGTTCTATCATCCTGCCAGACACTTTGAATTGAGCAGAAGTTGCGAGAGCGCGGAGCATATGTAGTAGACGGTGCGAGCGAAACAGAGCATTCGGTTTATTGCGATCGTCTGGGTCCATATGGCTAAATTTGTGCCATAAAAAATTAGTTATCATCGTTATGTAGTGCTCGCTGTTGACGGTGACCGCTTCACTGACGTCGTTTTTAAAAAAGTACGGACCAATTCCGCCGCCGGCCCAAAATCCACACCAAACGGTAACGGATGCATTATCACCAGGTGAACCTCGCGTGGATTGGTGTCGTCCCATATACGCCAATTTTGTTTGTTAACACAGCCATTCATCTAAAAATGCGCCTCGTCACTAAAGATGATCCTCTTCCAAACGATTCGAAGCCCAGTCAGCGATCAAACGGCGTTGTCTATGGTCATGAACTTTGAGCTCCTGGCTCAGTTGGATCTTGAACGGTTGTAGGCCCAAGTCCCGACGCAAAATTTGCCAAGTTGAAGTCAGCGAAAGGCTGAGTTCTTGTGCACAGCGAGGAATAGACTGCCTCGGGTTCTGCTGTACACTTCACGGACCGCGGCGATGTTATCGGCCGATCTTGCGTTCCTTGAACGAACGGGTGTTGGCTGATTGTTTACTGAACCGGTCGTCACAAATTTGGCCACCAAACGTTGAAGAGTCGACTGTGAAGGCAAACCACGTCTACCGTAAAATGGGCGCAATGCGTGCAACGTTTCCGTTGACGAACACTCATTTTGATAACAAAGTTTTATCATTTGAACGTGCTGTTCAATCGTGTAACTTGCCATGATGATTTGGCATAAACAATTGAATAATAACAAAAGATTTGAAGGATGTCACAAAAACAAAATGGCCATCACGAGGCGCCAAAACCTACCGGCGCCAATTGAAAAACCTTTTAATATTTTTTAGTAGAAACTTTGAAAACTATTTATCCCAATATCAAGAATACCACAAGGCGAATTCATGAAATAATAAAATCAAAAAGAGGTGTAAGAACTGAAATTATATTTTGTGATCACTTCATTACCAGGTACAGATTTGACCTCCAGTTTTTGTTTTACATTCTATGAACGTGGAGAAGTGTGAAAAGTGTCAGTGTGAAAAATCGGACTGATTAAAATAACTTCCGATTGGAAGTTAAATAAAATTATCTGTCTATTTTGCAAAGCGAGTTTATAGTTTGTCTTTGTAGTGATTTTGTAGCGGTTTTTGGTGGTCGATTTCTGGCCACTGAAAGATTAATTTAATTTTGATCCTCTATATTTGTGTGCTTACGAAGTTGCAAAATTCAAACATTTTGAACAAAGCCTGTTTTCATATCTTACACTATAAGATATCCAACAAAAATCAACATTTTGTTTGTGTATTCTATTGACTTATAAGTATTTATAAATATTAAACAAAATAAACATATGTATTTATGTACATACTACATATGTTTGTACGTACGTTTGAGCGGTTTCCTCCCTAAGATATTTGATATCAAAACAAACACACAATTTACCGCTGTAAAGAATATAAACATAGTTTGTATAGCGATGAAAAGGACATTATTCCATTCGTTTAATTCGTAATGCAATTAAAAATCCGATAACGTCCATGCGCACGCATTCTTCTGTCAAAATACCCGCAATGGGCTACAAGATCTACTAAAAGCGACAACAGACATACGCTAAACTAAATTGGTAGGTACCTATCGTCCTTTTCAGTAAGGTTTTCCACAACCTGATAATGATCATGAAAGAGGCGTGTGCGCACATTAAAGCGCCAATATCCCAGCTAAGAAGAAGTTAATTACCATGTTGCAACATTGGAACGCGCCTGGCCAACCGTGTGCAAGCGAGTGAGCGAAATTGATCGTTATCCTGTCCAGTTGGTTAATGAGGGGATATACATATTTATTTGTTTGTTCTTTTTTTTTATAAAATAAAGTCTGTGGATTAAGAGAGAATTCTTTTTATTTTTGTGTTTAAGCAGTATGTTTAATGTGTCCGCGCATTTCAGGACCCAGTCTGGTTCGTTAATCGTTTGACGTTACTTGATGTCTGATTAAGGTTACTTTAAATTAATGGTTCTTATAGCGGGTACATTTGACGAGGGCGGATGAACATGAACTATAAACATTTTAGAGTAGGCCTTATTTTTTGTTTGGACCGATAAAGATAATGAAGGGTGATAAACGCAATAATTATTGCATAACATTTTACATAAACAAAAGATGACCTGTTTTGGTGCTTACTTAATGTAGGCATATACAGTAATGGAAAAAAGGAACCACTTTTTATGTGCTAAGATTTCTTAAAAACTCAAGTATTTAAGGGTTTTCTGTACAAAATCAATAATTTATTTTTCTTTAAACTTTAAGGAAGATAATTATAATTAAAGTACCTAATCAAGAAAAAACAATGTAGGTTTTCTTAAATTTAAAACAAAATTGGAAAAAAAGTTATTGAAAATTTATCGGATCACACAATAGGACCACTTAAATAATGTAACGTATGCAGGGGCGATTCCTCATAGTCAGCGGGTTTAGCGGCGCTAAACCAAGAATTTTACAATTAATCTTATTTTGTAATATGAATATTATTTGGTAATTGAATTACTAACCAACTCAACAGTTGACCATTATGTTAAAAAAATCGGTTGTAGTTACATAACTTGCATCTTGCAATCAAAGTCAAAGTGACTTTTCTTCAAATAATTTTCATTTCATGCAATACAACTCTCATACAATACCAAATCTATCTTGAAACATTGGACTTGGGCATCGCAAAAGTTTGCGCTATCAAATTTCATACATTCTACACATACAGATAAATACACACATTCAAATAAAATCCTGTACAAATAAATAGAAGGGTTAGCGCAAAAAAAAGCGATAACCAGACGAAGTATGAAGGTACACATTAAAGACACACAACAGAGAGGAAGACCAGGCGCGACCAAGAGTTTGATGTCTTCTCTCTTTATACTTCGTATGGACTATGGAAGAAGGAACAACAACGAACATGATCGTCGAACACGGCAACTGTTCGGTATACTTTATACCATTATACCATATTCGTTTTTGAAAGCATAAGATTGTGCGATGTTATTTATTTATTATGAAAATGGGTTTTGCTAGCGAACTTGTTTGACTTGCTCTACGAGAATATAGCGAGCAACGCATGTTCGACGGTTAGCGCAGCTTTTAGCGATTATACTGATTTTTGATGCCGATATGTGAGGAAAAGGAAATGGTAAAGACGTTGGAGTTAAGGCGGATTATTTAAATGTTTTATAGGAAGTAGGTTTTGTTTGGAACCTTCTTTTAGGCGGAAAGGAAAGTGACTTAAGAAAATGCATTTTAATATCTATTGTTTTGTTAGTTAAATATTAAATGTTTTGTGATCAATATGTTTTTGTATGTACATATGTATGTATATTTTATTGTAATTACTATTAATATAATTCCATACGAATTCAAACATGGTAGAGGCTAGTCGTAAGGAATTATTTTATTTGATTTCCTTAGAACAGCTCAAATTAAAACAAGCATTTCTTTTAATGGAAAAGACATTTTCAAAAAATAAAAATTAAGTTTATTCAAAAAAACAAATATTTAGTCAAAAAATCAGTTTGAAGTGTGATTTTTCAAAATGTTTATAAAGTCCATATATTTTTTCATTCAGAATTCGTTATTCTTATTAATTTAAAAAAAATGAAAACTATAAGACTTTAAATTTAAAACTACCAGAGCGAAAAAAAAACTAAATAAGAGAACATTACGACTTATGCAGCTGCATTGGATCAATTTTAATTCTTTTGCAATCAAAAACAAAATAATAAAAATTGTATGAAGTTTAATTTTCAAATTGTATTCAATAAAAAAATCTATTTGTTTTCTAAGTCATCGAATTGTATAATTCTATGACCAGCTAAGAATAAGGTTTTAGGCTATGAGATAAGTCGTTGTAAATAGAGTATTCTTTGTTTATTTAAAAATAGATACTTTTTTTTCATGATCTTGGTCTAACAATAGAAACTTTTTTTTCGTAGGAATTAAAATGGAATCTCCAATACTTCTCAAGCAAAGACCATAATTGAAAAATTATTAGAGGAACCATTTTCAACAATATCGTTTTCGGAGAAGCTAATAATGGGCGCCCTACTGATTTAAAATAAACACACAAGTATAGAAACAGAGATTATACTCGAACCTTTAGCGAAAATCAATATTCTATAATATTACCAATAGCTATTTGGTAGCGAGAATAACAAGACAAATTATTTTGTTGATCTTGTTTGCTTTTTTCCGGTATCTTTTTCGCATGGAGTTCCTCGGATGTGGACAATATGAACACTCTAACCACATTTCAGAGAAAACACAATCTAAGTGCCTCTCATTCGCAATATGTAATTAAATTAGCTAAGCTACCTTTGGTTAGACTAGGAAAGACGAAACTTTAAGTGTCCAACATAACGTTCAAAAAAATCGTGCAGTGTTAAATCGTCAACATTTTTTAAAGTTTTTCAATTGCTATCCAAAATGATTTAATCAAAACTGTTGCTGACGTTTTAGGCGATCACATTTCTGATAGAATCCGACAGCCAGAGTTTATAGCTTTGTCTGACATTCATTTAAAGTCCCAATTATCTATTGTTATTACTTTAATAAAAAAAATCATGAAACATTTGCTGCATTTATCGATGTAAGCTCAGGGCGGACTGCAGAAAATTTGAATAAAATTAATTTTTATTCTTGAAAACTTATCTTCAACTTCTAGGAGAAAGTAGCTAACCCTGAGATCATGATCAGGAATCGCCACTGAACGTATGTACGTATTGTGCTATTTAAAGTATTTTTACATATATTATGTTAGTTGAAAGTATAGTTTTTAGACCTAATACTCGTTGTCGCGAAATAGCGTAAAAAGCTACATTTGGAAAAAAACCGACGGCAGAAAAAAGAACAGCCCTTTATTCTCAATTTACAAGGCTCCTAATGCCATTAAAGAAGAAAATGCTAAGGTGCCCTTCACGATTCCATTTTCCGATAAAACCTTTTGTTTTTAAATGTGGTTATACTTTTGCATGGCACAATTTTTGAGAGAAGTGATTTATGTTGGATATTCTATGTGACAGGTAATTATTGCTTACCTTACTAATTCACACCAAATAGTTAGGTGTTAAAATCGAGAGATTTTTTTATTTTTTTAAGATCGTTTATGAGGAATCTGAACTTGAATGTATCTGTAAGATTGCAATAACTGCTAATATATTTTGCGAAACAAAATATAAGACAAAATTCAAAAAAAAAATGTGTAAAACATAATAATTATAATTATTATTTTTCACAATGTACAGATATTGAGATATTTGGATCTTAGGGTCCGGCCACGCAATGAGCGACGAGCGACTGAGCGACCGAGCGACGAGTCGCTGAGCGACGCAAAAAAATTAGAACACATGAGATCGTATGGAGGCGGCCACATAAACCCTAAGCGACTGAGCGATTTATTAAGCGACAGAGCGACGTCGCTCTGTAATCAAATCTGTTTTAATTTTTCAATCGATCGCTGAGCGACGTAGAAAAAAGATGTGTACAATAAACACTGAAAGTTTAATTTCAGCTGTCCAAAAGCTGTTCGATTTTTCTCAAAATTTTACCAGATGTTGAAAACGTTATTCTTCGTTATACAAAAATGTTCTGGAGATAAAATCATTTTTTGTTCGTAAAATTTTCGAGGTGACACATTTTTTTTTCAGTTTTTTTTTTTTATTTAAAAAAAAAACCGTTTATTGAAATATTTTCCAAAAATGTATTGGTTTTGTATCACGTTACAATAAATAATACAAAATTGATTTCGAGGGTTAACCAAAATGTTCACCTTTTTTTAAATTGCTATGGTAAGAAAACCACCCACGCAATTTTCTTGAGAGCCCTTTCTGCATTATTATCTGTATAACAAAATTTATTTGGAGTCGATATCTCTACTATTTCTTGAGCTATGGACGACGAAAAAAACGTCGCGAACGTACGGACGTACAAACGCACGTACACACACAGACATCTCTCTTAAAATCTTTTATTTAGACTCTAGGGACCTTGAAACGTCGAGAAATGTCAAAATTTTTAATTCGACAAATCGGACCGATTACTTTCTATGGGAATATAAAAATGTCACCGATAAAGGGTGGGAAAAAGTTGGACAAATTTGTAATTGTTTTGTTAAGTTTTTATTTATTTAATCTTTAATTACAAATAGTGTTTTTTGTTCAAAAGATGGTACTGACATACGACAATATTGCAAAATCGATCTGGAAATCTGCGAAAATTCAGAAATAAATGATGAAATTCACCATAATTTTCCCTTTCACGATTTATGGGGTGTACACCAAATCTACGGAACCTCGATCTTATTACAGATCTATTTTTTCCAACTAATCGCTCAGCGACGTGTCGTTTAGTAAATGGCCACCCATCGCTCAGATTGGTCGCTCAGCGACTCGTCGCTCGGTCGCTCAGTCGCTCGTCGCTCATTGCGTGGCCGAAGCCTTAGACTTTTTTAAAAATTTTATATGTGCTGCCGTTTTTATTCAAATATGAATCTTTAAAAAATCAGCTATGAAATATCCTTTTTTTAGTATCAACTACGACTTCTTTAGATTGGAATAACCGTTTTATTTTATCCACATTGAAGAAATCTTTCAAATCACTTGTATTACATACATACATTTAGATTAACTCATAACAAGTAAGGAATTTTATAATAAACAATATTACGTATTCTCTTTCTAAAAGCGAATGTAACTAAACGAAAGGTCTTGTAAATTCTAGATTTTATAAATTCATTTTTTAACCGTACGATTAAAGTTTTCCCAATGCTATTGGAACATTAAGGTGTATTTTTAACAACTTATGCTTATTAGAAGGTACATACTTATTTGAAAAGTGGCTTTTAAATGTGTTTTATATTCGCTGATCACTGAAAGTGGAAATGAATTATATATATGTAAGTTTAAAGGCTTTCAAAAGTGGTTCATATTAATGATAGCTGATTTTTTTTACTAACATGAACTTTAAGCCAAATTTCTTAAAATCTTTATTAAGTAGAAGAACAATTATTGAGCTTATTTTGACATAACATTCTTTTCCTACCTCTTTTACCTCGCAAGATATAAACAATTATATCAAGAAATTACAAAAATTCTGTGTTTACAATTTATTTATGTATCGCAGAAAGCAGATTTCCCATGAATGAGACCAATTTGTTTATGTACAATCTTGATCAGAAATGAGCAACACCATTTAGGTTACATTTTGTTTGTTTGTAAATTTTGCTTTTGAATAGTCATGCATTTGTTTATTTCTTTTGGTGAAAGAAAAACAAATTATGTATTCTTTTTCAAAATGATTACACTTAATAAAGAATAAGTATAGAGCTAAAAGCACCCCGAAAGTTTAGCGAAAACTGTAAGTTTGAAAACATCTTGTCTAAAAACAAATAAAGCAAATACGCCATGATTTAATTCCATTTCCAACCCTCAAAAACCGCTAAAACCTGATAAAATTTGATATTCAAATACCAAGAAAAAGTAAAATATGAAAACAAAAACAAGAATCCTGTTAAGTAAAATTTAAGAGCTTAGCCGATTTTCCAAAGTAGCAAGATGTCATATACGATGGTAGGGAAAAAGATTTCCCAGCTTATATGTCAAAAAAAAACGAAATGATTTATGAAGGCAAGGAAAGACAAGACAGAGACACAAAAATACGAGGTTAATGGAGAAGGATAATAAACTTAAGGCCAGGGACTAAGGTAGATATGGGGCTGTTTACGATGGGACCGAAATGTTTGATTGTGTATACTTTATTTGAAAACAGAGCTGGGGCAACATTTTATGTTTGTTGAAGTTAGAGGTTTCTGTAATTGGGGTGATGACAATGTTTTTTTTTTAAGAACAAGTGTTACCTTAAAAGATACAGATTAAATTATATGGCATTAAAAAAGGATGTTAAGTGGCTTTCTTTATATTAGCTTATAATTCATTCACATTTATTGTGGTGAGCTTCTGCAAGGAAATTAATTTGAATAATACCTCAAACAATAGCTACCATCTTCCTTATCCTGAAGATGCATATATAAGAAAAAGAAGGTAGAGATGCACGAGTACGTCACTCTTTTATAGGTCGACATTGGTTAAAAATTAACGCTTTGTATGACTATAGGACGCAGGTTGTTACTTATAATGCCTAATTACAAGGATCCAAAAGCTGATTAAACAAATTAAATGCTCTGTTAATTTGCAGACAAAAATTAATTTTTTTACTGAAATATAGAAACAAATCCGAAAATTTGCAAAAGTACCAATATTTTTAATATATTTTTTTAAACATAAAGAAGCACAAACATTTTCTTAGTTGGTGCTGTGAAATAAGTCCAATTTTCAGCAGTTGCTCATATTGTATTTTGACGAAGTGAAATAAGATCAAATTATTTTGAGAATTAAGACCAACTTATACGATGAGGTACGTAAGGGGGGAGGGGCATAGGGAGGTTGCAATGTTGAGCGTATGCAATGTTTCTGTTGAAAGTGAAATAAACCCAAAGTAAAACAAGACCAACTGTTGGAAATTGGCTGTAGTACACTTAAACAAAGGTGAATTAAACCAAATCTTGAAATTTGGCATTATTTCACTTGGCTTTATTTCACGACACCTTCTAAGTTAAATCCATTATTTGCAATTCTTGGGTAGTAATTTATTTTTGTATGATGCTTATATGTTGCTTAGAAAAATTTGCGCAATTTTTTCTCTGTCGCCTTTGGAAAATATTCTATTAAGAAAAAAACAAGTTATTTTTGCGTCAACTGACTACGTAAAAGGACACATGTCCTGCGACAAAAATAAAACAAAAATCCGGTCTTAGTGCCAGCATTTTAAAAAAGAGCAATCAATACCTAGTACAAATCATCTTAAACAATTGGATCTTCCGAAGTAATCACCACTAAACGAGCAACGAAAAAGTACGCGTTTTGAATTTTATTTTACATTAAGGAGAAGTTTAATTTTAATAGCCCTGATGGATCTTATTATAATTTCCAAGAATTGATTAAAAACGAACGTATCGAACTTAAAGGACGGTATCAAATTCGAGAACGTGGTATTATGGTATGGAAACAGTTATGTTATTTGGAATCGTTAAAATTGAGTTTCAAACATCAATAATAAACTAGACTTTTTAGCAGGCCAAAGCCTACATTTACACTGCGAGCATTGTCTAAAATTGGATAGAGGGCCAAAATAAACAATTGCCGTTCTCACCTTACCTAATCTGTATTGACAATGCATGGAAATATTCTGGCCAATTTTAATAACAACTTTTTTTATTGCATTTCATTAGCTTTAATTCCCATTTTTAATATTTATGATGCAAACAGAAACTATATTGTTCTATATAAAACACTTTGCAACAGAGCCATAGAAAAAGGAGCGGTTACTTTTCGAATTATTTTTATTTGTTTTTTCAATATTATAAGAAACTCATAAGAATCTTCAAAAATAATTAAATAACACAGAAAGTTTGCAAACAATAACCAATAACTTAGAAAATGTTTGTGCTTAGTTAGTTGAAGCAGAGTGTATGCACATTTTCCTTCATTTTGAATCAATCTAACATAAATTATTAAAATTTGTTTAAGTATCTAAATATTTTTTATTTTTATATATCACTTTCAAATTTAAATTTCACATAAAAATGTATCATTGTTTTTTCTTAAACTAATCTTTTGATCAATTTTGTTATTTTCGAGTACCAAATTCTCTTTTCGTTATGATATGAGTATGAAATATCTCAATAGCTTATAATATCACAATCACAATATAAAATTTTGCAAACCACTTAAGTAACCTCAAATTGAAAACTTAAGAGAGGTAATTATGTTGTGCGTGAATACTTAAAGTAGCTACTTTCGGGTCATAATATTACAACGATGCGTCTTACCGTGATGCAGAATTTCGAAAAGTAAATATATTTATTTACATGAGTGTTTTTTTGTTCATCTCAGTAGGTCCATTTTATTGTTTGAGATTGAGTCAATGAACATACAACAATAATAATGGTGGCTAATCGCTTAAGTAGGATTATTAGAATTCTGTGAAGTGAAAATATTATGGCATATTAAAGGCTTTATAAAATGTGACAGATTTCAAGAGCTATCCGTTGACGTGATACCTGCTGATTTAATATCTGTGTCATTGTGTATTTTTTCAAATAGGTAATGTTGTCCGTAGTATATACAATATATACTATATGTATGTATGTACTTCAGTTTGGCAATATATTTTTCTGAAAATCAGGCGCAAGCATTTTTCGGTTCTTTTTTTTTATTACATGGGATTGAATATTGTCCCAACTATAATCTGTATACACGAGCGGCTAATATTATTGAAACCTTATGAGTATTCTTGACAGTTGTCTATATACGTTCATTGCCACCTTTTTAAGTTTTTATGTTTTTATTTTCTCTCTTGCATTTGACCGTGTTTTTTGTTTTCATATATTGAATGAGAAGCAAAGAACATTGCAGAATGAAACATAATCACCACGTTTGAAAGTCTTCACACAAATCGTTATTATGGACACTGACAAGTGGGGATTTATGGAATTTCATAAATGCAGCAATCATATGTAGTTATGCTATTATAGACATATAATTTCATAGGTATCGGTGTTGTTGTTTTTAAGAGCTTGAGAAATTTGAATAATAATATAAGACAGAAATATTATTGGAATCAATTCGTTAGTATGCCTATTATAATCTAATCTGGTACATAATTTCTGGCTTATGTTAGTAGGTATGTCCATGCGATCAGCCCAATTTCTCAATACTCTTCCCAATAAATTTGGCCCGATGATAAATTTTTTTCCAATGCTTCTTCCCAGAGGAAACCAAAGAATAACTATACCCATATTAAGAGGCGTTATAGTAGCACTTCTGGAAATGAAGCTATCGCCAGGTTGAATTTCCAATACATAGATGGTTAAGCGCAATTGACGAAGTCATAAATTAATATTATTTATATTTTATTTCCCTTATATTTAATATTTCTGTGTGTAGTGCATTATTTATTGTTAAATAGTATGATTTACTTTGAAATTTCGTCCAGAAAATGAGACACACGCTAAAAGATTGAGGAAAAACTTAAACAGTTACCAGGAGATGAATGAGAACTCAAAAAACTATGATTAAATTTTTTTTAATACAGATATTTACTTGCAATGATTATATAGGGTGGCCCTTAAGTTTCGCCTGAGAAGAGAATTGTACTCGTAGGTCCCATTAGATCATTTGAAGTGGAAAAACGTAAGAAGTTTTTTTTTGTTTCAGCTTACTTTTTAGAGTTATAACAGTTATTATAACATATATCATAATTTAAAAAAACGCAAGCTTAATAGCATATAACTTTGACAAATTTTAAAAGATTCTTTATTTGTTTTTTATCTTAATAACCGCCACCGCCGGCGGCGGTGATATGGAAGGATTAAACTATTCCAAGTAATACTTAAACTTCTTCGTATTAACAAATTAGCAAACTCCGTGAGAAACTTTTGGTTGCATATGTTGAATGAAGTTCATGCGAATGACCTCAAGTATGGTGTTTTATTCTGTAACTTAGGTTAGTGCCGTTAAAAAGGGGAGAGCCTAGATTTGAAAAATTATACGCTCAAAGTTTGAGAATAAACAACACAAACCAAAATATATCAAATTTGTGGATAAGAAGGTTGAAAGTATTTAATTTCAGCTAAAGGGTCTCATTTGAATGCTAATAGTCATCCCCCATAAAATTGAAAATTTGTAGATAATCTACATACGTAGGTATATATATGTATTTGTACATATATACTAAATATGGGAACTTATTCTACCATTGTAAGAAGATATCTCTTTGTTCGTTTGTTTTAGTGGGAACTAATTTTTCATTTCAAATTTCTATACAAAATCCACCTTCCTACCTTCGTAGTTTGAACTCAGACATGTACAAATCAACAATTTAGTTGAATATATTCTATGGATTGATATATGCGCATGAGATTTGTCTGCCTATTGAAATGTTTTATGCATCTTATGTTGTTTAAGGTATGGAACGTGTTTGACAGTGCGATTTGCCTACATTTTCATCATATTCTGAGCTATTCTGTTTCGTTTCGAGTTCTATTTGATTCCTTAATACTTCTATAGTTTCTGAAAGTTTTCCAAAAATAGTTGTGTTCGATTTAAGTCCTAACTTTCAGTAGCATATCCTTCTTTGAAATAATAAATACTCATATTGTAAAAAGGCATTAAACACTCCCCTATTAATTATTCACACCTAAACAAATTTGGTCTATTTCATCTACAGAGAAATACAAATAAAACAAGAAAGACCCTTTAAATAACACATAGAAAGCATGATCAAAAAATGGCTAAATCTTAAACATTAAAGACGTTCTTACTTTAGAGATAATTTTAACACAGATTAAATCTTCCTAAAGTACAATCCCAAAATTTTGCATCTTCCTAACTCTTTTCAAACAAAAGATATGTTTTTTTTCAATGAATATGAACGATTTTTGAAAACTACTTCGAATACTGGCATTTATTTAAAAGTTGCAGTTAATCTATCGATCTTGTCATATATCGGAGGATTTTTCGTTTCTACTTTTGCTTGATGATATGTAAAAAAAATTGTTTTTATTAAGAACAAATCATAATTTTGTGTAAGAAAAGCTTTATAAGCAAGAACTCCTCGGCTTTATAACATCGATAAATCAGCTGAAACTCTTAAAAGAATGCCAGCATATAAAGTTACTGTTCAAAAATAGTTCAAATTTGTTTCAATATTTATTGAAAAAACAATCTTTTGTTAAAAAGGTTTTAGCATTATTTACATTTTTTGGATTGTGTTTTAGAAAGATTATAACTCTGTCCTTAAATCGTCTCTAGAGTTAGAAATTCTAATGGTTAAGATTCAGAGATTTTTTGCTATTATAAGGGGTGATTTTTTAAAAGCTATAGGAAAGTTTAAAAAAAAAAACATGAAATTCAGAAAAATGCATGAAATCTTTATTAAAATCGATAGTACCGTCTATATAATTTAATGTCTGAAGATTATTTCATGCAAATGTTGACCTTGACTGCGCAGTTTTGGCATACTCTTTCCAACATTTCGGCCGGTATTTCACGAATAAATGCTTCAATGTTGTCTTCTAATGCGTCAATTGAAGCGGGCTTGTCTATATAGGCATGAGCTGTAACATAGCCCCACAAAAATTTGTCTAAAGGCGTTTTTTTTAAAATGTTTTATATGCCTACATAACGAATTATGTCCATCTAATTCTTTTTGTATATATGTAGATCTTGATTTAAAGTTTGTTCCAGACCTCGATGATTTGATTGAACTCGATTGTAATAAAAAATTCAAATATCACCTAAAACACCTGGTAACAAATTCCGGACCTATATTAACTCATTGCGGTATCAAAGCAATTTGAAAAGATGATTACTAAGTGATTAAAATTGGATTGATCTGTTTGATTGTAGTGATCATTAAACTTCGATTAATTCGTTGCTAATTTCGTTCAGATATTCACGTGGCGTGATAGTAAGTGCGTAGGACTGTCATGCCAGAAGTCTTGGGTTCTAACCTTCCTGTGGTATCTAAATTTTGTGTTCATGGGTACTGCCTGACAAATCCTCCAAGTGATTCTTGTCATGAAATGTTCTTTCTCAAATTAGTTTTTCAGATTCGGTATACAAAACTGTAGGCCCCTTCCATCCTTGACATTACTCGCATTACCTAGAGTTTTTCAAAATGTAAGATCTTAAGTGTCCACAGAACTTCATAGAACCTTATCTCTGGCAACCTTTACTTATAAATTTATAAATTTATCACTCGGAAGATTCAATGAAGATAAAGATCTTAGAGTTATATTTGAACGAACAAAACGCACTTCAACTGTATTTAAGGATTGGTATAAAATAAAGTCAATATTCATATCTGAAGATCTTCTGGTGTTTGCTTCCCCAGCTCCATAGCAAAATGGATCAACTTCTTTATTATTTTCGAAATCTTGAACACCTTAAATCTAGCATTGATCGTGTTATAATTTGTTCTTCTTATACATCATACTTATGTACAAACAATTCTTCTAAAGTAAATGAAAAAAAGTCTTATGAAGTAAATGCATAAAAGGTAAGGGAAGGAATAAATAATCTGCGTATTTCCCTACTTGTTTGAGAATACAGAATATCCTAGGGAAAAGATGTATTCGATCTTTTTACATATTAAGAAGCTGTTAAAGGTAAACCCCATATAATTTTACGGATATGCAAACCTGGACAGGCATCCATCATAAGTGATTGTTGGGAGAATAACTTTGCACTCATCACCCTTCTTGTTGTAAAACTTCTAGTGTAAAATGTATACCTACCCTTAATCCTTTATATATATACATATGTACATCAATATGTATATACTCATTTTACATCTCTATCTGTAACTCCTTTGATTTTAAATTGTTATTTTTGTTAGGGTTGTTTGATTTAGCACATACATAAATGTATTAAAAGATGCTTTTAAGTAAATATTGTTACCATA
Organism: Eupeodes latifasciatus; assembly: GCA_920104205.1. Lineage (NCBI taxonomy): Eukaryota > Metazoa > Arthropoda > Insecta > Diptera > Syrphidae > Eupeodes > Eupeodes latifasciatus. The sequence goes on from OV049924.1 coordinate 285,430,854, forward strand.
AGTAATGAGGCTTTAAACTTCTTCAACCTTGCCCCGTGCTTTACCAACTTTGACTGAAGACCTATTATAAGGGAGATTCTTTAAGTAAAAAAAAACATCTATACATCTGTGGGTGCATTGATACAAGACATATTTATTTAATTTATCTCCATTAAGATGGGATGGATGTTTCCGATGCCCAAGAGGTTATTGCGATGTAGCCATTTTTTTCGTATATTATGATTTTTAAATTATAACACAAATACATAATATTTGTATACTTGTTTTAACTTTATAAACATTTATTTACAGATTGGGAATCATATCACAATGGGGAGCTTTAGCTGGACGCTATGCGGCGTTGTGCCCTCCAGGTTGGCCCTGGGCGCCACAACGAATGCCATTTCATAGTCCTACACACGGTATGTATTGAAATCTGAATTATTAAAAATAATACTGGCAACGGCCTAGTCACTGATAAAGCATCGGTTCCCATCGATCACCGAAATCAAGCATCAGTGAGCGTGGTTAGTACTCAGATGGAGGACCGTCTCGAAACATACCGCGTGCTGTTGTCATGTGTTCTTTCTTTCTGTTGTTCTTTCTCTTCTGTCCTTCATTCTTGTATTAATGTCTTGTGTTGTTATCACCTTATATAGTCTAGTCGCTCAAGGTGCTGTGTTCTCTACTCTGTACATTTATGTATGTGCTGAGTAGTGTGTAATGTAATGTAATGTGTAATGTAAAAATAATACTTATTATTGAAACGAGATTTAGTAATAATATTGGAAAATCGTAGAATATTACAAAATACTAATTTCGAAATCTTAAGGACATATTTTAACTTCTAAAATATGTTTAACTTGCCACGTTGCTTTAGCTATAATTTTGTTTTTCATTTTACTTTGTTTAGTTATTTTTGAATACATTCTAATATATTCATTTTAAGATAAAGAAAAAGCATTGCATCGGCTTAGATTTAAATCGAGATTTCGAATAAAAATTCGATTTGTTTCTTTTTTTATAGTTTTGCAACATTTTCCCTAGTATATAATAGTTATGTTCTTTTTCAACTCTTGACTTCAACATTTCTTTTAAGAGCGTTCTCAAAACCATTAAAGTTAAAAAAAAATAACATCTTAAACAAAAAATACATTTTTATCTTCACAATAAAAGGTTTAGCCGAGCAACCCTGTCAAGCCCCTTCAAGTTTTTGCATTTTTCTTTTATATCTTAAAAATATAATTGTAACTGAAAAAGAAACCCTATATAATCTTATGCCGACAACAACTGGTGCAAAAGCCGACTCACACCACGCTTCCTATGGGGTGCGTTGCCGGTCATCAACATGATGAGTGTACAAAGTTCAAAACAGCAGCCGAGGCAGTTAAACAATTGAGGTGAAGCCCCATGACCGCCTTGAGCCACACAACCGTTGTTAATCTACCTTTTAACTTAAATTGCATGACATAAAATTATGTGTCACTTGAGCGTATTTATTACAAAAAAAAGAACGGCACTGAGTAACAAAACAAACTTCGAATCCAACCAAATACATACCCGTACAATTGATCAGCGCTTTGGACTTTTCAAAAATACGATTTGTGCATGCATTCACTATTACCAACAACCTGCCTCTCGTTGAAAAACTAACAAACCTGCATACATAAATAATGAAGGTGTATATTAGGAGCATGTTTTGGATTTTCAAAAAAAAAAATTATTTATCTTTCGATTAATAACGATAAAACAATTGGTTTCTGTTTGTGTTTTTATAATTTTATTTTAAATAATATTCGCAGTCTAGACTATTACTGTATAATGTCTCATTGATTATATTGATAAACTGTATTCAATGTTTTCGACAGTTTCTTACACTGAAAAAATCATTCTCATATTAACCTTTTACATCAGCAAGACGTATTATTATGTGAAGTACAAGTTTATGCAACCAATTGAACTACTGATGTACAAACGTCAAATCGTTTTTAAAGGATTCTTAAATTCTATGGTAGGAAGTTTCTGTTCTAAACTGTTTTCACACTTACATACTGCATCTTTTTCAATTGTTCAAGTCTTAAGATTATAGTGACATTGGCGCAAAATTTTAAAGAACCTATTGTTAATTGTTTAACAATTTACTTGTTAGCAATTTGCTAATCCAAAATGTTAAACTTTTGCTAAATAGTAAATTGCTAATTGCCTTTTATTAAAAAACAAGCATTCAAATATGTCTTAAAAGTGACAGTTCGTGAAAATAAACCAAGCAAATACGCTTACGGACCTATTAATTGGAATTCTCAACTGTTGCTTGGATCATTCTATCCACTGATCTTATAAGAATAATTGTACAGATGTCATATGGATTTGGCAAATTTCTAAAATTAAAGTAGCCATTCCGTGATTCTAACTTTAGCAAATTGTTAAGAGATAGCAAGATGTTAAAATCGTTAAATAATAAACTAATTCAGCTTTTTAGCCTAGTAAATTTCTAAAAATGGATTTAATAATTTACTAAATCGTTTTAAATTTTACGCTAATGATTTTATTCGATATGGATTATTATGTGTCAATTAAGAAACTGACAATGTTGTGTTTCTAATTACTGGAATTTGTTTGCTCTGTAAATTAGTAATCGAATGTGACTTTTGTGAACATTTGTTAAAAGTTGCATATCAACCTGTTTGTGCATATATGTGTAGTATTATTATAAATAAGAGCAAATTCATTCGACGACGGCGTGGCGGCGTCAGACATTCAAGTATTAAATTGCTTTGCAAATTCTTCTCACATCACATTCCTGGTTCTTCACAAACACACAAACTAAACAAAAAAGTTCAATATAGCCTCATTTACCTTAAGTGGCGATGATTTCGGTTGCGAATTGTCGGAAATGCAACAATAAGCTACTCAGGTGGCACTTATAGTATCAAAAGGCAAGGGGACATAGAAGGTTTTAGCAGGAAACTGTGCATTCCAAGGGAAATGAATTTAATTACAAATTCATTGTGGCACCATGAAGGTGGTGGTGGTAAAGAAGAATTGATCAGCGAATTAAATATAGTTGTTTCACCTTGCTTGTTGTAAAATTCTATTTGTTAAAAAACAAAGGTATGTTAGGAAGAGGTGTTGCCTTTGGAGATGTATGCAAGAAATTGGAGAAAATAGTCGCACATGCAAATTGTAGAAACGAACTAGGCTGTAATATGTAACGCGTGTGAATTAACACAAAGAATGCGTTTAACGAAATTCTTGGCTTAAGCGGTACCAATTTGTTAGGAGTTGTTGTCATTGTAGGAATTGTTTCATTTGGCTTTGGATTAGCTAACATAGGTTACATGGCATTAGCACAGATAAAATGTATGTGTATTAAGAGCTAAACATATACATTTTTACATATATGAACCCAATATTTAAGCAACGAAGATAAATCGAACAAAGTGATGTTGCGTAAATAGAATGTATTGGTTTGCAGGATCTTATCTTAAAGGATCTTTATCTACGTGTGCAAATATACAACTTAGCTCATAGCTTGTGCGTTTATGTGTATAAATCCTTTGACGAAAAGGGAAATGGGGGAAAATATATGGGCCTGGGCCATGAGGGAAAAATGATTAGCACATTAAAATTGTAAAGTTTTAGGAAAATCGTAAGTGGGAATTTTAAGATAGCATCTATCTTCAAAATTTTGAGATCGAATTTTTGAGAATTTCAAAAATCACTTTAAAATTAAAATTTTTCAAAACAATGTTGACTACATTCAATCTGGTAGAAATTATTCCTAAGATTTGTACTCTAAGAAATACTTCTGTTGCGTTTGAAATGTGATTTCTTGTAGAATTTTTACAAATACATTTGATACATATACATATAATGAAAAAAGGAAATATTTATCTTCTACTCCTGGGGAAATATTCCTTTTATGAGAATTGTATTGGGTTAGGTAGGGAATAATGGGTTAAAAAAAAAAAACAGGACTAAGTTCGTTAACACTAACTGCATTTGCTTTATAGAGATAAAAAACTTCCTACCACTTTCCTACCAGCTGTGGAAAGCTTGTGTAGACTGCTTGTGTTGCCGAAAATTCTAGATGAGAAATAACTAGGTTTTGACAAGAAATTTGGATTGAGTTTGTTGATATCAATCAAATTTGTACATAATGGGTGATTTTCCTAAAATTTCCTACCATCCGCAATAATAATAAGTCGACTTGAGAAGTGTTTTGTTTTCACATCTCTAATAATTACATTATTACATAATGACTAACTTCTCTTAAAATCTTCAACACGATAGCGAATCCATCTATGATAGGCTTGATCTTTATGATTCATACCCTCTTTTATACGATTTCTAAACAATGGTTTGAAAGCTCGATGTAGTTTTATAATGTGAAAATCAAATAAAGATTGTATAGCTGTTACCTATTAATAACTTTACTTAGTCATCTAGTTAAGCCATTTCATAAAGATAATTCCATCGTATCGATAGAATGTCGTAATATAGAATAGTGCTAAAAATGATGCTACAATTAAGTAGAACTTCATTCTCAACTTTATTTTAATTTCGATTTGAGCTCATTTAAATTAATTAATAAATTAAAATTAGACATGGGCAGTTTTGGTCTAGGAGCAGTTTCTATATTTTGTGTGATAATGTCGCCTTGCTTTTTAATATTGGAAAAAAGTTCACCAGTAAAAGGATCATATTTGCTCTTTAAGTTCAGAGTAATGGTTGGCACTGCATCGAAAAATCACTAAGTTTGCGATCTTACGGTGAAATTAATGCTACTTAAACCTAAATAAGGTTTATTTAAACCTAAATAAGGTTTATTTAAACATAAATAAGGTTTATTTAAACCTAAATAAGGTTTATTTAAACCTAAATAAGGTTTATTTAAACCTAAATAAGGTTTATTTGTAAACTAAAAGAAATGATTTGGTCAAGCTAATAATGAAAATATAGTCAGAAAATTCCTATACTTTCTCCATCCCTGACACTACCCTAACACAGAAATGGTTCAGAGTTATTAGTCACTAATCCCTTGCTCTCGACGAGCTACAGCTCCATCAAATTAATCGAATCATTAAGTTTCACGTGGTTTCTTATTCAACATTATATAATGCTGTTTAGATCAGAATTTAATGAGGTAATCATATTTTGTGGTTGCAGCTCCATATCCAAAGAGGCGAGCTTTGAGTCGAAAATATAATTGCACTATCGTCAGCAAAACAATTAATTAGAAGTTTCAGACAGGAGATATTTTTTAAAAATGATTGGTCGATAATAAAAGGAGGACGATTCGACTTTTTTGATTATAGGCTGGGCAAATATTGTTGTCCATCTACTCGGACCTGAGGAGTAGGATAGATGAAAAAGCTTACGCAAGGAACATCCAAAGAACAAGATCGTTAAGGACTCATAACACTTTTTGGCAGCGTTGAGCTTGTGGCGAACTTCCTAACAAAGAGATTAGATTTCTCTAGAAATGAAGTGTTCTTAACAATCAGTATAGGAACCCAAGAAGAGGAAGACTGCTTTTGGGACACTGTTGTTTTTCCATTCATAAATTTGATCCCTCAATAAAGGCGTTACAGGACTTCTTGTCTATAACAAGCCAAGCTTTTTCTTAGATCTGGTGTTTTTAACCCAGATCGGGATAAAATGTCTTATTCTTATTTTCTCGTATTGCAAAACGGTTCTCTTAGGAGTTCTTCTTTAAGTGGCGAGTTTTGACTCGAGAAATTAGCTCATATAACACAATATGCCTAAAGGAGGTTAGAAGAAAGAAACAATAACATTCGAGTGGGTTCGTTAACACGCTGGGTAAACTTATTAAAACTCTGCAAAAATCTCAGCCCACACTCCTTGGAGTGTTGACTGACCCAAATAACGATATCAGTGCGATTTCAGAAATTTACTTGGTACAGTGTAGACGTACGCAGCTCTTAACCCACAAATATTGCAGTAGTCGAGTTTTAAATTGCCAGCCATTGCAATATAATACAAAACTAAGGAATCAAAACAGACGAAATCTAGGAAAATCCACTTTGATAAACGCTGCTGCGACGGGGATAAGGACTCTGCAGAATATCAGAACAAAATTTGATATCATCAAGATGTCTTTTCCGTTTCCCATTTCTAATTGAATCTATTTTTACTGATGCGGTTTTACTTTAGCGATAAACTGTACCGTATGGAAAAATTTATTCGTACGTAGGTGTAGAATATACGTGTGTCAACTTCATACCACTTTTATTAAAAGTTTAAATCTTTTTCTATTCCAAAATGACTTGAGATAAAATTTAAATACAAAATACAATTATTTCCACTTGATCAAATTTTCAAACACATTATACTTTAAAAAAATTCGAAAACAAAGAAAAAATACTTTCAATTTTAGTCAAATTCTAAGTATCTAAGCTTAAATTTCCGATATTTCTTTCTTATTTATGTTTGTCAATTCATGTTTTACTATTTCAAGTATCTTGATGTCATCAAAAAAATTTCAAGACTGTTTTAGGCGTAATTAATTAAAACAGTTAGAAAACAAAGTTAGACCCTTGAAAAATCGACAATTCACTTAGTAATATATCACTAATGAATTGAAGAAAATCAACCACTCAATTTATTATGTACCGGTTTGTGAATTAACAAAATATTTGAAAGCTTTCTAATCACATAGATTAGAAGTATTTGCAACAGTCAAAAGACAATGGGGTTCTTTGTGCTTTGCATAGAAACCTTGCAACAATGTACATATACGAAAACAAGAGAGTAATGTGTTAAAAAGCCTTTATTAGAACTGTCAATTTAAACAGCTTGAATTTACTAAGTACAAAAACAAAGGACTTCGACTTCTGAAACACAGTTTATTTCACAGACTATAACGAAAATTTTAATATTCATGGTTTAGATGCCAGGAAAATGGTTTGTAGTTAAGGCGAATATAGAATACCTTCTGAAAAACAAACGATTGACAGTCAAACATTGAGCTGGGTCGGTGCGATAATGTGGCGCTGTTTTTGAGCAGCTGAAATAGGAATGGGTCTGGCCAAACCGCAAAATCCAAATCTTTACCATTAAAATTAGCAGTAAACACTGAAACCACTGAAAAATTGGTAAGGTTAATTCCAAGACGAATTACAAGTCATACGTAATACCTTCCAAAGGTTGCGCTACGAAATATTATAATCTTATTTTTTTTAACAGCGTACGAAAATGAAAATTTTAAAAAATATGTTAACCATTTATGAAATAGTTTTAACTGAATATTTTTTAATGTCAGGTCATGACCAAACAGAATTTGGGATCTTGTCTGCACCACATACAACAGCTTTTCGAGTAGCTGACGTTAAATTGAAGTTTTGTTTTATGCCTAGACTCAATTTGTCAACCCTCATTTAAAAAAATCTCGGTAAACAACATTATTGGATTTATTTTCTTTTCACAGCTCCACTATTTTTTGTTCACTTTTAGCTAAAATCTTAAATCAATGGAGCCGCAGTGTAGATATCCTGTAGACAAAATATTTCTTCGAGAATTGTTTAAGACAAAATTAAAATCTACTTATTTAAGAAAAGTATAGGTATCTTAACTTTTATCTGGTTTTCAACTTCCTCTGTCCTGTTTTAAATGGATCTTTCAAACAAAAAACATTTTTGAAATAATCAACCAACATTTTACAAATTTGTATCAACGTCCTATTTTTAAGATTAAATTACAAAATTTGATTTGATTTGAATCTCAAAGTTTTCAATACATTTTAACGAAACGGCAATGCCCGTGAAACTCTTTATTGATTTATTTTTTCCTACAAATGTTTATTTTAAAATACCAAAAACATTAAAACTAAAAATCGTTTGTGGACAGAGTGAGTAAAAACTGACTAAAAGTAGGTGTTTTTTAAAAGTTTCATTAATCAAACGAATATGCTTATAACCCACATAAAGAACAGTTTCATAGCATAGGTATATTAATTTAGATTATGCGCACCTTGCAAGGATTTTCTGAACGTTTAATTCACTCCCATTTTTCACTAATACTAATCGATTGTTTTCTATTTGTATTCTTTCATTTCAGACAGTTCATCCACAAATACTACTGAAAATCCTTCACCTTCCCTCAGTCCGTTACCGTCGAACACAAAGTCACCCTCGCCTCATAACAACAATCACCATCACAACCACTCCAGTTATATCCAGAGCTCCAACGAATCTGATGATGAAAGCCAAGAAATCATTGAAGAAGACGATGGCTGCAATACTGATGGACCATCAGATGGTTCCTCGCCACATGGCGGCGACAGCTCGAACCAGACAAAACGGAAAAAGAAGACTAGAACTGTTTTCTCGAGAGCACAGGTATTTCAACTGGAGTCAACTTTTGATATGAAGCGATACCTAAGCTCATCAGAACGAGCCGGTTTAGCTGCTTCATTGCGCCTAACGGAGACCCAGGTGAAAATATGGTTCCAGAACCGTCGCAACAAATGGAAACGACAACTTGCTGCCGAACTTGAAGCAGCCAATATAGCCAATATGGCGCATGCGGCCCAAAGGCTTGTACGAGTTCCGGTACTTTATCACGATGGTTCCAGCACGGGGTTTGTACCCCCTCCGCCGCCACACCACCACGGCGCTCCAATGTACTATACGAGAAATGGCAGCCCACCTAGACCGCCATTGTCATCGCTTGTATAGGAGGATGTGGATGTAGTGGTGGACATGGACGTTGCCGAAAGCAAATCGATTGAAAATAATGCTAGAAAGGACTCACCTCCGTCGTCGATATCTATATCAAATTATTCGTATGGTGAGAGTTAAGTGGCGATTTTATCTGATGTCATGGCTCTCAAAAGCAAAACTTTTTCACACATCCACACAGAAATAGTCAAAAATTCTGAAGAATTGTCGTGGAGATTGGTTCTCTGTTTTTAGTTTTTTTTTTAGAAACAATTACACGGGTTTCAAATAAATTATACTCGTAAAAATAAATTTAGAAGTTAAAAATAAATATATCTTTGTTCCTATACTGTAAAAACAAACTTTTTATCTATAATATCTACCTACCTATATACGCTATTATATCTTTCTTTATTGTCCCTAATAATTATAACTGTAAGTAGCCCGTTTTTTAATGTTTGTGTATAAATTAATCATATGGACTTTAAAACAGTTTTGTACATAGAGCACCCATTAAAATAAAAAAAAAAACAAAATTTTGAGCACTCAATTTCTTTCGATTTGTTTAAATTGAAAAATAAATTTATAACAATATTAAAATGATGAAATGTGTTTCATGTGTATAAATATTATTTATGTAATTTATTTAAAATGTGAATTAGAATCAGTATACATTAATTTATATGATTAGAGTATATACATTTATTGAGTAAGCTTTGAACAAATTTATCGTACATTTGTAGTTGTAAAAATTGTAATTTAAGATAGCCTTTAAGATAAAACAAAATAATAAGAAGCCAAAAATTAAAATTAATATAAATTAATTACATTATGTATAAGAATTAAGTATAGATAGATTATATTATGCATTGTATTTAAAATGAAAAAAAAAAAAAAAAAAAAAACAGACAAAAAATATATACAACACAGCTTTAGTTATTCATTGAAAAAAATTGTTTTAATTAATTAACTTGCTTTAACGGAAGAAAAATGATTATCTTAGCCCTCACAGAAATTAGTACAGTAAATTAGTATTAGAATTATGAAACATTTGAGCTACCAAATGCAAATTAAGTTTTCGGTTTTTTCAAGTTTTTATGTGTCTGAATGACTGTTCTTTAATTTAATAGATTCCTGAAAAATGTTCGCGTTACAAAAGAGACACTGTCATATTTATTCTTCGGCTCTTGGATTTATTCCCTGGAGTATGAACCACCTATATTCTACCTACCCTCCAGTTAGTTGTAACGCTAAAATTTCTTTGGGGGGCCCTACCAAAGCCAATTTGGTTCTGAAAGGTCAAGTTTTGCTGTTAGTTTTTACGGAACCCTATGGGCATTGTTGGATATGCTTCTTTTTGCGGAAAATGACTTGGCAAAGTCTCGATGCATTTCCATGTAATTTGTCAATCTATTAATCTATGATTTGTTGGCTTGATACCTATAGAACATATGAAAATTTCACTCCCTAACATTCTAAGAATAGTATTTTAGCATGTACTTATATTTTCAAATTTTGATCACCTAACCTAAATGAAAAATTAAAGGTCAACAGAACACTGATCACAGATATGACAAATGCGACAATAACCAATCACAATAGCCGACTCCACCCAGGCTTTTTCTTACAGAAATAATGATAGCGTTTAGTAGAAAGGAGGATCCGATCTGTACACAAGCATTTCCGATTGTAAGAACTTGAATGTGTGTAGCAAGGGTATTTAATTTTTAAGTTGATTGAATAAAGTACAAATTTAAATAATTTAATTTCAAATGAATTTATGTTGCACGTAATTAATAAAAGACCCTTATATTATTTTGAAGACGGACATCGCTGTACCCGAGTTCTTTTTTTAGAGTTGCATAACTCGAAAACTATCAGTGATATTGGAAAATTTCAAATAACAAAATCATAGCCTTGGTACATACAAAAGTTAAGTTAACATGTTTGTTTAATTCGTTATTTTTCTGTACATGATCTGCTAAATAGATATACACATTTGAGAGATTTCTCACGTAAAATCGGTTAAAAAACGATTCATGGTTGCTTGAATTACCGACTCCGCTGGGCGATCATGTCGACTGAATATTCAACGCAGCGCGCGATCCGTCTGGCGAACCGAACCATTATTTTGGTAATAAATTTGCACGATTTGCAAATGTTGTTTAGAAGTATGTCTATTCATTATGGCAAATCCAAATGAGCATAAATCAAGTGACAGTATTTCCAGATTGAAATCCACACGTCTAAAAAAAACACCCGTTATAATTTCCTTTTTAAATTTTGGTAAAAAAAAAATTTCTAAACACTTACTTAACACTAAAAAATAGCAATATTGGTTATAGGAAATGTTCTTCACAAGCACAAGCAAATGGTAAACCGTTTACCATTGAAACAAATCATTCCAATTTTTGGTATCAGAGATTATTTAAAATTTACCGAACCTTATTTGCCTTTTATGCAACCAAAGGAGCAGTAGACTCATACTAAAAAGAAGTTCATACTGTCAAAATCGTTTGAAACTACCACCAATTTCTTATTAACATAGAGTTATATTACAATCGACCAAGGTATCATCAAGGCTTTGGATCAAACTTACTCATTTCGTGGTTTCAAGTTCAAAGCTCTGGCATTTGACACCTGTCTAACGAATAATTGCCACTTATGACAATAGTTCGCAATCAATCAACGCATTCAAATTAATTACAACACCGACATAAAAATTGTTAAGTCAAGTATGCCTCGTTCGTTTGTTTGTTTAATGGATAAAGGTTTTTTTTTTGTTTGGACAAATTTCTTGCCAATTTAGTACAATTAAATTGTATATTTTTTTTTATTTAAAACAAAAAGTTTATTGAATTCCTATTCACACATCACATTTGGACAGTTTATATTTCTACTAGCTGGTTTACCAGGCTTCATCCGGGAGGTATTCAACTATTTTATATAAAAAAATGAGGGTGAAAAAACTACCATTTTCTTATATTGTACCTTTTTATTTATTAATTTATTGTAACAGAATCGTTTTAAGGTGCTAAAATCGATCGTTCGCGTAACCAATCATCCGTTTTCTCTGAAATTTGGGCGACTTGCGGGTAAACATTAGCTATAAATTCGTCTTGTCCAGTGACGCTAGTTCAAATGTTGGTTCTATTAGTACTTCACCATCATTATTTAAAATATTTCCATTTCCTATATCCAAAACGTACGCGTATATTTGTGGCCAATCTTAAAAGTTTGACAGAAGCCCACAGAAACAATGATTTTAAGCAAGCATTTATTTCATAACTTTTTGTACCCCTTGGCACAACTCGCAATATTTGCCGAAAATCACCAGCGAATAGTATCACAACAGCTCCCATCGGACGTTCATCAGCTCTAAAACCTTTAAGTGTACGATCCAGATCTTCAGACCTACCTTTATTTACCATAATCGTTTCGTCCCACACAATAAACGTCGTTTCTTTAAGAACTTTAGCTAGTGAGCTTTGTTTCGAGATATACTACAAAATGTACGCTCTTGTATGTTTAGAAAACTAATTATTGACTTACATTATCGGACTTTATTTATGCCTAAAACCTGCTCCGTGATATTCTCTTTCATTTAAAAAAAAACTGCATGACAATTGGATAAGAAGTTTCGAAGCCACCGTAACAAAGATTTAATCTTTTGCTTGATTTCAGTTTTATATATAACTAGCGGCCCGTCCCGACTTCGCACGGGTAGACATAAATAGGTACAGATATTTAAGTTATAGGCATGCTAATTAAAACGACCATGAATCACTAAATTGGAAAACATTTTTTTGTCCTATCATTAATACTCTTCGCAGCGTATGCGATGAAAGACATTTTATGGCTAATTTTTTTACACCTTCGGTTGGTTTTAATAGGAATTTCTTAAATTTCAACAGATATTGATTCAAACCAAAGCCAAATTCTTTTACAAAGAGATGACAGGTAAGGAAGATTTTGCAGCAAGTTCTGGTTGGTTGGAAAAATTTAAATTGCTACATGGAATTCGATGCCTTAAGATTTGTGGCGATAAAGTATCCAGCGACGTTGCTGCTGTTAAGCCTTTTCAAGAAAAATTTTTAAAACTGATTCAAGAAATGAACATAAGTGAAGAACAGGTATATAATGCTGATGAGTCAGCTGCCTTTTGGAGGGTTCTTCCGGGGACGACATGGGTTCATGCGATTGAAAAATCTGCTCCTGGCAGAAAAATATCGAAAGATCGCGTTATTTTTATGCCATGTTCTAACGTTGCAGGAACTCATAAGTTACCCCTCTTAGTTATCGGAAAATCAGTTAATCCGAGGGCTTTTAAAAACGTTAATCTTCCAGTAGCATATAAAGCTACCAAAAAAGGCTGCATGTCTACAACGATTTTTTTTGATTGGTTCAAGAATAATTTTATTCCAAGTGTGAAAAAGTTTTTGACAGAGATTAACATGCCGTTGAAAGCACTTTTGGTTTTGGATAATGCCCCATCTCATCCTAAAGAAGACGAAATAAACTTTGATCCGAACTTCAGAGTCTTATTCTTACCGCCTAATTGTACAGCAATATTGCAGCCGATGGATCAAAATTTAATTCAGAATATAAAGGTAGCTTATAGAAAGCAGCTTTTGACCCACATTCTACTGGAAGATGATACAAACATTGCAGCAGCCCAGCAGACTTAAAAAAATTCAATTTGCGAGATGCTGTTTATTTTTTAGATTCAGCTTGGAAAGGTATCGGAGAGAAAAATATTTAAAAGAGTTGGTCAATATTATGGCCAGAACTCGCATCCCAATGGAATAATGAAGACCTTATACCACTTTCACAGTTACGCCAACAAATTGACTCGGATTCTTCGCTTGCTGATTTAAATAGAATTCATGCCATGATAAGAATAATTGATCCGAATGGTGACACATCCACATATGAAATCAATAAATGGGCAACTGGTCAAAATGAAGTCTCCCACGACTTTTCTGATAATGACATTATTCAGTCCGCTTTACAAATCCAACAAAATGTTACTGAAGCTGAAGAAGAAGACAGTGAAGATGAAAAGGTAAACAAAGAAGTTTCGAAAATTTCAAACAATGAAGCAAGGAAGATATTTGCCAAGGGCATTCAGTGGGCCGAACAAAATAATGCATCTTAAATGGATATCCTTCTCCTAAAGACGTGACGCGAAAAAGCTGAAAAGATGTTTTTAGATAAAGCGTTCCAACCAAAAATTAACACGTGCTTTCTTACTCTTTAAAAAAATTAAAATGCGTTCATATTTCGTACATGCGTACCTACATGTATATATTTAAATTATGTGTATATGTACTTTTATTTGTAATAAAAAGGTTTTGAAAAGTTTTCGGTTGTCCATTGTATTTAATTTTTTCTCTATAGTCCGGACATTTCGCTATTCCGGACACGGTAGAAATCTTATGTGTCCGGACTAGTGAGGCTGTACTGTAGATATCTTAGATTGAGTTTTTCTTTGCGAATTAATGTTTTTTAAAAGTGCCCTTTTGTAGCATTGGCCCAGATTTAGCTCTAGCCACAATGACCGGTTCATTTTCCTTATATGCGTCTTATCAACAATAACATTATAATTTTAACAAATTCTCTTTAAGGGTAAAATACCACTTCTTTTTTGACGTAGACAATAATGAAATCGAAGCCCATTTAAATAAACACTGATGCATTTCATAAACGGCATAGGAATACAGGATCAAAAGGATAGCATGTTCATAAATAAAAAACAGATTAAACAACACTAGAAATTGCAAAAATCAAGGTAGCATTTTTGAAAAGTTTAACTTAGAATATAAAGACGTGCTACAATTTTAGTGATGCGAAAATCAAGGAGTTGCACGGATTTCGGGCGGCGTACATCGATTTCATACTGTAATTCCAATGTTTTTCGTTTATTATTATTTTCTCCTTATGTGAAGAACTATTTTTCACTTTTTAGATCGATGCGTTATAAAAGCATCTATAAAGCATGCTTTTATAACAATCTCTTTAAATTGCTTTTATTAAATTTTAAAACAAGAACAAAATGTATGCTTTAAAGCCGTCATGTCTCGCGTATCATAGGTACCACACGATCAAGACATTATGAGCACGCACGTGCCAGTACAATAATATTGTTCTATATTACTATCTTCGTTGTTGCTAATAAGTATATACAAAAAAATATATATTGGACCTCACATGAAGGGATGAATAATTCATTAATGTAAAAGCCGTACATCAATGAATGCCATAGTCTGGCAGGTCCTCGAGAGCACTTCCTCTATAAATTTGTGTACGAGTGAAAGGTCCGATAGAACAATAAAACAAGCTCGCTCTGATGACGCTCAGGTTAAGTCTCTGTTAGACTTAAGGTCTAATGCGAGCAATGTTGCATAAGGGTTTATGCAAGAGGACTGCTGGCTACTCAAGAACTTAGTATCGAATGGAAATATACAAAGCTTTGCTTAAGGACATGATACGGTAGGATCTACTAGAAAAAAATATAATTATTACACAAACCTCTAAATCAACAAGTTCTTGTGTATACACCGCAACCTATCGTCGCGATCTTGACAGATCGTCTGTCAATAAGTGGCGTTGTTATATTTCGTGGTACAGGCCTCGTCGACACATCACACAGTTGGCGCAGGGACATAGGGCCCAGGGACATAACGCCCAACTTTTTTTTTTGGGCTTATGTCTCACTTCGGTGGGACATAAAACCGAAATTAAATTTGGGCCTTAAGTCCCACCCAAGTAAGACCGAAGCCCCAAATAAAAACGTTGGGGCTAATGTCCCACTTAATAAGAATCACCAAATGACAAAACTTGGAGCACTTCAATACCACAAGACTTTGTTTTGTGGAGTTTAAATCCTGAGATCCCGCGAAGCGGGCCACCCACAGGTGCTTTTATTCAAATAAGCTGTTGATATTGGCGCCTGCCTGGCGACTTTACATATCCTAAGCGGAGCAACGGAGTTGCGTGAGCGGGTGTGACCCCGAAAAAGGGAGTTAAAATCCTGAGAACCCGCGAAGCGGGCCACCCACAGGTGCTTTTATTGAAAGAAGTTGTTGATATAGGCGCCTGCCTGGCGACTTTACACACCCTAAGCGGAGGAACGGAGTTGCGTGAGCGGGTGTGACCCCGAAAAAGGGAGTTCAAATCCTGAGAACCCGCGAAGCCGGCCACCCTCAGGTGCTTTTATTGAAAGAAGTTGTTGATATAGGCGCCTGTCTGGCGACTTTACATACCCTAAGCGGAGCAACGGAGTTGCGTGAGCGGGTGTGACCCCGAAAAAGGGAGTTAAAATCCTGAGAACCCGCGAAGCGGGCCACCCACAGGTGCTTTTATTGAAAGAAGTTGTTGATATAGGCGCCTAAGCGGAGCAACGGAGTTGCGTGAGCGGGTGTGACCACGAAAAAGGGAGTTAAAATCCTGAGATCCCGCAAATAATGTTAAAAATAAACTTTTTTGTTTTTCCTAATTTTTGTATTATCACCGTATCAAAAAATTATTGTTCATTGTATTGAACTACAAAAACTTTATATTCTTTTTTGGCTCTGCAAAAATTTGGGGACAATGTCCCATTTTTAACAAACAAATTTGGGACTTAGGTCTTACTTGGGTGGGACTTAGGGCCCAAATTAAATTTCGGCTTTATGTCTCACTCGGGTGGAACATAAGCCCCAAAAAAAAAAAATGTGGGCGTTATGTCCCTGGGCCTTATGTCTCTGCGCCCACACAGTTACGATTTTGCTGTTCTATTTTGAGTTGCAAAACAGTCAATCCAGAGTACACTATAGCAGATGCAACGTTTAAAGCGGTTAACAGAGTCCAGTAGGATCGCAGTGGTCAGAGATAATAATAAAAGAGATAACACAGAGAAAACTTAATAAGCTGCGAAATATCGTCACGAGCGCAATATTAACCAACAAATTGATGGATTGGATGACTCCGCCGAGATGAAATATAGGTAATAAGACACGAAAACACAGGAATCATTACTTCTCTTACGATAATGTTGTAATTATTCTATATTGATATTAGGTATATACTAAGATCTCAGATTGGTCGCCAAAGTAAAAAATGATCCTATACATAATCCCTTTTAAATTTTCCCACACTTTGGCCTATTGGAGCGGGTACCAAAATGACCATTGTCCTTAAGTTATTATTTTTATAATACTATTCCCAGTTAAAAATTTTGTATCCAATTTTTCTTTTTTTCTAGATAGTTATATTCAAAACATACATATGTAAATCATAATAGATTAAATATTTGGTTTGTATAGGTATTCGAACTGTTATATAAGTACATATATTCATACAAACCAATCGAAAAAGCCAATGACAAATACAGACAATAAAAACCACATAATGTGTAAAATCAAACATTGTGTTCACATATCGCAATTATACGTATATGCAATCGAGCAAAATTATGGTTCATGAAGGCAATCAACCAACTATTCACCAGGGTTCTAAGGGTGTCCTGTCTACTTCTGGCGGTGCATTCTACTGACGCCACCGATAGTTGTAGTTATCATCCAACTTGTTTGGTGTACCTTTGGTTTGTTTGCATATGAAGTATTTTCAACAAAACGAAAGTTTGCGAGACGAGATTCATTGAAAAGCAAACTTTCCCAATCATACCATTCCCCACTCTTCTCAATAACCCTAAACGATCGGTTTCAATGGAATCAGCAGAACAATAAAAGATTCGCATTCGTCGTCGTCGTCCATTTATGTACGATGTAGTCTCATTGAAAAGCAGGTTCAAATACATATACATCCGGTGGTGGTCGGATCGGAATGGCATGAAAATCTGAAAACCATGCTAACCCAGTTCGATGAAAGCGAATCCCCCTGAAATCACCTTTCCAATTTCACTTTGCTCCTCGCACGAATTGCAATAAAAAGCAACTTTACTCTTCACCATTTAGAGGAAACAAAACAAAACGTTTATTTTACGATTAATTGCAACTCAAATATTTATTCATGAAATGGCGGCTGGGAATTAATTTCTTATTCAATACCTCCTTCTACGTCCCCACCCCTTGTACGCCGTCACTCTATGCCGCTTTCCTGTGGTTGTGGTGGGTGAGTTTAAATGAAAATTCATTTGCGGGAAAAATCGAGAGAATACCTTCCGATTTCGATTCCGTGAGCTTAGTTCTGTTATATTGCGATTTATTTCAGTTGGAGCATTTGTTTTAAAATTTATTCCGGTGGGTACAAACGAGTGTGCAGTGTGAGGGTTGGAGTATCTTTGTTCATAAATGTCTGCGCGAGTCCCTGTGCAAAATAATGCGGATGCGATTGTTTTCGTTCAACTATTAGCGATTTGTACTAAATGCCGATTAACGTAACGCCTCTCCACCCTCTTCCGTGTCGTTGAGGGAATGCTTTATATGCAAATGCATTTGCCATGGTATACATATATCCATGAGCAGGATAATAAAACACACTCAACTTACAAACATTATAGGTATCATTTTTTTTTCAAGTATTTATACAAATTGTTGTCACAATGCTCTGTGTTGTGTAAATAAATTGCATGATTGGTATGTGTGACTTATTAATAATTCCGGAGTCGCTATCGCTAGTATTAACAAGCCACAGCCTGGAAACTTGTAATTGCCACTCAGTTGACAATAAATTAACTGGAAACCTTATTTTGCATGTTGAATGTTTTATTTTATATTTGGTATCGTAGTTATTGTAGTTAAAGAAGAATGAATGAGTTAACTCGGTGTTTTACTGACATTGTCTATATGGTGTTGCATGCATACAAAAAATGTTCGAGCATCATTTTAGTCGTGGAACTTATTAACACGGCCGTTTCCCAGACAATGTGTCAAACAGGCCTTAGACACAATAGTAAAAAGTTGATATTTTTAGGTAAAGAAAATTTAAAGAGGAAGTAGATATAAAAATGAATCAAGAATTTTTTGGGCAGTGATTTTGGAATGATTTCTTTTCATTGACTAAAATTTCACAAAAGAATTGTTTAAAACCAATTGAAAGTGATAATTTTTTGTTTGAGAACCTCCAAAATTAATATAATGTGTTATCACATTATTACAAAAAGAGGATGGGGTGCGACCCACACTGATAACTTCCCACCCGTCTCTCGATTTGCCTTGCTTAAAACTTTAACAAAATATTCATAACAATATTTTGTGCGAGATAACTAATTTGAGTTCGTTAAAAAAGTTTTCAATAAAATTTTCCTAAAAAATTAGCAACAATATTTTACAAATGACGAAATAATTTGATTTCAAAATCTATTTTTGTCAACGAAATTTTTGATCGAAAAACTAATTTTTACCAATTTTAGTAGCATTTCTTGAAAGTTTTTATTTCTTATGTAAACAAAAATAGATTGAATTTTTTTAAGAAAATTTAGCACAGAATGAAATCACGTTGAAGTCAATACCTTCATTAATTCAAGACATATCGAGAATCGAACATCAATTTTTACCAATTTCGCGTACTAATTTTTTAGATTTTAGTTTTTATGAAAATATTGACTGTTGTCGAAAACAATATTTTTTATAAGATGAAACTAGTCTGAAGACCAACTTTTAGTAATGTTTTTTAAGGTTTTTGTTTTTTGTAAAAAGCTGACAATACTGTCAAAAACTGTGTTCTTCGTTGCTAAAATTATTTTGGAGATAAAAACATTTTTTGTTCGTAAAATATTCGAGGGAACAATTATTTTTTTTTGTTTATAAAAAAAACGTTAATTGGTGTTTTTGGTATCACGTCAAAATACATAGGTACTATACAATTTTAACTTTTTTCTTTTTTTTAATTGCTTTGGTAAAATAACCACCCACTCAACCTTTTTGAGTGTCCTTTCTTCATTTTTCTGTGTTATAATCTGTATAATGAATTTTATTTTAAGACAATATCTCTATTGGTTCTTGAGATATGGACGACGAAAATTGCTTCCCGAGTATCTTGGTTTTCTTTTACCAGGGGAACAAGGAAATGGATGGATTAAGAAACAAGCGTAAAGTCAATAACTCGTAGGCAATTCCCGTGTTGGCTTACTCGTTTCGAATAGTAATAGTAGAGCGATGCTCTCTTCTGAATGTGTTGGAAGAGAAATTCTGGACATCCTTTATCACTACTACTCTCAAGTATTTATTTAAGGAAGCACAAGTACGGATTCCAAAACGTGGCAAGAAGGAAAATATAACTTGAATCCAGTAGATTTCCCACTGTTCGTAAAAGCACAAGATCAATTAACATGTAAAAAGACAAAAACAGTACAATTTAACGATAAAAGTCGAGGCTTGTAGCTAAATGTTGCAGTAAATAGTATGGCCTGGATTTTACTGAAACATTTTCTCCAGTCACAAGGTATTCTATAATGATTACTGGTGTAGCAGCATTAGAATTGCTTTTGCATCATAGAGATATTACCTGAGCATACCTTAATGATGAACTCGAGAATTTCGTTAATAAAACAAACCCAAAAACTAAATAGTGTGCTGCTTAAAATTGGTGTTGTGCGATCAAACTATACGATAATTGTCTAACATAGGTAAGGAATGAGTATACTGCCTGCTGAAATTTGTTTGTTTTAAAAACTATTGGGAACCGCAATAATGTTCCGGAATCGGATTCTCCGCTATGCCTTTAAGAATAGATAACAGCCAAAAAGTAGTCGTCCGTGCGCTGCCTACATTTATATGCTTATGGAAGCATTACGGAAACGAATACCACCAAAACCCATTCGAAAGAGAAAGATTTTTTTTTTTTTTTTTTGAACAGGAGGAAATCTTCAAAAGACACTTGGCAGTATTCGACACCAAGTAGTGTGGGACTCTTAACCACTAAAACCACCTCTTCATCAGGACCAATCTTGAAGGATCGTCATCAGATTTTTCTTTCTTAACTTTTTACAATCACTTTGGGGGAAGTTTAAACTTTTAATACTTTCCCATGTTTTTTAGACCATAAGCTCATGAGGCTTGGTTCTTCTTAATCTCCGAACATGGTTTCTTATATTCAAGACGAACTCCATTTCAGAATTAGTATGACTTTGCAGTCTCTCGTAGTGCGATACAACGTATTTTGTAACAACTTCTGTAACCATTTCTATTTGTAAGTCACGATGTAGATCGGTATTTCTTATGTACCAAGGTGCATTAACTATTCCACAAAGAACTTTGTTTTGGAATTTTTGGATGATTTCGGTATTTGTTTTCTTTGTACAGCCCCATAATTGGATTCCATAGGTCCATACAGGCTTTAGTACTTGATTATACAGCATTATTTTGTTTTGGATTGATAAATCAGAGTTGTTACCAAGTAACCAGTACATTTTTCTATATTTCAAGTTTAGTTCTTCTCTTTTTTTTTTTGATGAGCTCTTTCCACTTTAGCTTTGCATCCAAAGTCATTCCAAGGTATTTGGCCGTATTGGCGTAAAGTACAGCTTGATTATTAATGAATATTGGAACATTGTTTATCTTCTTATTTGTAAAGTTTATATGTGAAGATTTTGTTTCATTGAGTTTGATACGCCATTTTTCGGTCCAAGCTCTCACTGTGTCGACGGCATTTTATAGTTTTACTGCTGCCTTAGAGACACATTTGTCGGGTACCAAAATTGCGGTATCATCTGCAAAAGTAGCCATTATGGTGTGATTACCAACTGGAATATCCCTTGTGTATAGTAAATACAGGGTAGGACCTAGTAGTACACCGGCTTCTATTTTCTTCAATTCCGAGTATTCTCTAAACAATCGGTCTGAGATGTACGATTTTAATATTTCAAAGTACTGCCTGGGAAGATCCCTTTGCAGTTTGTACTCAAGTCCCTCATGCCAAACCTTGTCAAAAGCTTGAGCAACATCTAAGAAAATAGCTGAACATACTTGTTTTTCTTCTAATGCTTTTTCTATTACATCCGATATTCTATGAACTTGGTCTATTGTGGAATGTTTATTTCTAAAGCCAAACTGATGGTTTGGGATTAACCTTCTTTCTTCTATGATTTTGCTAAGTCTCTTCAGAAGCAGTTTTTCAAAAACTTTTGCCAAAATTGGTATAAGCGATATTGGTCTGTAAGACGTAGGTGGTTTACCTAGCTTTGGTATGACAATTACTTCAGCAATTTTCCAATGGTGCGGGACATACCGGTGCTTAAGGCATGCATTTATTATATATTGGAGTTTTATGAAGGCTTTCAATGGCATTTCTTTCATAACCTGAGCAGTAATTAGATCGTAACCTGGTGATTTTTTATTTGATAGTTGATGTAAACACACACTTTTTATTTCTTTAAGTCTTACAATTGGTATTTCACTTTCATCTATCTTATCAACAAACTGTAAGCTATTTTCAGTCGCGTTTGATGAGTATGGCTTAAAAACATTCGCAAGATGTTCAGCGAAAAGGTTAGCTTTCATTTACCGATCCATTTCCCATCTTGAGATTTCAAGGGCGAGTTTTGTAACTGCGGTCTTTTCAGGCGCTTGGCTGCTTTCCATAGCGAAAAATCGGTTGAAGCATCAGTCGTTAAATTCCTTAAGAATGCACTGAGTGAATCATTTTTGAATTTGTAAATTTGTTTTTTAAGATTGTTGCTTATACGGTTAAACGTTGTTCTATCATCTGGAAATCTAGTATTTTGCCATTTTCTTCGAGCTCTTCTTTTCTCTATCAACTCTCTTATCTCTAAAGGATATTTTATTTCATTTTGTCTTCTAGTAGAAAATGTTGGAGTACTTTCCTCAGCGGCCTGTTGCACATCAGCAATAAATTGTTCCACTTCATGGTCAATTTGCTCGATTGTATCCATGTCAGATCTTAAATTTATAAAACTTAAAGAGAAAGATAATGTCCAGGGAATTGGAAATATCACAAGATCCATTTCAATGCTGGTTAGGTAGCATCTAAAGGGATATTGACGCTCTACAGATTATTTGTTAATTTTGACTCTATTAAGTTATTATGGCAAGAGTCAAAAAGCTTTTATTGTGACACGCGATAATTGATCATGAAACAATAGTTTTTTCGAATGAAAAGATTTTTACGGTTGAAGAAGCTTATAACAAAGAAAATGATACAATTTATGCCACATCATTATATCAAACTAAAACTGTTGTTCTAGGGCTTAAAGGTAACCATCACCACGCTTCTGTAATGGTTTGATTGAACGTCGTACTCCAAAAAATCCCTTCTCGCCATTTTTGGTAACGAATGTGAGAAGTTGTACCATAGAGATGTGGTAAGATGTTTGGTTAAGGTTTTAAAAAATACCATTTTCAATATGATATAGAGATAAATGAATTCTTCTACTGGATTCTGGTCACACAAACAAGGCTAAGACAAAAAATGGGCACTAGGGTCAATACCATAGGTTTCAGAGAAGCTTAGAAGAAATATCAATAGAAATAGTTCGTGCCACTTTAGGTCGGTGGCTACAACGTTTAAGGGCTGGCATTAAAGCTGTTGAGGCCGGTCATTTTGAGGGAAACTAATTTTTAATCAAACTAATATGGCCAAATAAATGAAACGAAATGTATATTGGTATTTCATGCTTGTAACATAACTTATGGCAGGGCTTAGTATGTAGAGAAGGTGTGCATGAAGAAAAACACTTGTTTGTAGGTACCTAACCTACCTACCTTACCTATCGGTAGTGCGTTGCAATGATTATAGAAAACTATGTAGGGTAAGTATACCCATGAAGATAAATTCGTGTGATATGTAGATGAGTAAATAATAGGTACTATAAAAACAGTAGGAATCATATTATTTCATCTAATTAGCAGATAAAGCTGTGGACAACTAATTAGGAACACAAGTTATATATACTCTGAGAACTTTTTTCTTCGTTCAAATATTACTTATTTTTTTTTGTAAATAATATTTTAGGTTTTTCTTAATAACAAAAACAATTAAAACACATCATTTTAAAAATTTAATATATTTCTTTTTATAAAAATTTTATAACATTAAGGAACCTTTTGTGATGGACATCTAATTTGAAACAAAATTAGAAGTATTTTCTTATATTAACATTTCTTTATTTTGAGATTTTTTACATAGAAATTCTTTAAACATTCAGTTGCAAAGCCTCTTTGCCTTAGAACCTTTGGGCATCTTCGGTCAATGGATTAAATAAGTCACTTGCAGCGCTCTTTGGGTATAGCTTTCCAAGCCACTTCAATGGTCAAATAAATAACATCAAAGTTTGTATTTATTTTAGTGCAACAGCTTTTTTCACGTCCGCCCAAAAGTGCCCATTAGGTTAAGGCCTTCACTTGCCGTTCAGTGTTAGAACTGTGGAACTTATGTTGTGGTCTCCTTTTGTCAGCCGAGAGGACGTCTTACGAACTCTTTTTTTCCGCGGTACATTTACAGCTGTCTCAAATTTTTGAAAATGCTGAATTGCGCTGAAAATTATCGTCACAGAGCAGTTTGGTTCAGCTGCAATCGCTGTATAAGAATATTTCGGCTTCTACACCTCATTAGCTTTTCTGGAAGCTGGATCCCAGCTTTTGGATTTATGTTTTAAAATTAAAACAAAATACTTTGAATATATGTTTGCAGCAACAAATTATGCTCTGTTCAATAAATATATGGAGTACACGAAGGATAGGATACCTTTTTCTCGCGCTAAATACCAAGAAATTCAATTAAGCTGTGTGACAGAAAAAATTGTCCAGGGTTTTCGTAATGCATATTATAAAATTGCAAAAAGCTCTAAAGAAAATCAAAATGGTTACCATCCACACTATATTACTTTTATTTCAAAAAAATAAATAAGGGGGCGCAATAGTCCGTTGAGAACTAGGGCTTAGTAACTTACAACTCTCAACCATTCCTGTTGTCTAACAGGTTCTGTTTTGTTCTTTATATGGTCATAAAATTCGTTTGTTGCCTCAACTATTTCTTTTTTTCTCGGCGCTTAGGTCCCTTGCATATTTGATGAGCGTGAAATTATTTTAATAATTTTATTAACATTGGGATAATAGTAAACGTACTAAATTTATATTATAGTTATCGACCAAACCACACACACTCGAAAATCTACTCAAATAAAACACCAAAAACGTATCTGTGTAACAAATAAAATGCCCGACTGGGTCGCACGAACTTGCTCATGAACCAAAGACCTTGTTTAAAAATATTTGTTCTATTTTACGATTTAAAAATGTCTCTGAAAAAATAATTTGTTTTCAAAAATCGTTAGAGCGATTTTTTTAATAAACCTAAATTTTCAATTTTAATTTTAATTTTAAAAATATTTTTGGTATACAGTTATTTAGGGATTATTATACGTTTTACATTTTAATTTCGTAAAAAAATGATTATTTGAAAAAATGAAATATTCAACATATCGAATTTTGAAAAAAAATTAATATTTTTGAAAAATCAAAAATAATAACAATGGCGCAAAATTTGAAACGAGCAAATTGTTCAGAGATAGTACATTGTTAAAGTCGTTTTAAATTAGGTAAATCATCTTTCAAGCTTTGTAAATTGCTAAAAATTGCTTTAACATGGTACTAAACGCGGATTAAAATTTTGCGCCACTGTTAGTTTTGAGAGAACACAGTATTGTGAAGAACTAAAGGAATGGAAGAACAATGTTTCTAATTAGTGGTCCACAACTGTATATATTTCTTTCATTCATATTTATTTTAATTTGTTCTATCAAATTGAAGTATTTTTTACTGTCACACGGATCGCACAGCAAAAATATGTATTTCTACCAGAATTCCTAATGTGCAGGTATCTACCGCATGAATGCTATTTTATTAATACGAAAACTGTTGTGATATATAGGTATAAATATAAACGTACCAACCTATTTTATATATGCATGTATACGTGTGTATATAAGTAGATAACGATCCCTTCCGCGATTAATTAGAATATAAATAATAAAACTAAAACAAGTAGTTTTTAAGCTTGTTCCTGCATCACATCATCAGCAGCAGCAGTAGCAGCAGCAGGACAAACCTCAAACACAAATATGCTAATTAAAAGTCTCGCGCGCAAGAACTCGCTACACAAAAGCTTAAGAGGCAACAACAATCAGCATCTGGTATGGTGAGATGATTTGCTACTGTGGCGGTATTGTCCGTCCCAGCCGAGAGATAAGTGTGTCAACTCAAAAATATCAAAAACAAAAATTTTTAAATTATTTCTTGCATAGCTGAAGCGATACTGGCACGGCACAGTTAGCTGATGGACTGACAGACTAATTAAGGGATTAAAATGGGGCTTCTGTAGCATTTAGGTGGTTGAGCGTTTTTTTTGCCGTTTTTATTTTAACTTCAAAAGTAATAATTGAGAAATTTATAAAAGCTCAAAGCAAGACATTTATGCTATGGCTTAGCTACTTTTTTTCAAAATTAAATGTTATTTTTTTGGGAATGAATACAAAACTTTAAGATCTGTTTTGGCTTTGTTTTTGTATTATGAAAGGCTTTTTTTTTTAACTAAATTAATGTTTGATGTTCTTTATGGGTATAATTAATTCAGTTGTTTTAGAAGCACCTTTTCGAGAGGAAATTGGGTACATAAATATATACTTAAATTTGAAGGTTTCAACAATTTATTTAAATTTAACAACAATATTTATATGGGATGAATCAACTTTGAATAAATAAGTATATTTTTATGTTTTACATTTTTATTTTACTATTATAGTTTTTAAACTTTTTCTAAATTGATACTAAAATATTGTATAAGATGAAAAAAGTTTCAAGAGGTATCTCTACTTGTTCTCAAAATCCATAGTTTATTTTTACCAGTTTTTGTAGTTGTCCGTTTTTTTTAGAAAATATTGTAAATTGGATTTTTTTACTATAGCAATTACAAAAAACTGAAGAATTTGGTTAGTCACAAACTTCTCTAGAACTATTAAGACTAGCGATTTCATTTAAATTTTATATTATGCATTGTAACGTAACACCAAATTGGTATTCATTTTATAAAGCAAACAACTGAAAAAAAAATATTTTGCTAACAAAACGTTTTTGACATCCATTAAAATTCATCGAAGTAATAGAATTCTTACAAAAAAATAAGAAAGTTGAAAAATAAAGAAACAAATGATAACATGAAATTAAACTATTTTTCAGCACGTGCATTTTAAGAAACCAAACAAAAACAAAGAGAAGGCGTTATGCTTCTTAGCTTTTGGTCAAGTAACATGGAATATAATGTATGTATACTCACCACAATGTCTTCCCTTATTGCAAACAGCGGGCATATTTGCATTCCACCAGCCCGCCTTTCCCTGCTCAACAAGTTATAATGCCGTTCAAGGGCTAACCGGGAATGTTGTAGCTTCAGTTATCAGAGAAATCGGCTGCTGGATGTGTTTCTAGATGAAGAAGATTTCCATATCAGTAGTGTACTCTGGAATTTCTAATTTTGACCCCTTGAAGACCGAAACCTTGTCAAGTATCGGTGGGTTGTCGTTAACATCAGTAAAAAGCACATTTAACTGAGCCACCGTGGATTGACCTCTAGAGTCAACTGGAATAAGCTTAAGCTTGTAGAACTGATACCTCTCTCTATCGAGACCCCCTCGCCCGGTGCGCCGAATTCGTCTGTTTTTTGTATAAACATACTAGGCGTCAAGTTTTTAGCGATGTTGACATTTTTCATTTGATCAATGGAAATATTCTTTATACAGTAGACGCTCGATATAGTGAAGTAATAAAAACCAGCCATGTTTACTATTTGGAGATTGTTCACTATTTCGAGTGGGAGCCTAAAAAACGCTTTCCAAAGATAATTTTGCTCAAAAATACACATTTTGTTCAGTGTGAAGATAATTATATTTATTTTTTCGATAAATTAACATTTTATTCAAGTTGAAACAGCTACGAGTAAAAACAAAAACAATTCATAATACATACTTATTATTACAATTACAATGTTGTAAAAAACTAAGAACGCAACAAGAACTTGTATTCTACTGAGTCAAGTGACTACTTTCTTTTGTGATTCAGTGTGAGATACACATGAATGAACGGTAAATTTTTTTTAAAGGCAGTCAACATGCTGCAGACGCATTGCCGATGCAATATTCTTGTTCAAAAATATGTTTTCACTATATCGAGATTTGTATTGCTTACTATTTATAGTAGTACATGTAAAATTTTGGGTGCTCAATATACTGGATAGTTCACTCTTCCGAGATTCACTATATCGAACGTCTACTGTATGATTTTCTTGGAGAACATGACCAGTGATGGACGATTTTGTATGTCTGTTACGTGGCTAAAATGTTCGGTTAATCTAACTTTAAAATTCCGATTAGTTTGTCTTACATATTTTTGTTCACATTCACTGCACACGTAGGTATTAGTAAATTCCAGACATTTGAATGAGATTCGTCTTGCCTTTTGTGTTATTAGAGAACAAAACGTCGATATCGTAATGTTTTAATTGTTGGTGCAGTTCATTGGTGGCATAGGTCATTGAACCCCGTGTAATGGTATTCCACTTTGTTTCAAATTCATTTTAAATTTTGACGTTACCATTACTGGTGCCGATTTCAATTTGATAAAATTTGTATTTATAGTACTAGGCCATATTGCAGTAGGACTCCACAATTTTTGCATTACCACCAATCATCATGAACGTGTACATTAGTACATTTATCTTCACACATCACACTTAACCATTTTTAATACCTTTTAGTAAAAAAAAAAAACAAAGTTTCAATTTTCATATGTACAATGTACATAACACAATATAGAATAAAGCCTTTACAACTAATTTGATGAATTTAAATATTAAAACTGATAGAACCATGAAAAAAAATAAGCTACCCAATTAACAATTTGTAACCTGAGTTTCAAAATTACCGCGGTAATAATATTACTTTCAATAACTTTGGTCATAAAGTGGTTTGTAATTGGTTAATTTATGAACTGTAGTTGTTTACCAGTAAAAACAAGTCTTAATTTCAACTTTAAGTTTAATTCAGGTAAGAATTTATCCCTAAAACCTGGTTATTTGTGAGCTTCAGTTAGATTTTCGTTATAAAAAAAACTTTTTTGGACAGCGTCGTTCAAATTTAGATTATTTTTAACCGCAATGTAACTTTTGATGAGTTTTCGGTTAAACAATAACCAGTTTAAGTGGTTAAAAACAAACCACGTTAGAAACTTGTTCCAAAATAACTTATTTTTTTAGTTGCAAAATAACCAGATCTGTTCTTTTGACAGCGTGGTTCTAATTTAGATTATTTTTTAACCGCAATGTAACTTTTAATTAATTTTCGGTTAAACAATAACCATGTTTAAGTGGTTAAAAACAAACCACGTTAGAAATTTGTTTAAAAATAACTTATTTTTTTAGTTGCAAAATAACCAGATCTGTTCTTTTGACAGCGTGGTTCTAATTTAGATTATTTTTTAACCGCAATGTAACTTTTAATTAATTTTCGGTTAAACAACAACCATGTTTAAGTGGTTAAAAACAAACCACGTTAGTTTGGTTTCAAAATAACGTATTTTCTTTGTTCTCAGTTTCCATATTCATCGAAAATCAGTATTGCCACAAGTTTCATTTTGAATAAGCCCCAAATGTTTCTAAAATTCGCTACTTTTTGGGTTCAATGTATAATTTGTAAAGTCAAAAGTAGCTTAACAAATTTATGATTAATTATTCTTCAATTTAAAATGTGCATTTTAACACACTTCGTAAATTTACATTCGCCAAAATAATTTTTTAAGCAAATCTTGCAACAAACACCAAACGTTTTGAATATTAACAAACACACCAAAATGTCCGAAATGTCAAACTCGTAGTATATGTGAAAATCCGTGAGAGAATATGTGTAAATCTGTCTCCAAAAAGAGATTTCAGAAAAATCAATTCGTCCTGTAAAACATTCAATAATTTTCCCAATGTAATTCATTATTAAAGGGAAAAAAAATTGCGACACATCCGTGAAGAATTAATTTCTTTTCTCAATGTAAAATCCCATTAAACATACAAAGATCCAAATACAAACATTTCATTTGCAGTGGTAACACTGATCGCGATTGTTATTTTTGTTTCTCTCCTTTCATATTTTTTGGGTTTTCCATTACCCGATTAACCAGTTTCATTTTAGTTCAGTCTTGCAGTTGAGTTGATGAAGATAAGTTGAGTGCGTTGCATCTTGTCGGTCGTGTTTATATTGTTTTAATATCGTTTCTAGTGTGATTTGTGGTCTTGGCGTAGTGAAATAAAATAAATAATTATAAATTGGAGAAAAAGGTAAGCAAATAATTATTTTTTCAACTATATTCATTTTATTTACTTATTTGTTCATAGTAGGTAGCAAAAGTGAACTGCCTTTTTTCAGTTATTTTCTTACTTTTGTTCATAGGATGCAAGTAGAAAAATAACCACAGCCGTGTTGTTTGGGTTATTTTTTTACTTGCATTCATATGGAATGAGTAATAATATAACGTGAACTGCCTTTTTTCAGTTATTTTCTTACTTTTGTTCATAGGATGCAAGTAGAAAAATAACCACAGCCGTGTTGTTTGGGTTATTTTTTTACTTGCATTCATATGGAATGAGTAATAATATCGGGTGATTTTTTTGAGGTTAGGATTTTCATGCATTAGTATTTGACAGATCACGCGGGATTTCAGACATGGTGTCAAAGAGAAAGATGCTCAGTATGCTTTGACATTTCATCATGAATAGACTTACTAACGAGCAACGCTTGCAAATCATTGAATTTTATTACCAAAATCAGTGTTCGGTTCGAAATGTGTTTCGCGCTTTACGCAAATTTTATGCGTTTTTTTTTTAAAAAAAAGTTCTCAAGCTCTTAAAAAATCACCCATTATGTATTTATTGTCCTCCATTGAAAAAAGGACATTGTTTAATATAATGGGTGATTTTTTAAGAGCTTGAGAACTTTTTTAAAAAAAAAACGCATAAAATTTGCGTAAAGCGCGAAACACATTTCGAACCGAACACTGATTTTGGTAATAAAATTCAATGATTTGCAAGCGTTGCTCGTTAGTAAGTCTATTCATGATGAAATGTCAAAGCATACTGAGCATCTTTCTCTTTGACACCAGGTCTGAAGTCCCGCGTGATCTGTCAAATACTAATGCATGAAAATCCTAACCTCAAAAAAAATCACCCGATATAACGTGAACTGCCTTTTTTCAGTTATTTTCTTACTTTTGTTCATAGGATGCAAGTAGAAAAATAACCACAGCCGTGTTGTTTGGGTTATTTTTTTACTTGCATTCATATGGAATGAGTAGTAAAATAACGTGAATTGCCTTTTTTCAGTTATTTTCTTACTTTTGTTCATAGGATGCAAGTAGAAAAATAACCACAGCCGTGTTGTTTGGGTTATTTTTTTACTTGCATTCATATGGAATGAGTAGCAAAATAACGTGAACTGTCTTTTTTCAGTTATTTTCTTACTTTTGTTCATAGGATGCAAGTAGAAAAATAACCACAGCCGTGTTGTTTGGGTTATTTTTTTACTTGCATTCATATGGAATGAGTAGTAAAATAACGTGAACTGCCTTTTTTCAGTTATTTTCTTACTTTTGTTCATATGACGAGCGATTGTTTTTTACTTGCTTTGTTGGCCCATATTTAGTTTTTAGTTCAGTTTGTGCTCTTCTATCGTTCGTTCGTGTCCTTTGATAATAAAAACAACAATTTAGTATTCTTTGAGCTATATTTAACTCGCCTTGTATCTTTCAATATAAAAAAATCTTTCGTTCGTTTCCTTAATAATAAAAACAACAATTTAATATTCCTTAAGCTATATTTAACTCGCCTTGCATCCTTCAAAATGAATTCAATTATAAAACATAAAGTTTGTAGCCGGTCAACATTTAAAAGAAAAATTAAAAAAGTCCTAGTTAATATGCGTAGTGTGGAAAGTAATCCAATAAAACTTTTTGAAAACTTTGGTTGTGAAATCTCTAGTGTTGAAAACCTTCAGCTCATCTTATCTGAACATGAAGAAGAAAATGACATTTCTGATAGCTTCGAAGTTTCTACCAATTTAATAAACCAAAATTGTGAAAATATAGCAAAAGAACTTAAAAACTGGGCAATACAATATAATATACCCCATATTTGTTTGCGTGATTTACTTAATATTTTAAAAGTAAGCCATCCTTATTTACCAGCAGACGCTCGAACACTTTTAAATACATCCTGTTCGGTTGGACAGGAATTTATTGACGTTCCACCTGGCAAATATTGGCATTTTGGTTTGGTGCGCGCTTTAACAAAAGTTGTTACAACCTTCGAGAATTGTCCAACAGAAACATGCTTAGACTTTAACATTGATGGTATTCCTGTCAGCAAAAGTTCAAAAGGTCAATTTTGGCCTATTTTGTGTTCACTAGAAGGTTTGGTTTTGCAGCCTCTTGTTATAGGAGTTTATTACGGAACAGCAAAGCCTGCAAATGTTCATGAATTTCTTAACGTATTCCTTGAAGAGGCTAAAACTGTTGCGAATTTAACTATCGGTTCAAAAACTTTTAATTTTAAAATAAGAAACTTTATATGTGATGCTCCTGCCCGTTCTTATTTAAAAGGTATAAAAGGACATAATGGTTATTTTGCTTGCGAAAGGTGCAACGTAGAGGGAGATTACAACTATAACACTCATCAAATGTGCTTCCCAAGTTTATCAAAGGCAATAAGAACTAATTCATCCTTCCGGTCTAGGACTCATGAAGATCATCATATCCACCTTTAGAAACTCTTCCAATCAACATGATAGAAAATTTTCCTTTAGACTATATGCATTTAATATGTTTAGGTGTTATGAAAAAGTTATTGCTTATCTGGATAAAAAACAGGTCTCTTAAAACAAAACTTTCTTCGAAAAATATTGAAACAATTTCGGAATCCTTACTTTCAATGCGAAAATATACTCCATGTGAATTTAACCGAACTGCTCGGGGGCTTGATGTAATCAGTTTTTGGAAGGCCACGGAGTTTAGAACGTTTTTACTATACCTAGGTCCTGTTGTTTTGAAAAATTCTATTGATGAAAAAGTATACGAACATTTCATGCTCTTACACTGCGCTGTTACAATATGTCTAAGTCAAAATAATATGAAGTTTATCGGAATCGCAAATTCACTGTTCACAACATTCATACAAGGTTTTTCTAAACTATATGGAAGAGAAAACATAAGTTACAACGTTCATAATTTGTATCATATTGTAGATGATTGCAAACTCTATGGTTCTTTGGATAATATAAGTGCTTTCAAATACGAAAATCGCTTACAGTATTTGAAACGAAGAATTAGATCCGGAAATAGGCCACTTGAACAAATAGCAAACCGAATCTTAGAAGATTTTGAAAATTTACAAAGCCCTGTACAAGCAAACAGGTTTCCAATTTTGTATGATGCAGATAAAAATAGAAAAATTAAAGGATGTAAAGGAATTTTTAAAGCTATTAAACTTAAAGAGTTTGTTCTGAAGTCTTGCGAAGCCAATTGTTTCTTTTTAACAAAATCCAATCATATTGTTCGAATGGAATTTGCAACATTCAAAAATGACATTCCCGTTATTTTTGGTAAAAGTTTACAGGAAAAAACAAATTTCTACGAACAGCCATTCCGTTCTGATTTTTTAAATGTTTTCACGTCGAAAGAAGAAATGGATGAGGCTCGGTTTTGGTCCATTGACATCATTATGTTTAAGATGTTTAAGCTTACACTTAATTCAGAATCCGTTTTCTATCCTTTAGTCCATGCAACAAGCGAGAATGTTTCAAGTGGTGGAAACTGTGGAGGGCAACGATAAGTTTGTGACAGCCGTTCCAAAGAGCTGGGTCATCAATGGCTCCATTTTGCTGTGGTCGTTAAGGAGAAGGGACATGTTAAATGGTCGCAAGAACTGCATCGACCCAGGGGCCGACTGGAACCAAATTAAATGCCGCTTGATTTTTGATGGAATTGGTAAGAATACATTTTTGTAAATTTGCCAGCTAATTTTTATATAACAATTTTTAAAATATTAAATACTAAGTTTTTCAACTTATAAATATATATAAAACTAGCTTTTACCCGCGACTTCGTCCGCATTAGATAGTTTTTTTTTTTTGGATAGTAGTATGAAAAAACCTGAGCTGTACTTTTTTGTACGTATGTTTGAATTTTGCCGCGATGCGATGAGGCCATACTAAGTGTGATTGTCATAGATTAGGTAAGGTCAATACATTTTAAGAAGAAGATAGGTTACTGCAATACATTTTTATATATACGACGTTTTTTGTGTTTCCTTCCTTGGCCAGAACGTAAAGATTTTGTTGGTTTGAGAGTCGTGAGCACGCTACATATAATTGTCCATGGGAAAAACAGTTTTTTCCAAATTCACACCTGCAACTTTTTGCGTTTGCCCCTGAGCTTTATTTATTGTTATTGCAAATGCTGCTTTCAGAGGAAACTGCACTCTTTTAAACTGAAACGGCAAATCGGTTGCAATTATCGGAATGCGGGGAGTTAAAACATTTTTTGCTTTTGCTATCCAGTCATGATTATAGCTTTTATAATATTTCTTCCTAGGTGAGTAATCTGTAGCCGTGTACCATTACATAACTTTGATGCGTCAAGATTTCACATTAACAGGACTGGAACACCAACCTTCAATGTCAATGAGAAGGGTTGGGAATGCGTTGTTTTCCCGTAATACCAATTTTATCCAAATATTATTCCAGTTTTTGGTAATTTAGGAGTGCAAGTGATCAGATTCCCCGGAAAGTAATTTTTCCCATGGGAATGCGTTGTTTTACCGAGGTCAAAAGTAACTCAGGTCCTTTCTTAAGTCTCAAACTATCTCCTTACCAAATTTCATTTAAATCTGTTCAGTAGTTTAGGCGTAAAAGCGATCGGCCCACCTGAATTTTCTCATGGTAATGCGTCATTTTTCCGGGTTAAAAAGTAGCCTATGTCCTTTCTCGGGTATCAAAATATCTCCATACCAAATTGCATGCAAATTGGTTCAGTAGTTAAGGCATGAATGAGTAACAGACAGACAGACAGAGTTACTTTCGCATTTATAATATTAATATAGATATGTATAAAATATTTTTTTTAAGATACGTGGGAGCAAGCCCTCCAAAAAGAAAAAACAGCGGAATTGTTGTCCTCTGACGAGAACGATTTCGAACAGTCCCCACAGTTCTGTGATTCTGTGATCATTTCTGACCTCAACACACTCATGTCAGAGATAATTTCTGATGGCAAACTCCTTGACGGCCCAGTTGTAGCAGTTGAAAGTTTACCACATGCAAGTGGAAAATCTTCCCAAAACGAAGAATCATTGGCCATGGAGGCCAATTTCAAAAGGCTGACCGAAAACCAAAATCAAATTAAAGCCTCGCTCGATTCTCTACACAAAGAATCCTCCGCCATGAAGCAGATGCTTACCGAATTTTTTGCGAAACAATTGTTGCCCATATCCACGCAAGAAGCGTTGGAGGAAGTGGAGGAGAGGATTGGGGCCGACCCTTCGTTTAAACGATTAGTCGTAAGATTCTTTTTTTTATTATAATTGAACACTTAAAGAAATGTAATTGTTTTGCAACATTTTCTAAAAGCTTATATTTTTCTTTTCATTTAAACAGATTCGAAAATTGGGCACATTCGGTGGAATGAATGCCTTTTTTCAGTTATTTTCTTACTTTTGTTCATAGGATGCAAGTAGAAAAATAACCACAGCCGTGTTGTTTGGGTTATTTTTTTACTTGCATTCATATGGAATGAGTAGTAAAATAACGTGAATTGCCTTTTTTCAGTTATTTTCTTACTTTTGTTCATAGGATGCAAGTAGAAAAATAACCACAGCCGTGTTGTTTGGGTTATTTTTTTACTTGCATTCATATGGAATGAGTAGCAAAATAACGTGAACTGTCTTTTTTCAGTTATTTTCTTACTTTTGTTCATAGGATGCAAGTAGAAAAATAACCACAGCCGTGTTGTTTGGGTTATTTTTTTACTTGCATTCATATGGAATGAGTAGTAAAATAACGTGAACTGCCTTTTTTCAGTTATTTTCTTACTTTTGTTCATATGACGAGCGATTGTTTTTTACTTGCTTTGTTGGCCCATATTTAGTTTTTAGTTCAGTTTGTGCTCTTCTATCGTTCGTTCGTGTCCTTTGATAATAAAAACAACAATTTAGTATTCTTTGAGCTATATTTAACTCGCCTTGTATCTTTCAATATAAAAAAATCTTTCGTTCGTTTCCTTAATAATAAAAACAACAATTTATTATTCCTTAAGCTATATTTAACTCGCCTTGCATCCTTCAAAATGAATTCAATTATAAAACATAAAGTTTGTAGCCGGTCAACATTTAAAAGAAAAATTAAAAAAGTCCTAGTTAATATGCGTAGTGTGGAAAGTAATCCAATCAAACTTTTTGAAAACTTTGGTTGTGAAATCTCTAGTGTTGAAAACCTTCAGCTCATCTTATCTGAACATGAAGATGAAAATGACATTTCTGATAGCTTCGAAGTTTCTACCAATTTAATAAACCAAAATTGTGAAAATATAGCAAAAGAACTTAAAAACTGGGCAATACAATATAATATACCCCATATTTGTTTGCGTGATTTACTTAATATTTTAAAAGTAAGCCATCCTTATTTACCAGCAGACCCTCGAACACTTTTAAATACATCCTGTTCGGTTGGACAGGAATTTATTGACGTTCCACCTGGCAAATATTGGCATTTTGGTTTGGTGCGCGCTTTAACAAAAGTTGTTACAACCTTCGAGAATTGTCCAACAGAAACATGCTTAGACTTTAACATTGATGGTATTCCTGTCAGCAAAAGTTCAAAAGGTCAATTTTGGCCTATTTTGTGTTCACTAGAAGGTTTGGTTTTGCAGCCTCTTGTTATAGGAGTTTATTACGGAACAGCAAAGCCTGCAAATGTTCATGAATTTCTTAACGTATTCCTTGAAGAGGCTAAAACTGTTGCGAATTTAACTATCGGTTCAAAAACTTTTAATTTTAAAATAAGAAACTTTATATGTGATGCTCCTGCCCGTTCTTATTTAAAAGGTATAAAAGGACATAATGGTTATTTTGCTTGCGAAAGGTGCAACGTAGAGGGAGATTACAACTATAACACTCATCAAATGTGCTTCCCAAGTTTATCAAAGGCAATAAGAACTAATTCATCCTTCCGGTCTAGGACTCATGAAGATCATCATATCCACCTTTAGAAACTCTTCCAATCAACATGATAGAAAATTTTCCTTTAGACTATATGCATTTAATATGTTTAGGTGTTATGAAAAAGTTATTGCTTATCTGGATAAAAAACAGGTCTCTTAAAACAAAACTTTCTTCGAAAAATATTGAAACAATTTCGGAATCCTTACTTTCAATGCGAAAATATACTCCATGTGAATTTAACCGAACTGCTCGGGGGCTTGATGTAATCAGTTTTTGGAAGGCCACGGAGTTTAGAACGTTTTTACTATACCTAGGTCCTGTTGTTTTGAAAAATTCTATTGATGAAAAAGTATACGAACATTTCATGCTCTTACACTGCGCTGTTACAATATGTCTAAGTCAAAATAATATGAAGTTTATCGGAATCGCAAATTCACTGTTCACAACATTCATACAAGGTTTTTCTAAACTATATGGAAGAGAAAACATAAGTTACAACGTTCATAATTTGTATCATATTGTAGATGATTGCAAACTCTATGGTTCTTTGGATAATATAAGTGCTTTCAAATACGAAAATCGCTTACAGTATTTGAAACGAAGAATTAGATCCGGAAATAGGCCACTTGAACAAATAGCAAACCGAATCTTAGAAGATTTTGAAAATTTACAAAGCCCTGTACAAGCAAACAGGTTTCCAATTTTGTATGATGCAGATAAAAATAGAAAAATTAAAGGATGTAAAGGAATTTTTAAAGCTATTAAACTTAAAGAGTTTGTTCTGAAGTCTTGCGAAGCCAATTGTTTCTTTTTAACAAAATCCAATCATATTGTTCGAATGGAATTTGCAACATTCAAAAATGACATTCCCGTTATTTTTGGTAAAAGTTTACAGGAAAAAACAAATTTCTACGAACAGCCATTCCGTTCTGATTTTTTAAATGTTTTCACGTCGAAAGAAGAAATGGATGAGGCTCGGTTTTGGTCCATTGACATCATTATGTTTAAGATGTTTAAGCTTACACTTAATTCAGAATCCGTTTTCTATCCTTTAGTCCATGCAACAAGCGAGAATGTTTCAAGTGGTGGAAACTGTGGAGGGCAACGATAAGTTTGTGACAGCCGTTCCAAAGAGCTGGGTCATCAATGGCTCCATTTTGCTGTGGTCGTTAAGGAGAAGGGACATGTTAAATGGTCGCAAGAACTGCATCGACCCAGGGGCCGACTGGAACCAAATTAAATGCCGCTTGATTTTTGATGGAATTGGTAAGAATACATTTTTGTAAATTTGCCAGCTAATTTTTATATAACAATTTTTAAAATATTAAATACTAAGTTTTTCAACTTATAAATATATATAAAACTAGCTTTTACCCGCGACTTCGTCCGCATTAGATAGTTTTTTTTTTTTGGATAGTAGTATGAAAAAACCTGAGCTGTACTTTTTTGTACGTATGTTTGAATTTTGCCGCGATGCGATGAGGCCATACTAAGTGTGATTGTCATAGATTAGGTAAGGTCAATACATTTTAAGAAGAAGATAGGTTACTGCAATACATTTTTATATATACGACGTTTTTTGTGTTTCCTTCCTTGGCCAGAACGTAAAGATTTTGTTGGTTTGAGAGTCGTGAGCACGCTACATATAATTGTCCATGGGAAAAACAGTTTTTTCCAAATTCACACCTGCAACTTTTTGCGTTTGCCCCTGAGCTTTATTTATTGTTATTGCAAATGCTGCTTTCAGAGGAAACTGCACTCTTTTAAACTGAAACGGCAAATCGGTTGCAATTATCGGAATGCGGGGAGTTAAAACATTTTTTGCTTTTGCTATCCAGTCATGATTATAGCTTTTATAATATTTCTTCCTAGGTGAGTAATCTGTAGCCGTGTACCATTACATAACTTTGATGCGTCAAGATTTCACATTAACAGGACTGGAACACCAACCTTCAATGTCAACTTATGAGAAGGGTTGGGAATGCGTTGTTTTCCCGTAATACCAATTTTATCCAAATATTATTCCAGTTTTTGGTAATTTAGGAGTGCAAGTGATCAGATTCCCCGGAAAGTAATTTTTCCCATGGGAATGCGTTGTTTTACCGAGGTCAAAAGTAACTCAGGTCCTTTCTTAAGTCTCAAACTATCTCCTTACCAAATTTCATTTAAATCTGTTCAGTAGTTTAGGCGTAAAAGCGATCGGCCCACCTGAATTTTCTCATGGTAATGCGTCATTTTTCCGGGTTAAAAAGTAGCCTATGTCCTTTCTCGGGTATCAAAATATCTCCATACCAAATTGCATGCAAATTGGCTCAGTAGTTAAGGCATGAATGAGTAACAGACAGACAGACAGAGTTACTTTCGCATTTATAATATTAATATAGATATGTATAAAATATTTTTTTTAAGATACGTGGGAGCAAGCCCTCCAAAAAGAAAAAACAGCGGAATTGTTGTCCTCTGACGAGAACGATTTCGAACAGTCCCCACAGTTCTGTGATTCTGTGATCATTTCTGACCTCAACACACTCATGTCAGAGATAATTTCTGATGGCAAACTCCTTGACGGCCCAGTTGTAGCAGTTGAAAGTTTACCACATGCAAGTGGAAAATCTTCCCAAAACGAAGAATCATTGGCCATGGAGGCCAATTTCAAAAGGCTGACCAAAACCAAAATCAAATTAAAGCCTCGCTCGATTCTCTACACAAAGAATCCTCCGCCATGAAGCAGATGCTTACCGAATTTTTTGCGAAACAATTGTTGCCCATATCCACGCAAGAAGCGTTGGAGGAAGTGGAGGAGAGGATTGGGGCCGACCCTTCGTTTAAACGATTAGTCGTAAGATTCTTTTTTTTATTATAATTGAACACTTAAAGAAATGTAATTGTTTTGCAACATTTTCTAAAAGCTTATATTTTTCTTTTCATTTAAACAGATTCGAAAATTGGGCACATTCGGTGGAATGAATGCCTTTTTTCAGTTATTTTCTTACTTTTGTTCATAGGATGCAAGTAGAAAAATAACCACAGCCGTGTTGTTTGGGTTATTTTTTTACTTGCATTCATATGGAATGAGTAGTAAAATAACGTGAATTGCCTTTTTTCAGTTATTTTCTTACTTTTGTTCATAGGATGCAAGTAGAAAAATAACCACAGCCGTGTTGTTTGGGTTATTTTTTTACTTGCATTCATATGGAATGAGTAGCAAAATAACGTGAACTGTCTTTTTTCAGTTATTTTCTTACTTTTGTTCATAGGATGCAAGTAGAAAAATAACCACAGCCGTGTTGTTTGGGTTATTTTTTTACTTGCATTCATATGGAATGAGTAGTAAAATAACGTGAACTGCCTTTTTTCAGTTATTTTCTTACTTTTGTTCATATGACGAGCGATTGTTTTTTACTTGCTTTGTTGGCCCATATTTAGTTTTTAGTTCAGTTTGTGCTCTTCTATCGTTCGTTCGTGTCCTTTGATAATAAAAACAACAATTTAGTATTCTTTGAGCTATATTTAACTCGCCTTGTATCTTTCAATATAACAAAATCTTTCGTTCGTTTCCTTAATAATAAAAACAACAATTTATTATTCCTTAAGCTATATTTAACTCGCCTTGCATCCTTCAAAATGAATTCAATTATAAAACATAAAGTTTGTAGCCGGTCAACATTTAAAAGAAAAATTAAAAAAGTCCTAGTTAATATGCGTAGTGTGGAAAGTAATCCAATCAAACTTTTTGAAAACTTTGGTTGTGAAATCTCTAGTGTTGAAAACCTTCAGCTCATCTTATCTGAACATGAAGATGAAAATGACATTTCTGATAGCTTCGAAGTTTCTACCAATTTAATAAACCAAAATTGTGAAAATATAGCAAAAGAACTTAAAAACTGGGCAATACAATATAATATACCCCATATTTGTTTGCGTGATTTACTTAATATTTTAAAAGTAAGCCATCCTTATTTACCAGCAGACCCTCGAACACTTTTAAATACATCCTGTTCGGTTGGACAGGAATTTATTGACGTTCCACCTGGCAAATATTGGCATTTTGGTTTGGTGCGCGCTTTAACAAAAGTTGTTACAACCTTCGAGAATTGTCCAACAGAAACATGCTTAGACTTTAACATTGATGGTATTCCTGTCAGCAAAAGTTCAAAAGGTCAATTTTGGCCTATTTTGTGTTCACTAGAAGGTTTGGTTTTGCAGCCTCTTGTTATAGGAGTTTATTACGGAACAGCAAAGCCTGCAAATGTTCATGAATTTCTTAACGTATTCCTTGAAGAGGCTAAAACTGTTGCGAATTTAACTATCGGTTCAAAAACTTTTAATTT